>OZ018392.1:11420872-11834721 GCA_963969525.1 Ontholestes murinus
CACAATACTTCCACAATATATACTTTGTATATATGGAAAGTAAAAAGGTGTTATAATAATAATTTACAGGCAGAAAGACGTCTGGTCGATAGCCTTTTGACAAATTAATACATTAACACATCATTAATTATTCATCATTTTAATGTATATGTACAAAATTTGTCAATAAATAGATGTTACTACTAATAATTTAATAGTTGTAAAACTTAAAATAGTTACATGGAATTTTCACAAGAAATAATTAATGAATAACAAAATGATGTATTTGCGAAAAATATTATATAATCTAATGATATTATGTAAATACGAAACGATATTATCCAATCTGGAACGATTTAGCATCGATAAAATCCTCTGAAATGCAAGTGGATGTCAGTTAAAAGCAGAATCGGCAATTGCGGGAAACAAATCATATAATCCCTACTGTTGTGTGCAGTGGATAGCAATTTCATTTTTCTTGTATTCCCCAGTTCCGTATTTCCCCTCCCTCGATTGTTTGGATCGTTCCTCAAATAAAATTATTTATTCATACGTGAATATATCCGTTCCTCTTTCCCGAGATACGCCAATAATACGCAAAGTGAAATGCGTGACTGGTACGTGAGAGATCGACTTGTTAATATTGTATTGTTGAAATTGATATTGATTGTAGAAATTAAATATTCACAAATATGATGACTATAAAACGTTGATAGAGGGATATCTTAAACGATGAGTTAAATACTCCATAAGTACTGGATTGATGAGTTTGTTACTTGTTAAAACTCCATATCACTTAATAAAATACTGAGACAGTATATGGTTTCAAAAATGTTTTTATTTCTACGACAATGTTTCACCCCACTGTGGCTTTGAGAGGTAGATGAGAAATAAATACTCGATTCCATGTCTACAACTGCGCTACGCTGATGAGATCCAAATTAGATCGAAACCAGTACGTGTCTGTTGTTGACAGGGAACAATAATTAATGGATAAAGGGATATATGTGTCAAAGTCAACACTAACTATTTTGACTACTACTAAATACGATAGGTTGGATTTAGGATTATTATTGACATCTTAAAAAACTCTCTATGTACTAATTAAATAGAAATTTAATTTAAATTTATTAATTGTATGAATATTAATATAGCAAAAATGTATTCGATAACGTAACGCATAAGGCTTATTTAAATTGAAATTTGCTGACAGTGCCGCACGGAAAAAGACACACAAGCGGTTTCGTCCTTTGAGGTTTACTTGTTAAAAATATTCAAGCGAATTACCGACGTGAAATTCGAGTCCGTCAGCTTTTTACACTAAATTGCAACCGTGGGAGGTATTTATCCCTGCGCGGAAACTCCGGACAAATTGAATTAAGATTTGAACAAATCGGATCGAATTTATTGGAAGTATTTATCGTAACAATATAATACATTTCCTCATTTGTAGTATACACAGTATAAAGTTGGAAATATTGTAAAATTTTTATTATCATTGTTATAAGAATCTAATAAAAATAAGTCAATGTTTTTCATTCCGTAATCTGCACAATAACTTAGTTGATACAATTATCCTATGGTTAAATTATATGGTGTCAAATAGACTATTTGCTTTGCAAAAAAGAGCTGTTAGGATCATTTTAGGTACTGGGTACCAGGATGACCGTAAGCAGTAATATAGAATCAGGTATATTGACGTTACCATCAATATTGAATTTTGGAGTTACTAGACAAGAAATTGATAGAAGACGTGAACAAACTGAGGGTCAGCTAGCCAAAGTCCAAACCAGACTTGCTGCAGTATACAGTTTTAGGACTGAGTTGGTGGAGAAATTCCAAAAATTACAGTTGGAAAGTAAAAGTATTGTTATACAGCTTGAGGAGGCTGAATTAAATGCTTCAGTTACAATTAAGAGCTAAGCGATGATCGAATCGTTATTTTATAATCTCAAACTTATTAAAGACAATGACAAAGAAGTTTATTCCAAATAAAAAAATGAGGGAGAAAAAGAGATAGTCAATTGGTTCTCTAAATTAAATTTGTAATTATATTGTCATTATTTTGGCCAGGATACTATTAAAAAAAGAAAGAGTTATTTTGAAATAAATATCAATATTATCCAGATAAGCTCTTATATATTTGTAAGAGATGCCAAAACATTCTCCACAGATGTATGTATTACTCTCAAACGTGTGGGATTAGCTCAATGATTGAATCTTTATCCTTTGTTAACCCTGATATGATGTACAGATGTATTAGATAATATATATGTACCATTTTATCAATAGAAAAAGGCATAAATAGTGTATAGTTTTTCAAATATATGTAAAGAGCATACTTTACAAAAGTATAGTAAATAGAGAGATAAACTTCTTTGTTGAAAATTAAATGAATACATTTTTGAAGACGCAACAATCTTTGATTTTGTCTTCATGCCATTGGTCGTAGATTTTTCAGGCGTGTGGTTAATAATTGAACATGAAAGAAATTGTTCACCGCACTAATCTGAAGTCTTCTAATATATTTTATACATATAATGTATTAGTACTGCAGTTACAAACAATCAGAAGATATAGTGTACACATAGACAATGATAATGCTGGTGTAGGCGATAGATGTCGCTACAAAAAAACTGTTAATATATTACTTTTTTAAACTTTTTATTGTATTAAGAATAATATACATGGTACCTACTCTTGTACATGTCCTTTCTTCAATATATTTTATGTTGTCACTACTGTATCAAAAAATAGTTTTCGATAATGCATTGCTATGTAATTTCCCACCATCTAGATGTACTCTCTCTTCTAAATATTTACCGAATAAAACAAAAATCAAAATGGAAATATGAATAGGTAGTAGGTATGGGGTCACTTTGAACAGACAGCCCGTCCCAAGATGACCGCCATATGACGTCATCACATCCGGTTGAGCCGGAAGTCCTTATCAGTAACATCCGGTGTTGTGTGCACTTTTAGCAGGAAGTCCCATAAGAGACAATGTGTTAGAGTGAGACTCGGAAGTGAATGAAAGAGTGAGATACAAGATCCACTTGAGGAATTTTGCGGTTAGGCGACAGCGATTGAGTGCGAGTAGTGCTGAAAGTGTGAGATAGTGGTGACAGTGGTACCAACTGAAGAGTGAGTGAGTGTGTACCAACTGAAACGTTATCAGTATTACCCTCGCGAGAGAATTTTATGTTATGCAACCATTTTTTTCATTCGAGTGAGAATCGACTCCGAATCAGTTTCACAGTACAGTACTCTGTCCCCTAATTTTTCTAAATAACTGTAGAGTTTAAGTCGAGCCTGTGTAGTTGTGTATGCTGCCAAGGTAAAGTTGACCGTGCTAAGAGGATCGTATGCTTCTTCAATATATTCGAAGTTTACAATGACTGTATCTTCATTAATTGGTAAAATTCCACACACCTCTACCGATGGATTTATCAATAAATCAAACAACTCTTCGGGTCTGTTAACAACAGCTGCTTGATTTTCTCGCTGACCAAGTTTTCCCTAAAATGAATTTAAAATTAGCTTTGCTAAAGATCTCAGTCCTGGATTTTCCAAAATTTGAGCAAAGTCAAGACGAACACCCTCAGCCTGGAAAAATTGTTCGATATATTTATCCCTCTCTTCCTGAGTGTTTAAATTTTTAGGCCATCCGGAAGCTTGCTGTTTATATTTAATGAATGTGTTCATCATTTCGGCAAATAACCCTTCAGTTTTTAATTCAGAATTATACTGCATTGAAAAATTTCATGAATTTCAATCATTTCATATCCTTTTTCAAGTGCTTTGTAAACTTCTTCGAGTCCTATCTTCATGCGAATTTCGACAAAGTACAAACATTAATTTATTATTCATTTTAACTCGTAATACGGGGTGGTAAAGATTTGTTGGCGGTAGAATACTAAGGTCAATTTTAGAACAATTGTTGTTGCCAACTACCACTTCAGGATGATCAATTGGAAATCTTCCGTACTTACATGCCCATGGGGTATAAGGAGCATACATCAACATATTTAATTTTCTCTCCGGGCAGAGCCTCAGTGAAGAATTTGAATTAAGAGGAAGTGAAGTTAAGAGAGGGTGGTTTTCTGTATATTGAGCAATTTCAGCGTTTTCCTTATTTTTTCGTCTGAATTCACACCCCCACATTTCCACCACTTCGTATCCTAATTCCCTCAGTCGCCCGGATTTTGATAGAGTAGATTCATATTCTGAATGTCGAAGAGGATACCTGCTTCCTCAACATCATGGTAAAGGAAGAGTTTCAGTGGAAAAACATAATTTGTAATTGTGTACTCAGCCCATGCTTCTTACAATATAAAAGTAATGCGCATTTTTTTAGAAAAATATATTTATTGATTGTACCGGTACAAATGCTTAAAATTCTTGAAAATACTCTTCCCCAGCATTAATTCATTTTCGAAAAGCCAGCCTTGCCTGGAAGGAACCCTGAAACTCCTCCACGCGAATGCCTCCTAGGAATTTTGTCACATACTTTTGCGTATTTTCTATTGACTCCCAACGCTTACCTTTAAGTTATTTCTTCAGTCAGGGAAACAAAGAAAGGCTCCGAGTCAAATTGTGACTGGACAATCTATTAAACACCTGCAGGTAAGAGGCTGAGTTGAGAGTTTTTTCCTGCCGTACAAACTCAAAATGGACGATTATAAAATATAATATTTATTAAATAAAATTTTAATAAAACGTTCCGAATAGCGAAGACCCGCTTTCTCAACATCATGGTAAAGGAACAGTTTAAGTGGAAGAATATAATTTGTAATTGTGAACTCCGTCCGTGCTTCTTTCCCAGAAAATTTGATATACAGGGTACATTAAAAAAGTAATGCACATTTTCTGGGAAAATATATTTATTGATCGTACCGGTACAAGTGCTTAAAATTTTTTAAAGTCGGGGACACAAAAAATGTCTCCGAGAGAAGTTGGGACTGGAATTTGGCTCTGGGATAACATTCCGGGTCAGGAAATTGATAACGATGAAGGCCGTGTGGCTGGTGGTATTGTTACGGTGGAGCCAGACCGTGTCTTTGATGTCAGCCTTCACGCACGCGCACCGTCTTTACAATCTCTTAAACAACTGCAGGTTGACAGTTTTTTTTCCTGCGATACAAACTCAAAATGGAAAATTCCTCGTACGTCAAAGAAGACAATGAGCTTCGTTTTGATGATTCACGCATTCTTGCGGTGGAGGCATGATTGTGTGCGTCAGTCGCTGCCCAGCCTTTTCGATTCTGAGTCGTACTCGAACATCCATAATTCTTCTCCAGTTACGACAGAGTTGAGAAAGTCCGACTCATTTCTGGTCTTTCATCAACACTTTCGGCACAAGCTTCACGCAGACCTTGTGCATTTGCAGATCCTTGGACACTATCCCATGTACCATAAATGTGGATATGTTTACGGTGTCAGCGATTTGTCGGATGCTTAATCGGAACTCAAAACATCGGGCACACAATTATTAACGTGAGTTAACGTTGGTTGTGGCCGTTGTTGGGCGTTCAGAACGGGGTTTTTCTTCCGACGCTCCTTTGATGTTTTGTGCTATCTCAGGGACTGTGGCCTTATAATACAGTCATTCTTGAAGGCCTCTTGAAGCATCTGGAAAAATCGATTGTCAAAGAAGAGGCACGTTTTTCCACTCAGATTGCTCGGAGCAAACTGTCGATCGGCTGCATTGGAAGAACAGACCCTTCACTACATTTACCGCTGCGAACAAAAAAATCACGTGCATTATTTTCATAATATACCCTGTATGTTTTTTAAATAAATTAATATGCTGTATATATAATAAAAAAAGAAGCCCAAAGATAATGAAATTAATAAATATCTTGTATAAGGTTTAAATTAAATTACACTTGGATTGTTTCACAATTTGTCTTTACTTACTTAACTAGTTTCGCTTTTTAAAGCAAAATTTTGATAGTTCGAAATATTTCACCAAGTTATAAATGAGAAAGTCATCCAAGAAATATTCTATATAAGGTATAAAAATAAATACTAGGAATTAATTATAAGATGTGTACATTTTCATTGTGTGTTGTTTCTACAAATTTAAGTCTATTCTGAATCTGTCCTCTTATTAAATTTATAGTTCAATTGCTTAAAATTTACTGCCCACCATAACTTAATGAACGCTCAGTAAACGCTATTCTATTTCAATCGTATTATATTTTCAGAAGATGTGTAATTTCTTCCTATTAAGAAATGATGAAAAATTCAAAATTCATCAAGAATGCATCGACTCTCTTCTATTTCATACGTATTCAGCTAGCTGACCTACTTAAAATGAGAGAATCCATGATAGAGTGAGATATAAGTACTATCCTAATGTTCTAAAATCTTATGGTGAATGGAATTTACATTGGGTGATGGTGGCTCTAGATAATTTATTATTTGTCTTAACATGTCCCATACATATTCGATGGGTGACGTGTCTTGCGGACTAAAATACCCTAGTTTCAAATCAACATTAGCAGTATTTTGAAATTCTATATCATCTTTAAGGAAGCTAGGGAAGTGCAGCATGTAGCCCCTTGCATCATCATATATTGATTAGGTTTCCTTGTCACTGTAAATTGCATTTCCTTTAAGATGTGTGACTATTGTTACAATAAAAATAAATAAAACATATTTACCACATCAAAACAGATTTTCCACAGCAAAATGCATAATGCATTAGGAAACAAGACGCTGAATTTTTAAAGGTCAGCATTTTAAGACCCACCATTTGAAAGAAGTTTTTGAAAAAATTACAAAAAATAATCTTATATATTACATTTCTTCTACTAAATCCTATTATCAGAATGATTACTTATAAAAACAAATCGAATCAATTTCTCCTAATCTCACAATAGCTTAAAAAACTTAAACTTAAATATTGAAATAGCTCTTTTGATATACAAGAAGCATTCAATTCATTGTGTTTGCTGATTAAATGTACTGCTTATCTGTTAGAATAGATCATTTCTTTTACCAATCATTAAGGTAACAGCAAGGTGTAACTCATAGTTTGTTGGGCATGGGATCAAGAGGACACTTTCAAGAACCATAGAGCGTGCAGATTGGCGTTTAAGACTGTTGGCTTTAAGAGATCGTTTCTCTACCACCGGATCCATTGCAAACCAGTGGTCTGAAAGCATGGAAGACCGATTGGAATGCCAAGAGTTTACCGCAGGATTCCCACTTCTGGCCTTTTATCATTTCGGCCGCACTGGTTGCTTCCTTTAACTGGTGAGCATCGACGAAATCGTTTCGAGTGGTGTAGAGAACAATTGATGTGGGACCAGGTATGGAATGATATAGTGTTAAGTGACGAATCTAGATTCTGTTTAGGGATGTATGATGACCGAGCCAGTCAGAAGACGACGTGGTAAAAGAAGAAATCTACATTTTTTTGATGAAAGGCACGTATATTACACTATTGGGCTTGTGGTATAGGGTGCCATTCTTTATGGCTCTAGGTCACCTCTAATATTATTAAAAGAATATTATTTGTCCAGATGGTATTTAGCATACCCTAACGTGCATTTGTTATTAGTAAATGCATATCTATTTTATTTTAGAGAGTATACATTTTACTCGCGTCGTATTATAATAATTATCCTTGAATTATATGGAATTAGAAAAAGGTGAAGATGGTTTATGTTTTTAGACATATGTAATACAAGTTTGGACATCAATATAATACAGAGTTTTTATTGCTAAGTATGGATTTGGTTAATATTCATTAGCAATATTGAAATTATATGAAATATTTTTTAAATACGCATTTCATTTCTTAATCTTTAGCCAAATTGAGATAGCATCTAAAGTTTCTCAAGGATAACGTTAAAGATCCCCAAATTTTAATATATTTGTCCACTCAATTAGGGAAATAAGTGCACCGTTTTTTTTCCTATTTAAAATTGATAGACTTTATTGGTTTATGGATTATTTTTAATTAATATTTACTGCTTTGATTTATTCGATAATCTATCGTTAATTAAGTGAAACATTTTTTTAAATCCTCTTTCACTGACCTTGTTCAGATTGCAAAATTAATGTGCGAAAATCAAAAAGTACTTACTACTCTAAAAGTTCAATGCCGTCTATCTGCATACAACTACACTTTCATACTTGACTTTAATAAGCCTATTACGTACATCAGATCTAATAGACCATCCATGCGTGTACCGGAGTTTTTCTCGGCATGCACCTTCAAAGACCGTTTTGATTGATTTCAGAAAATATATAGGAATCGATATAGACGTATATTATATGAAATATATTGCGGGACCCTTTTCAAGAGTTTTGATGCCCGTCGATATATTTTCGCATATAGTAATATAGGGCATATACGATGTCAACCTCCCCACCCTCTGTCGGTTTACGGCGTAAAATTTGCTGTGTCTATCACACGTTCAATTAACTTAATCATTTACCTTCCTATCGTTTATTATTCAGCGGACATCTAATTTCGCAGTTAATAATTCCGTTTTAAATTTTAATTATGTTTATTATTTAGGGATGTGGTCAATAATTTAATAAACTAAACTTGTACATAATATATAAAAAAGAGTCGCTAGATAAAATAAATATTATAAATACAGAGCACATAAGTACACTAGTCAAATAATAACTAAGTAGAATAAAAATAGGTAAGCATTTCTTATTAAAAAAAGAGATATTTTTATGTGTAATTGATTTATACTGGCATTAATATCAGAATAAAACAAATGACGAATAATACTATACTATAAAATCATGGTGTCTTTAATTATATACATAACAGTGTAATCCAAGTCAATAAGTTATTTCTTACTTTATACTTTATCTAACCGAACACTTTAAGAAGCTTCATTCCACTGTCATTCTCATACAATTTTTAGTTTCTTGTTCTCTTTGTTAAAAATACAAACTACAGCTTTTTGTTACATTAGATATCATCATACTTTGTTTAGATCATAAGTATATTTCCAACTCTAATACACATAATCTTATTACAATAGGTTTAACTCTACATCAATTAAAACTAATTGGACACGCTTCATTTCACCTTTTTTTAAATTTAACTGAAAATATAATGGCTTTGTCAAGCCAAGCCATTATATTTTCAATTAAATTATCTTATGGTATAAATTCATACCATAAGATAATTTTGACAGCAACACTTGTCAGTAACAATTAGTACTTGACACTTTGCAGTTATGGTGCAAAATAACTGTTAAAAATTGCAGATGATGGTGACATTTGTAAAATTGCTTCAATTTTAATTTAATTTTAATTATTAGAATTGTGGTATGTTTAGAATAAACACTGAGACGATGATAGTTGCCATTGACAGTAAATAGTTGACAATGGTAATTAATAGTGATAATGACAGTTGGAAGTTAACAGTTGAAGAGCACCAATGATAATAACCGCGACAGTTGACAAACAACATTGACAAAGATAGTTGACAATTGGCACTGATAG
The DNA here is from genome assembly GCA_963969525.1 of Ontholestes murinus. Lineage (NCBI taxonomy): Eukaryota > Metazoa > Arthropoda > Insecta > Coleoptera > Staphylinidae > Ontholestes > Ontholestes murinus. The sequence goes on from OZ018392.1 coordinate 11,430,338, forward strand.
TTAATGGTGATGGATGACAGTAACATTTAACAGTTGTCACTTGATAGTGCCTATCCACAATAATTATTAAATATAATAGCTGACAGTGGCAATGACAGTGACACTAGATAGTTAATAGTTGACAGACCACATTGATACTGACAGCTGACAACCTGCAGTGTAGGTTGATAATGGCAATTAGCAGTGACATATAATAGTTGACATATGTTATTGACACATGGCAGTGAAAGTTGACGGTTGAAAGTAACTTTTCACTGTTGACACTTGATACTGATGGTTCATAGTTACTGTTGAAATAATTTTTAATTTCATTTTAATTGTGAATACGTTAAGAATTAGTTGCAGTGACAGTTTACTGTTGACAACCAGAGTAGAGAGTAATAGTGAGCAGTAAAAGTGACCATTGGCAGTTAACAGTTGATTATGGCAGTAACAGTGACAGTTAACAGTCAATTGATAGTGGCTAGTGATAATTAAGAGTGCAAGTTGATTTTCAATTAACAATAAGTTTCGGCATTGATTGTGACAGTTGACAATTGATAATGTAAATTAATAGTGGCACTTGACAGTTTAAAATTTACAAAAACAATTGACTGTTGATTTTAGCAGTTTATAGTTATAGTTGATTGTAATTTTAGTTTTAAATAGTATTGCGATTGTGGTACGTTTAGAATTAACTATAAAACAAAGATAGTTGCTAGTGACAGTGAAATAGTTAACAGTGACAGTTTATAGTAATAGTTGGTAGTAACACTTGGCAGTTAAAAGTCGAAAACGACAGTAACAGTTGATAATTGAGAGTAAGCAAGCAGTGACAGTTGACAATTGACAATGATAGTTTACAATAACAATTGACAATGTTAGTTAGAAATCACAGTTAGCAGTAAAAAATGATAGTTGACAGATGACATCTACAGTAACAGTTGACAGTAAGATTTGACACTTTATACTTGACAGTGACGGTTTTAAATAACTGTCAGATTTACTGAACGTGATTTAAACTGTTCAATTCTCGTTATAATTCAGTGCGATTAAATAGATCGGGAGTGTGCATTAATTCGAAAATTATTTTTATTGTGAAAAAATGGTTATACACTCAATGATCAAAGTATTGTCCATCGAACGCTACAACATTTGCCCATCTTTCTGGTAGTTTGTGGATTCCATCCCAAAAGAACTTCTCCGGCTTGGTGGTGAAGAATGAATCCAGCCAATTTTTGATACCTTGTTCTGAGGTGAAGCGTATTCCGGTGAGGGCATTCTGCATTTATCTGAACAAGTAGTAATCAGAAGGGGCTATGTCTGGGCTATAAGGCGGGTGAGGTAGAACTTCCCACCCACTGCTTTCCAAATAGTTTTGAACCGGTCTTGAAACATGTGGCCGAGCGTTGTCATGATGGAAAATTATGGATTCGTGTCTGGTTGCATATTCTGGTCGTTTTTCCGCAATCGCTCTCTTCAAACAAATTAATTGTGTTTGGTAGAGGTCCCCTTTGATCGTCTGACCCGATTTCAACAGCTCATAATACAACACACCCTTCTTATCCTACCAAATACAGAGCATTACCTTACCGCCATGGATATTTGGCTTTGCCGTGGATGTTGGTTGGCCGGGCTTTACATACGATTTCTTGTGCTTGGGTTTATCGTAATGAATCCATTTTTCATCACCAGTGACAATCCGATGCAAAAATGACTTCTTTTTGTGGCGTTGAAACAACAGTTCCGACATGCAGAATCGGCGTTCGATGTCTCTTGGCTTTAATTCATACGGCACCCAATTTCCAAGTATTTGGATGAATCCCGATGTTTTTAAACGTCTGGAAAGGGTTGCTTCATCAACTCCCAATGATTTTTCAAGATTTTTTTGCGTTTGGCACGCATCTTTATCAAGCAATGCCTCAAATTCTTCATCTTCAAACCTTTTTGGCTGTCCGGGTCGTTCATCGTCATGTTCATCACCTTTACTAAAGTACGATGACTTTCGGTAGCACTTTTCTTCATGTTAAAGTAATGAAGAAGAACTCCGCGCAAAAACATTTTTTCTGGCACAAAGTTCGACATGTTCAAATGAATAGCAAAAAATGTTGTTTACGCTTCAATGAAATTACATATACTGATAAAGACGCGCAATGGCAGTAGCTTTCAAATGAATATAGTCACGGATGAACATGACGCGAAATAATACTAGTAACGCCCTCTCTTAGAAAACCGCATGAATTATATGGATATTTAGAGAAAAAGATCAAAAGATATCGACAAAAACAGATAAGTTGTTAACTAAAGAAGAAGAATATAAAATAAAAATAGTTTAATGTCACTACAGATGCAAATGAAAGCAAATGTCATCATCAAATAGTTTTGTACACACTCCAGTATATTTCTAAATACCTGAGCAAATATTTAAACTCGTTATCAGACGATTGTTGATCGGAATGCTGCCGTAAAACTGACAGTAGTCATAATCACACCACTGTGCATTGTTTGTGTTTAGTGTATTAAACTTTTTTCGTCCTTCTTTTTATTGGAACTTCTATAACTTTAATAAAAATAATTAAAAAAATTAATTTAAATTATTTTCAGAAGCTGACTTGGAACTGAGCATCAACGCAAGTGGTCCTCGTGGAATTCTGCTGAAGAAATGCGAAGACAGCATTGCAAATGGTGATTTAACCCTCAAGAAAACGGAGACAAATGACCCAGCTGATTTCAATCCTCGGAAGCGTCAAAGGAAATAATCTTCAAGGGCAAAGACGAACGCTCCAAAATTATGGTATGAGTTATATCAACACGTCTGGTAAAATAGTTATAACCAAAGCCTTCATACATATGGTACAGTAAAAAAAAATTGTATCGACCTTTGCAGAGAAAGCTAAAGACGACTTCAACACGACATTTTTCACATAAAATGGGAGATTTCAGTCACCAAAAAGCATACCTTTTTGGACTTGTTCAGAAATTACCTGTAAAATATATGCGACCTCATGATTGAACGAAAGGGGCAAAAAACATGTGTTCTTCAGGAATGATTCAAGATGTATCCCAAAGTGATGGCTTCAAGCATTAAACACATGTGTTTTTTCTTAAAGTCGTTGGCGCCAATATTCGGGTTTGTCGAAACATTTTTTGGGCACGTTCATGGTGAGCGATGGAAGACTTACGCGAGCGTTCAAGAAAGTTGCAACTGGCAAGCACCCTGGTGAAGATTTGAGATGAACTGCACTCAAAATAAATTCTCAACAGAAAGACCACATAGCTCCATTTCCTTCTTTTCATATCCATTATTCTAGACGAGACAATCCACATACAAAATATCTAAATCCAGAGTTGAATATTAGAGAAATGTATAGAATTTATAAAGAATGATGTATAAAAAAAATGTGCTAGTAAAACAGTACTTTTATAGATCTGTGTTTAATAATGAATTTAATTTGCGTTTCATTATACCCCGGAAAGCTACTTGTAAAACGTTTGACAGATACAAACAGTTGATAGATGTTGGGACTGAAGAGCGCAAAAGAGCTTATCTGAGCACGTTATTCACTTAAAAAGAGCGGAGAGAGCGAAGAAACAGTTAAAACTTTATGGCGAACTACCACGACCCAAAACGATATCTACAGTATTGACTTGGTGAAAGTCCTGCCATTTCCTAAAATCATTGCTTCTTAGTTGTGTTTTAGACACTTATAATTTAAGTTAAGATTACAATCTCATTAGACTTTTATTCACCAAAAATAAACAACTCGTTAATTATTTTAATTAGTTTGTGTCAATTTACACGCTCTCACTCTAAATCTACATTTCACGTCGACATTCGGTGTAAGGTAATTAATTTAATTAAATAATATCGACGCTTTTTGCGCTTAATACACGAAGTTTTTGATTGTATAATACCCTTTTTCGTATTCAGTCGCGGTAAAGTTATAATCCGACGAATCTGGGGTTGACATTTTTAATTAACTGTGACAAAAATTGGGTCCTTTTAGACGAATCGAATTTTATATAGATATACAGTTACTATTAAAAAATATATACAATAATTAACATACATTGTGTAATCAATTTTAAATTAATTAATTAATGAAATTAATTAATGATATGTACATTATGAAGAAACAGAAAATTTAAAATCGTTGAATCAGCAAACAATATTTATTGAACTAGCATTTCCTACTAAAAAATTACAATTGAATTTTTGAATATCTGTGTATGAGAACTTACTAAAGTATTATTTAATTGATTCGTAACCCATATAATAAAATTACATTCGATATATTCGAATTGATATTTATGTGGTTATGTTAGTTTGTGAGTCTGCAGTTGTTTCAACCTGAACAGACCTGTCTGCTGCAGAACTAACGCGATGTAATTGTTTGGGAACGTCGGTGCTCATTTACCATAATTGACCCGAAGGGTATTTGTGAAACAATTCATAATGCATCTTATACGTAACAACTAATAACAACGAAGAAATTAGAATAATACAATATGAGACGAAATAGAGGTTTAACTCTCAATCATCTGTTTAGTTATATATCTTGAAGATAAAATAAGTGACATAATATATTTTTTTTAATTATTTCATCCCTAATATATAAAGATTATTTAGATAAGACTAATTTGAAAAATACCTTTAATATGTACTTGAAAGATTTAGACTTTTCATGTCGATACAGAATAATATAAAAAATGGTGATGAGGCCATCATAGTACTTTCCCTATATTTTTCTCGAAAACTATGAGGTTTACGCAAAAGGGCTATGCTTAATTTGACTAAAATATGAAATAATTTCAATTTTAATAATCCTGTAAATATTGTATTTATCTATTTTTAAAAATTGTTATCTATGTTATAAAATTGGAGGGTGGAATAGTGGCCACCCACCCACCCAACATAAACATTTGAACTTTAACTAAAAGCTATGATTTAATTTATTTTCGGGCCACACCAACGGTAATGTAGTTGTAGTTTTCAGGAATCTAAAACAGTGTCAGTGGTTGAAGTAAAATTATATATTTTATATAATGGTGGGTGGGTGGCCTCTATCCTACCTTCCAATTCATGCATCATAGCAAAAGTTTTTTTTAAATTTGTAGTTACGTTCAAAACTTTACAGACGTATACATTTTCAACAATCAAATTTCGACGATTTCTTAATTTCTAATTACCTTAGAGTAATTAATTTCGGAAATAACCTAAATAAACTCTGGTTTATGGTGTAGTGATTGGAGGGTGTGATATAGGCTACCCACCCACCCTACATATACATTTGAACACCAACTAAAACTCGGATTTAATTTTTGGGCCAAACCAACATTGATATTGTTGTAGTTTTTAAAGTTTTTAAGAAATTAAAACAGAGTCAATGGTTTATGTAAAATTATATATGTAGGGTGGGTGGGTGGCCACTATTCCACCCTCCAATCCATGCAACATCATAAAGATTTTTTGAATTTATCATTACGTTCAAAGCTTTGCAGACGTTCAAATTATCAACATTCAAATTTCAACGATTAATGTTTCTTAATTTCTAATTACGTTAGAGTAATAATTTCAGAAATAACTTAAACAAATTCTCGTTTATGGTGTCGTGATTAGAGTGTGGGATAGTGGCCACCCACCCACCCTACATATATAATGAAATTTTAATCACTGACACTGTTTTAGTTTCCAGCATTATAAGACAAAACATTGTTGATGATGTTGACTAACTTAAGCAGTGTTTAAATTATCTATAAAGTTATATATAAGGTGGGTGGTGACTATCCCACCCTGCAATTACATTATCTAAATTACTGTTTTAATTTATTAATAACATCAATTAAATGAATGTTTTATAAATTTTTAAAAGTTGAAACACTGTCAGTAATTGCTCTCTAATTGTATATGCAGGGTGGGTGGGTGGCCAGTATCCCACCGTCCAATTTTCTTTAAGTTTACTCGAATCCAATCTTATAATCGTGTGAATATTGTTTCTATTTATTTTGAAAATTTTTAAACTGGTGATGACCCACCCACATACATATACATTTAAACTTCAACTAAAAACTCTAATTTATATTTTTTTTGTCACACTAGCAATAATACTGTTGTAGTTTTCAGAAATTTAAAATAGGGTCTTTGGTTGAAGTAAAATTATAGATGTAAGGTGGGTGGCCACTATCGTACCCTCCAATTTTCTTTAAGTTCACCGTAATCAACAATTATGAATTTGACTAAAATATAAAATAATTCCAACCTTAATAATCGCGCAAATATTGTCTTTACTTATTTATAAAACTTGTTGTCTATGTTATAAAAATTGGAGGGTGTGATAGTGGCCACCCACCCACCCTACATATACATTTGAACCTCAACTAGAAACTCTGATTTAATTTTTTGGTCACACCAACATCTATACTCGTAAATTTTCAGGAAACTAAATCAGTGTCAGTGGTTAAAGTAAAACTGTATATGTAGGGTGGGTCAGTGGCCACTATCCCACTCTCCAATTATTTTAAATATCCCAATAAAAAATTTTAAATTTAACTAAAATATAAAATTATTATAATAAATATTATATTTATCGATTAAAAACAATGTTTATGTTATAAAATTGGAGGGTCGGTAGGGTAGTAGACACCCACCCACCCTACATATTTATTTAAAAGTGCAACATGAAACTCCGATTTAATTTTTATTTTTATTACTAATAGTAATACAGTTGTAGTTTTCAAGAAACAAAAACACTGTCAGTAATTGTAGTTTCATTGTATATGTAGGGTGGGTGGGTGGCCTCTATCCCACCCTCTAATCCATGCAAGATTGCAAAGGTTTTTTTTTTAATTTATCATTACGTTCAAAGTAAATTTTCAACATTCAAATTTCGACGATTATTGTTTCTTAATTTCTAATTACGTTGAAGTAATTAATTTCGGAAATAATTTAAAGAAACTCTGGTTTATGGTGTGGGATAGTGCCCACCCACCCTACATATACAATGAAACTACAATTAATGACAGTGTTTTAGTTTCCAGCTTATAAGAAAAAAATATATTAATGGTGTTAATAAACTTAAGGTGTGTTTAAAATTATTTGTAAAGTTATATGTAGGATGGGTGGCGACTATGCGACCCTGCAATTACATTATCTAAATTACTGTTTTAATTTATTAATGACTAAAGAATAAACGGTGAAAATTTGTAGAAATAAAGCATAAGTGCTGGAAAATACTTGTAAATCTTTAACAATTTGGAAGAGAAGAGATATCCGAAAATTTATTAGAAATCTAAATGAAAATTTGAAATGAAATTGCTTAAAAAGTCGCAATAAATTAAAACAGAATTTTTGGAAAAATCAAGAAATCTCTAGAATGTTTTTACAATTTGGAAGAGAAGAGAAATTTCTCGAGAACAAAAAATTAAAAATTTCTGTTTGAAGAAACTTCTAGGAAATAGGGATTAAATTTGCGAGAAATATTGAAAAAGAGATAAAAAAATGGCTTTAAAATGCTAAATAAATTCTTAGAGATAGTTTCGAAATTTGGAATAGAAATTCTAAAAATCCAGAATAAACATTGTTAGAAAAAATTGTTCTAAAAAATTCTATGAATCCAGGAATAATTGTTTAAGAATTCTAGAAACCCAGAAGAAAATTCTTAGCAAAAATGATATGTCTCTAGGAGTTTGTAGAAATATTGAAAATAATTGCTGGAAAATTCTAGATATCTTGGGGAAAATTCTAACAATATCAAAGAGGACAGAAATTAAAAGAAAATTCCTAACAATTTCATTTTTAGAACAATAAAGAAACTTTTATAAATTTTTAGAAATATTAAAAAAAATGCTAGGAAAATCTAGAAATCTTACCAAAAATTCTAAACATTTTAAAGTTTGGAATAAAAATTGCTTTAAAATGCTAAACAAAATTAGAGACAACAAATGCTACAAACCCAGAAAAAAAATAGCGTCCTTAAAATAATAATCAAATTTTTAATTTTAAATTCTGAAAAATTCTATAAGTAAGGAAGAAAATTTAATAAAAATTCTAAAAATCTACAAAAAAAAATGCTGAGAAATTCTTAACCAAATAAAGAGAAATTTCTGGAAATGTCTTCACAATTTACTTAACATTTGTAAAAATTTTGAAACAAATTGCTGAAAAATGTTTAAAATCTAGAAGAATTTTTGATGGAAAACAGAAATTCGAAAGAAGAATTGCTACAAAATGTTAAAAGAAATTTTAGAAATAGCTGAAAAAATTGTCAAAAGCAGAAAAGAAATTGTTGAAAAATTTAAAACCAGCGATATAAATATTCAAAACTTGTTAGATTAATATTTTTTTAAATTCTATCCTTTAAAAAAATTGCTTGAAATATGGAAGAAAGTTCTTGGAAATACATTTGTTTGATTTGATTGTTTTTTAAGCAGCAACATTATCAACGATTAGTATTTAAAGTTATCATGTACATGCAGGGTGGGCGGTTGGCCTCTATCCCACCCTCCAATCAGTAAATCATAAGCAAGGGTTTTAATTAAAAGTTGTAAAATGTAAAGGTACATAAGAAATGGTAGTGCTTTCCTTACATTTTTCTCGAAAACTATTAGATTTATATTTTTAATTTTTAAATTTACTTGTTCAGTTTTTTCATTCCCTTTAAACTTTATTTGAAATGTTATGTAATATTTTTCAAATTTAAAAACATATCGAGAAAAACAAGTAAACACTTCGAGTAAACATCAACTTTTGGTTTATGAATGTTCATTAAAAGCTTTTCAGTTCCAGGTTTTACCAAAAAAAACCTTATGTTTAAAGTTTCACCTCAAAAGGATCATTCGTTTTTGAGATACAGCACCCACAGACATTCTCATTCACGAAAACAATACTTTCCCTATATATTCAAATAGTGATGAATGAATTCAGTGCTAATCCATTGATAATGGTCACTTTGTGTCCGAAATGTACATTTGGTTATTCAAATAAAATTGTGAAGAAAGGTTATTAGTGCTTTATTTGTCAAGCTTAAAGTAAATTTGAATAACTAAGTGTTTTAATTCTATAATGATAACTTCGCACAACTCACATAGGCTTTTTAAAAAATTCACAATTACAGTATTTATAATAAGAAAAATAAAAATGTAGTTAATAATAAATAAAGTGTATATATATTATTATTCATTTATAGAGTTATAAAAACTACTTGCAGGAATTTAACGAAATTAGAATCTATTAATAAATACTTGATTCATCGCCTACATTTAGCAATTTTTAACATTTCATTTAACTTATTGTATAAAAATATTGTTAAAGCTTTATTCAGTTATTTATGAGCTACACGTAGTTTCAGTATACACTCCCTCTTTATTAAAATAATAATTTTAGTACATTGTAGAGTTCATTAAATGAATACTTCCGCTGCGTATCTTTGAACGCCGCCATCGTTTTCGTGCAATATTAAAGGGGCGTATTGTTGTCAAAGGTGGTGAAAAGTACCTTAATATAGCTTTAATGGATCTTGCGCCATAAATTATTACGTGCAGTTATTGTGGCTAACCAAAGTTGGCCTGCTGTGTATATGTGTATACACGACGGAGCTAGCTACTATATCTAGGAGCACTTTGATACTACACCACAAGGGAAATTCTCTGATAAGAAGATGCCTCGAGGATCGATAAATGTTGCCTTTATGCATGTATATTTTAAGCTGACTTTATTCAAATTTAATTCTAATACTATTACCATGTATACAAATTTTAAACGATTTATTTGGAATAATAAAATATATTAAAATCTTTTACTTCGTTGTAAAAATTAACTAATGATTTAAAAATATGAAATCATTTCGCGAACCTACAATAATGAGTCTTACTTAGACTACAAAACAATTTATTTTGTATACAATTTTTCATATCATTATGGTCTCCTCTATAAATACTTAATCATACTAATTTTATATGAGTAGAAGTGATTATCTAATAAATACATACTTTCTTATTTGTTTAATTATCTGTATTACAATACTCTTTTAAACCTTTGAAGATTTCTTTTCCCAATGTAAGATACAATCCTAATAATGAAAATGGTGCTGTTTACCCTTGCAATTTGCAATATCTCTTATTAGGTTAAAACCATATGCACCCATCACCAGCGTTTATTATTATTGATTTTATCTAAATTTGATTGTATTACTTTCTTGTGAAAATTCATTTAAGCTAAAAATTTTATTTCTAGGCAATAGTTCGTTTGAATCATTTCTAATCTAGGTGTTTATTTTAATACGATTGGATCAATTCTTTCACTTTCCTGTAATGTAATGTTAAAAGCTAAAAATAATTAATTTATTCAATATTACGTATTCACGGCATCTAAAAGCGATAATTAAATTGTTCGACGTAAAACGCGAAAATAACTGCCGGATATACAACCCTCAATAAACGTCACCCTTATCGGTAAATGTTTACTTTTATGCCCTCTAAACAACTTTCCTCGAGGCTGTACGCGGATAAAATGCAGACTCGCAAAATGGACACACTTGAAACACGAATCGATAAATATTTATATGTAATTTTATAATTTATTCATTCGTATTAACAATGTGGGGGTTATTATTGTAGATATAAAAATATATATGCAATATTTAAATAGGGAGTTTCGTGATAAACTGGATACGACGTTACAGCCAATAAATGACATCGATTCTGTCACGCGAAATTTACATCTTTCCTAGATACGTACGTTTTACTCTAAATAAAACAGATATCAGGCAACAGAATAGGGGTAAAAAGAATTTCCTATAAATCCTATATTGAATTGTAGTTTATAACAATTCTATATTAAATGTGAACTGTTGCGGAAGTGTATTTCTTTTATGTTTAAAAATTATTTGATGAATATGTAAAAAATAATATTTAATGTTCATGATGTTTTATGATAGATAAGTTGGCCTACCACTACCACTAAGGGGCAGTCACATAAATTAGCTTTAAAATCCTGAATAAGAAGTATTTTTAATAAAATAAATACTGTTACTAACATCATATGTAATTATAACTGGTAATTTAATAAACTTAATATTGTAAATAATATTTAATTACTCAATCTTCGCAAAAAAAATCTTCTGTATTTCCATTCATTATTTATCGTCAAAACATTTGCTAGTGTTTAATTGATTGGAGAGTAGGATAGAGGCCACCCACCCACCCTACATATTCCATTTACTTAAGCTACAAATACTGTTTACGTCTTCACAAACTAAAAGCACAATTGTAACTGTTATTTAAAAAAAAACTACACCCAAATTTTTGATTAAAGTAAAAATAAATATGTAAGGTGGGTGGGTGGCCTCTATCCACAATCCAAACAGTAAAACGTTATCGAAGGTTTTGCTGTATTTATAATTGCTACAATGATAAGGAGTGCAAAAAATTCTGCTATATTTCTTTCCACTATGTGAAAACTTTTTCTCGAAACAGTTTCTACTGTTTAATTAATTGAAGAGAGGGATATAAGCCACCCACATGTTCTAATTACTTAAGCTACAAATACTGTTTAAGTCCTCGTAAACAAAAGGCACGATTGTGACTAATATTCAAGAAAAACTACACCCGAATACTTGATTAAAGTAAAAATAAATATGTAGGGTGGGTGGGTGGCCTCCTCTATCCACAATCCAAACAGTAAAACATTATCGAGAGTTTTGCTGCATTTATAATTGCAACTACAATAATGAATGCAAAAATGTTCTTATGTATTACCTTTTATTATGTCAATATCTATTCTCAAAACACTTGCTACTGTTTAATTAATTGGAGGATAGAATAGAAGAAACCCACCCACCCTACAAATTACACTTACTTAATCTACAAATACTGGTTAAGTCTTCGTAAACTAAAAGTACAATTGTGACTGTTGTTTAAAAAAAACTACACCCGAATACTTGATTAAAGTAAAATTAAATATGTAGGGTGGGTGGGTGGCCTCTTTCCACAATCCACACAGTAAAACATTATCGAGAGTTTTGCTATATTTCTGATTACAACTACAATAATGAATGCAAAATTTTTCCTATGTATTTCCTTTTATTATTTCAATATCTATCCTCAAAACACTATTGTTTAATTAATGTGAGGGTGGAATAGAGGCCACCCACCGACCTTTCATATTCCAATTACTTAAACTACAAATACTGTTTATGTCTTCGTAAACTAAAAGCACAATCGTGACTGTGAAAATCATCACCCAAATACTTAATTTAAGTAAAAGTAAATATGTAAGGTTGGGCTCAGAAATAACGCTTGGTAAAGCCAACCCACCGTGTATTAATAATTCTATAATTGAATATCTGCATTGCACCGTTGAGCTACCTTCATATAAACTGCACATTTTCCATGTCTACATCCATCACTCCTCTCCCATCGAAGACACTATTTTCACCAAAGCTTCCCTATATGACCATGCCATTATAATCAGAGACTTCAACTTAAATTTAAAAAATCGAAACAGTTAACCTCCTTTATTTCTAATTCCAACTTCATTCGCATACCAACCAATCCCACTTTTATCATGTCTGATAAACAATCATCCACTCCTTGTACCAACAATATTAAACCCCTAATTCATAACTTAGAACTTATCCCCGATTTGGGCTTAGACCATCTTTCAATTAAATTATCACTATCTATTGCCCCCCCAACTCCTGCTCCACCTAAAACCTTATACCTATTCAAGCACAGCGACATCGACGGAATAACTAATGACTTGACAGATTTTATTGAATCCCCTCAAATTATTAATCTTATTCTTAAACAAATTTTCCAATTCCAAATTAAATAATACACCGAAATATTCCAAATAACCCTTAAAATATCCACTGCCCCTCTATATCCTCAAACTAATTACATACAAGCGACCTCTCTACAGAGATTTTAGACAGACTGAAGACGTTAGATTAAAACAGAAATTTAATAAATTTGCAAAGGACATTCACAAATGAATAATTCAATATAAAAGTAATTTGTGAATTAAATCATGCGAAACCATTAATGAGATGCACGGAAAAAATTACTGGCAAGAAATAAAATAACTAAGCAAATATCGCAAATCGGACTTCATCCAGAAAATCAAAGACCTAATGACAAATAAAACGACAACGGACGAATCAAAAATCACAGACATCTTTGCTAATCATTTTAAAAACTCTTATTAAATAAAACAGAACGACGAATATGACCAAACATTTACAGACCAAATAGACAAATGGTACGAAGATTTCCAAAACTCTCAAATTCCAATAATCCCAAATGATGAAATAAGTGAGGACGACTATTACGAAATTTTAAACCGAGGCAAAAATACAGCTCCAGGTTCTGATGGTATTCCCAGGCTAATTCTGAAACCCCTCCCACTACACATCCATTCCTTCATTATTAAAATTTTTAATCACATATATCATACGCAAAAAATACCTCCCGAATGGAAAAAAGAAATAATTACCTGTATCCCCAAACCTAATATCGATCCTCTTCTTCCTAGCAGTTTTCGCCCAATTACCCTACTTCCCGTTCTTGGAAAAATGCTTGAAGCTCTCCTCAAACGCAAAATAATGCTATATTTCTAGTTTCATCCCAGAATATCAGTTTGGCTTTCTAGAGCATAAATGCACAACCCTCCCACTATCCCACTAGCTATTCTCGCATCTAACTGCCAAACAGCAGGCCTCGAGGGAAATAAATCCGCGATCGTCTTTCTAGACATCAAAAAAGCGTTCGATTCCGTTTGGCACCGAGGTCTGCTGTTTAAATGCTGTACCCTTAAACTCACAACCCATCTATTATATCTCCTAGGCAGTTTCTTACACAACCGCTCCCTTCAGATCAAACACCTCAGTTCCCTTTCCAACTCATTTTCACCAGAGCAAGGCTCACCTTTATCTCCCATCCTTTACAATCTCCTGGTGCACGATATCTATCATCCTAATCCAAAATATTTCAATAAATCCGCCTATCCACTCCTTTACGCCGATGATACCGCCCTAATTACCCACGCCCCCACTCTCCCCAAAGCCCTCAGCACCATACAGGGCATGATAGACCGCATAGAAACCTGGTTTGCAAAATGGCGCATTTCCATCAACCCTAACAAATCTCAACTCCTTCTTCCCTTTCACAGACTTAAAGAACCTCTTCCCTCAATTCGATAAATGGTCAAAATATATATATATATCCCTCCGTCTCCTACAAATACCTAGGAGTAACAAATTAACCTTCAAAAGCCACACCTCTTCCCTTAAAGCAAAAGTCAAGCAAAGGGCGGCACATTTCACTTACAAAAAACAAGGTATAATTATTCAAACCGGAACTCATATCAATAAAATGATTTGCCGTCCTTTGCTTGATTATTCAGCCATCCTCTTCTACAACCCTCACTCAGCAACTTTACGGAATTTTCAAGTCGCAGAAAGATCTGCTCTTAGGGTGCTAACCAAAATCCTTCATCTCCAAAATCCTTTCCATAACACTTCCTATCTATTACTGTATGATTCGACAAAGGTAATCCCAATTCAAGAAAGACTATCCTCACTTGCCAAAAAATTTGCTCAAAATCCTATTACTATTCATTCCCAGAAACAGTGGCATTATCCCTAAACGTAAATTCCCTTCCTTAACATTACACGAATTCATTTCATCATTTCATACTTTTAACGACGCTTCAATTACGAACTAATTTAAGACAGGAACTTTACAAGGACAGTTAGCAAACATGACCTCTCAAGAAATGACAAGGACTTAATTAAAAAATAAAAATATTTAAAAAAACAGGCGGAAAGACCTATGGTCGATATCAGATTGTCAAATACTAAATTAGTTTTTTAATGCTATGTATGTATTTTTTTTAAATTATTATATACGCTATGTATTTGTCAATAAACATGTTTGTATATATATGTAGGGTGGGTGGGTGGCGTCTATCCACAATCCAAACAGAAATACATAATCGAGGGTTTTGCTGTATTTATGATTAGAAATACAATAATGAATGCAACATTTTTCTTTTTCTTTCACCCTACATATTCCAATTACTTAAGATATAAATACTGTGTAAGTCTTCGCAAAATTTTGACTGTTATTTAAGAAAAAATACACCCAAATACTTGATTAAAGTAAAAATAAATATGTAGGGTGGGTGGGTTGCCTCTATCCACAATCTAAACAGTAAAATATTATCGAAGGTTTTGCTGTATTTATTATTGCAACCTCAATAATGAATGCAAATATTTCCTATGTATTTCGTTTTATTATGTCAATATCTATCCTCAAAACACTTGCTACTGTTTAATTAATGGGAGAGTTGGATAGAGGCCACCCACCCACCCTATATATTCCAACTACTTAAACTATAAATACTGTTTAAGTCTTTGTAAACTAAAAGCACAATTGTGGCTGTTATTTAAGAAAAAATACACTACTTGATTAAAAAATAAATACGGTGGGTGGGTGGCCTCTATCCACAATCCAAACAGTAATACATTATCAAGGGTATTGCTGTATATATGATTGCAAGGATAATAATAAATACAAAATTTTTCTTATGTATTTCCTTTCATTATTTCAATATTTATCCTCAAAACACTTACTATAATTTATTTAATTGGAAAGTAGGATAGTAGTCACCCACCCACCCTTCATATTCAATTTACTTAATCTAGAAATACTGATTATGTCCTCGTAAACTAAAAGCACAATTGTGACTGATATTTAAGAAAAACATCACCCAAATAGCCAATTTAAGGAAAGTTAATATGTAGGGTGGGTGGGTGGCCTCTATCCACAATCTAAACAGTAAAACATAATCGAGGGTTTTGCAGTTTTTATGAATACAACTACAATAAAGAGTGTAACATTTTTCTTATGTATTTCCTTTTGTTATATCATTATTTATCCTCAGAACTCTTGCTACCATTTAATTAATTAGAGGGTGAGCTAGAGGCCACCCACGCACTCTACATATTCCAATTACTTAAGCTACAAATACTGTTTACATCTTCATAGACTAAAAGTACAATTGTAAGTGTTATGTAAGAAAAATTAAACCCAAATTCCTAATTAAAGTAAAAGTAAATAGGCAAGGTGGGTGAGTGGCCTCTATCCACAATCCAAACAGTAAAACATTATCAAGAGTTTTGCTGAATTTATAATTGCAACTACAATAATGAATGCAAAAATTTGCGTATGTATTTCCTTTTATTATGTCAATATTTATCCTCAAATCACTTGCTACTATTTAATTAATTGATGGGTGGAATAGTGGCCTCCCACCCACACTACATATTCCAATTATTTAAGCTACAAATACTGTTTAAGTCCTCGTAAAATAAAAGCACAATTGTGACTGATATTTAAGAAAAACTACATCCAAATATTTGAATACTGTTTTGAATACTGTTTAAGTTTCGTAAAAGCACAATTGTGGCTGTTATTTAAGAAAAACTACACCCAAATACTTAATTGATGTATACACCCTATAACCTATATAGGGTAGGTGGGTGGCCTCTATCAACAATCCAAATAGTAATACATTACCAAGGGTTTTACTGTACTCATGATTACAACTACAATAATCAATGCAAAATTATTATTATATAATTTCTTTTATTATGTCAATTTATATCCTCAAAACTATTCAGTTAATTAGAGGGTGGGATAGAGACCACCCACCAACCCTTCACATACTAATTACTTAAGCTACAAATACTTTTTAAGTTCTCTTAAACAAAAATCACAATTGTGACTGTTTTTTAAGAAAAGTTGCATGTAAATACTTAATTAAAGTAAAAATAAATATGTAGGGTGGGTGGGGGGCCTCTATCCAGAATCTAAACAGTAAAACATTATCGAGGGTTTTGCAGTATTTATAATTACAACTACAATAATGAGTGTAACATTTTTCTTATGTATTTCCTTTTGTTATATCATGATTTATCCTCAGAACACTTCCTACCGTTTAATTAATTAGAGGGTGGGATAGAGGCCACCCACCCACCCTACATATTCTGAATACTTAATCTACAAATACTGTTTAAGTCTTCGTAAATTACAAGCACAATTGTGACGGTTATTTAAGAAAACCTACACCCAAATACTTGATTAAAGTAAAAATAAATATGTAGGGTGGGTGGGTGTCCTTTATCCACAATCCAAACAGTAAAACATTATCTATAGTTTTTCTTTATTTAATATTGTAACACTAATAATGAGTGCAAAAGTTTTCTTCTGCAATTCCTTTCTGAATTTTCCTTTAAGATTTTTAGTATTTTTCAACACTTATTTTTCTATATTCAAAAATTTTAGACTAAATAGTCTAAAATTTATCTTGTCAATTATCAATATTCTAGTAAATTTTCTTCTAGAGTTTTAGAATTTTTTAACACTGTCTTTCGCTTCTTCGTTTTACATTATTATTAATTATTCTTATCTTCTTATCTCTTAAACTGCAAACAGAATTTTAATGATTATAGGGAAATTAAAAATTTGTTTGCAATTTAAGAGAAAATTTCAATAAGAATAAAATTTTAATTTTTTTTTCAAAATTTCTAGAAATTTCTTTTCCAGATTTTTAGTATTATCTAGCATTTATTACTCTAAATTCTACAGTTTTCTTCTTCATGTATTGCTTTGTATTTTTAAGAAGTATTTCTGCTAGATTTCTACAATTTTCAGGAATTTTTCTTCTAAATTCCAAAGCGTTTCTTTGTGATTTCGAATTTTTCAGTTCTAGAATTAAACATTTTGACAGTTTTTTTTATAATATTTCTAGAATTTACTAGCATCTTTTGTTTACTTCCTTCTCCTATAATTTCGTACTTTTAGTTAATTCTCTTCCATTAATCAACTAATTTCCATTATTCCTTGCTTTGTTTTTTGAATTTTCCAGAAGTTTTTCTGGCTGAAAATAACAACTCAAAATGATTATTTATATAGAATTTTAGAACAATCTAGAAATTTATATTTGATGAAAACAATTAGAAGAATAGATACTAGAAAGTACTATAATTGTAGAAGAGAAATTTTTTAATCTTCAAAAACCATGAAGAATCACGATAATTATCGTGATTCTTCGAATATTAAGAAATTTCTCTTCTACAATTCTAGTCCTTTCTAGTATTTATTCTTCTAATAGTTTTCATCAAATATAAATTTTCTAGAATGTTCTAAAATTTCTCAGCAAAATATCCACTTAATGTTTTTCGCTGATTTATATAATTAATTATTTTGAGTTATTTTTAGGTTGAATAACGAGTACGCTAGGATAACGAATAATATATTGAGGTAGGTCAAGAAAACGTTAAAGTAAAGAACAATATATTAAGGTAGGTCAAGAGTACGCTAGGGATAGGTATAATATATTAGGGTAGGTCAAGAGTACGCTAGGATAATAATTAGTTTATTGGTGTAGGTCAAGAGTACGCTAGCATAATAATTAGTTTATTGGTGTAGGTCAGGAGTACGCTAAGATAACGAATAATATATTGAGGCAGGTCAAGAGAACGTTAAAGCAACGAACAATATATTAAGGTATGTCAAGAGTACGTTTGGGTTAGGTATTATATATTGGGGTAGGTCAAGAGAATGCTAGGATAATGATTAGTTTATAGGTGTTGGTCAAGTGTACTCTAGCACAATGCATAATTTATTGAGGTCGAAATTTCTGGAATGTTCTAAAATTTCTTAGAAAAACCGCCACTTAATTTTTAAAATTTTCTAGCATTTATTATTTTGTTTTCAACAGTTTTCTACCAAATTGGCTTTATCTTTCGTTTTTCTAGTAGTATTTCCTTCAGATTTCTAGAATTTCTTCCAGTTAATTCTTATACAATTTATTGGATTTTTTAAATTAATTTAAGTAGTTTGTTTTTGGGTACAAACTTTTCTGTAAAATATTATTCAAATTTTTAATGGTTCTATCAAGGGTTCTAGAATTTCCATCCTTAGACATTTGTATAATCTCTTGTTCATTTGTATTTAAACTTTCATTAGTGTAAATTTTCAGAAATTCCCTTCTAAATTTTTAGAATTCTCACGTAATACCATTTATTATATAATTTGTAAATTAGATAATTTAAGATTAGAACTAAAACTAACCTAATGTTATAATTTCGTATCATCAAGAGTTAAATGTAGAAAGTACTAAATGCTACTAGGATGGATGGAAAGTTTTAGATACATAATTAAATAATATGGTAGTATTTAATTTTCTAAAAATTTTCATGATCCTAGTAGCATTTTTTTTAATGTTTAGAATTTTTTCAAGGTTTCTAAAATTCTCCTCAAAAATTCTAAAATTTACAAAGTCTATTATTTTCTATTGAAGAATTTTCAACTATTAAACTTTATCTTAACGGATTTTTCCATTAGAATTGATTCAGATCTTTATTTTTCAATTTTTTCTACAATTAATTAATATTATTAGATTTTCCTTGAATTTTCATTCCAAATTACAAAATTCCGTTTTTATAATTTTTCAAGACTTTTTTACGAGTATTTTATCTCATTTTTTCCTACGATTCTATTCAACATTCATTTTTTTATATATTTAAGTTGTAAGTAACTCAAATTTTCAAAAATGTGTGTTTAATTTCACAACAATTGTTTCGCAAATTTATTGCCTCTTCAGGTGAATGTAAGTTTATTGATTTTCAACACCTCAACAAACTTCAACAATTTTTCTTCTATAATTATAGAATTCAATTTTAGACTTAAAGAACTAAGATGTTGTAAGACAGGCATGAAACAGAAGGCGTGATACCATGTGGACAGAATGGATAAAACTATATGCCAAAATTTGATCAAGAAACCCCCATTAAGACCACCAACAAGATGTTAGCTATAAATGTTGAAGAAAGAACAGGATCTAGTCCTAGTTAAAAAGAAAGAAGAAGAACTATTTTAGAACTTTGTTTTGCCTTATCTAATCAAGAAGTACAGGCAGGTTTTTTTCCTCGTGGGTTAGAATATTTCAGCAATTTTACTAAACTTTTTTTAATTATTCTCAAGATTTTACAGCATGTTTTTCTTTAGATTTATAAAATTTGCAACAGATTCTTCTATATTTCTAGAGTTTTCTTAAGAACTTTACAGAAACTGTCTTCTATACAGCATAGATAATCTAACCGCTCTTTTCTATTCATGGAAATTTATTGCTTTAACAATTTTTAATCACAATTTATAACATAGAAACGTGTTTTTTTGAGAGTTACGTGAAGATAGATTTGATAATTACACAGGAAAAAATGGTAACACTTTCTTTCACAAAATATTTTTTATTCGCTATATGTATACATATAATGAGTGCTTTGCACTCGAAATGTATACATATAGCGAATAAAAAATATTTTGTGAAAGAAAGTGTTACCATTTTTTCCTGTGTAATTAACAATTTATAACAAATTTCTTCCAAGTTCATTTAACCAACAATTTCGTACATATTTCCTTGAAGACTAGAACAAAGACACATTTTTGTGTTAAATTACGAGTACGCTAGGATAATTAATAGTATATTAAGATAAGTCAAGATTACGATAAAACAATGAACCATATATTAAGGTAGGTCAAAAATACGCTACTATAAATAATACTATATTAATATAAATATTTTCTATCGAGTTCGATAAAAATAAATAAATTCAATTGTACGAATTATTATTCTGAAAAAAACAATAATACACTTTTTAATGCTCCTAATTACTTAAAACAACATTTTAAGTGTTTTTTCTTATTCATCCTTCCTGGCTTCAATGTAACATAAAAACGAAAACGTGTAGTTTTTATTGATTTTCTAGGAGCAGTAATTAATTAATATCCTCTATTGGTATTCTAGTATCGACGGACGACATTAATTTAAGACGCGAATTCTGAAACCGAGCGCGATTTCAATCCGGCCACTCTAAACTTTTAAAACACTTAATTTATTCGTGCCGGCTTAGCCTTAATCTTGATTTCACGAACATTTCGATTTCGCCTCAATTAACAGACTGAGAACTATTAAACTTATATAAGGCGGCATTTTTATATAGAAACGTCTTAAATCAATATCCAGCGACGAATTACTCAACCCTTATATTAGAAGTGAATTACTTATATACAAATATATAATATATTTGTTCACAAGACTGAAGGAAATAAGTAAATTAGAATGGGAATAATTTTGGTATTTATATAATTATTATATAATTAATAATATTTTTTTAAAGCGTAAATTCTGAAGGTCATATGACTATCACCACTATTTAGCATCAATAAACTTAATTTCTGGGTATTCTAACATTTAATAAGGTTCACTAAAACTTGGTAATTATGTGTGTGTGTGTGTGTGTGTGCAAAGTTTTGTTTACTTGTTTGAATGTATCCTAGCCTCTGATTATAATGCATACCTGGTACCAGCAGGTACGGTTGAATAATTTAAATTAAAAAAAAACTCCTGTTTACGTTATTCACAACCAGAATTTTCGATAATATGCACATAAAATATTAATAATTTATTATAACGATGTGTAATTATCAGCGAAACCAGCCAATACCAGTCAATTTAATATTTCTTATAAATTATTAAAACTATTAAATGTATTTCGTCATTTTGTTTTGTTTATATACTGCATATTAATCTAGTTTTATTTTTTTCACGAATTAATAACACGAGTATGAATAATCTGATAATTCAAAAAATATATTATTATATAATTATAATAGTTTTAAGAACGTCAATGCAATTAATATACTATTTTTATTTAATCGAATTACTTAATTGCGAAGAATTGTTCTGTAGTCATTATCTTCATTAAAACAACTCAATAAACAATTACATTAATGCTACT
Organism: Ontholestes murinus; assembly: GCA_963969525.1. Lineage (NCBI taxonomy): Eukaryota > Metazoa > Arthropoda > Insecta > Coleoptera > Staphylinidae > Ontholestes > Ontholestes murinus. The sequence goes on from OZ018392.1 coordinate 11,452,183, forward strand.
ACGTAATTATTAAATTGTTTTAATTAATAGAATGACTGTACAATACAATTGTCCACATGGGGATTTTTTTTATCATTTGATTGATTTATATAGCTATGAATTAATTAAATATTTTTACAATGTTTAGGCTCTCGTAATTATAATTCACAATCATTTTATATTCAATACTTTTTGTGCTACTTTCTTGATGGAACGAAATTTTCAAATTGGGTAAATTAAAGCACTTGTTATGTTCCATAATTTTCAATCTTTTACGATCATTCTCACTTTGAGAATGATCGTAAAAGATCGAAACACGTGTCAGGTAACTGCAAATAAAATTATTGAACATATTGAACATAACAAGTGCTTTATTTACCCAATTTTAATTTAGTATTTACACAATAAATCTTTTTATTAAAATTTAAATAAAAAAATAACAGTTGACAGTTAATATGCGCACTACTTTTCTACCATCTCTCGTATCATATATATATATATATATATATATATATATATATATATATATATATATATTTAAAAATGAGTTGTTAATATAACTTCATATTATTTTCTCATTATCTTCAATATTTATCAAAATTTTCTTAACGTCATAATAATTCTCCTTCCCAGTTTCGAGCAGTAAATTCTTAATTAAAACATGGGCAAGATATTCCTAACACTGCACTTCATAATAAACTTGTACGCGCAAATTATACATTTTCCACATCAGCGTTGTGAATCTAATCCGGCCCTTTTATTCTTATTTTCAATTTAATCATAAGGCAAGTAATTTCTTATAGTTCAACGAGCAAACAAGATTTAAACTTAATTTCAAGTTTAAATTACTTGCTTTGTCGGTCTATATTCAATGCGTCTGTCGGTTGAATGTGCACTGAATTTTGTTATCGGCATGATTATCTAAAAAGTAAATAATGCCGAAAACTTCGGGAGACAACAAAAAAAAACTTGTCTGATTACGCCGCGAAATAGGGTAAATAGGGACGAAATGTCGATACGCGGCTAAGTTCAACCCTAGATATTCGAAGATGTAAAATAATGAATTGGATATTTCTTGAATGATATTCTCACTAATCTATCTATCGTAAAACATTATGAAATAAGAGAATTGATAAATTATTTACCTATTAATGAATGGTATGTTTGACAAAACTTATTTTTAATAAACACGGTTAATTAATGAGCATAATTTAATGAGAAAATAATCAATACCATATATGGGAGAAACAAGATTATTAAAAATAATTTCCCAAACGGTCTAAGTAATAGAGTGAAAGAGGCAATATAAAAACTAGTTAAAACTTGAAGCTACTAACAATGCCAGAAGGCTACAAAAGTGCTCATATTAGTAATAAATAAATAAAGTAAGAAGAAGAAGTTTTGTCATTTTTCAATATAATTGTAGAGAAATATAAATAATATAGAGAGAGTAAGAGAAGTTATTTTATTTTTTGAATCACCGTAGGTTTGATGGTAAATTGATAAAGTAGAAATGTAAAACCTATGAAACTATTAAACATAAAAAAAGTACAAGACATATCTTAAGGATGTTGATTATATTTTGATTCTGATTTCAAACTGACATAGTACATTAATTACTTTGTCTAAATTCCTCGCATTTTTGCGTTTGATGTCTTTGGAGATAGTATAAAAGTTCTAAATGTTATTAAAAAGTCTTACCAAAACTTCTAATAACTTTATGACCTTGATATTTTCTCTGGCCCTTTAATTATTTCCAGATTTACTGTTTTTGTGGCTTTTATTACTTCTTTGAGAGTACTAGATGAGGTCTTTAGCTCTCTAGCTATTTTAAATTCTGATGTTTCTGTACTTTTGAATAATTCTTGTAGATAGTTTGGCCATATTGTTGATGACCCACTATCTAGCCATCTTACTTTACTTAGGCCAATAATGTCAAGTGCGTCTTCAGTTCTTAAGATGATTCGGTTGTTTCCATTCATTATTATTGCACGAGTTTTATTTTTTATTATTCTAGTAATTTCTCTATTTTTTTGTGTATTGAGGCTTGGACAATTTTTTCTCATCCATCATTTCTTACCTTGACTAATGTCACTATTTATCATCGTATTGATCTCTTTGTATTTTTATGTAATCTGGTTTTTGTACCTTCATCTTTTTTCCATTAAGTCCAAGATGTTTTGAGTCATCTAATTTTTTTTCCCGATGATGTCTCTGGTTCCTATTTCTTCTGTTTCTACCCTATTCAGAATTTCAACTGCTGAGTTCATGGTGTGTTGTTTAATTTTACTATTTATAATATTTATAACTCACTCATTAGTAATTGGAACTTGTAATTTTGTACGAGGGTGTTTTGTAAAGTCCGTGCACAGTCCAAAAGATGACATTACCGGCGCGTATCGAGGTCATGTTTAGTTAGTAGCATCTCTTGAATGAACGCATACCAAGTTTCAGCCATATTGGTCTATTTCTTTGTATCTGGCACTCGTATTTTCAAAAAATTGACGAAAAAAAATTTCGGGTGGTGATTTAACATTACTTTATGAAAGGCAAAACGCCTCAGGAGACTAAAGAAAAGCTTGATAAACATTATGGTGACTGCTCCTTTGATTATAACAGTTTATAAGTGATTTCAAAATTTTCGGACTGGCCATTTGGGCACAAGTGACGCTGAACGTTCTGAACGGCCTATGGAGGTTACGACTCCAGAAATCATTGATCAAATCCATGATATGGTGATGGATGACAGAAGAGTTAAGGTGCGTAAGATTGCTAGTGCTGTGGGCACCTCGACTGAATGGGTACATAATATTTTGCATAACCATTTGGACATGAGAAATCTATCTGCAAAATGGGTGCCGCGATTGCTCACACTTGATCAAAAACGGAATCGTGTGAAGTGTTGCAAGGATAGTTTGCAGCTGTTCCAGAAGAATCCGGAGGACTTTAAGCATAATTTCGTCACTGTGGATGAAACATGGATACATTACTATACTCCTGAGACCAAACAATGGATTATCAAGGGGGAATCTGCACCAAAAAAGGCGAAGCCCGTTCCTTCGGCCGGAAAGGTTATGGCCACTCTCTTTTTCGATTCGCAAGGGATATTCCTCATCGACTATCTGGAAAAGGGTAAAACTATTACAGGTAAAACCGAGCTGCAAGAGAAACGCCCGCGATTGGCCCACAAGAAAATCTTTTTCTATCACGACAACGCACCAGCACAAACCTCAGCAGTTGTGGTCGCAAAATTAATAAAAATAGGATTCCAACTCGTTTCACATCCACTCTATTCTCCAGACTTGGCTCCCTCGGAATACTATTTGTTCCCCAATTTGAAGAAATGACTGGCGGGACAAAGATTTTATTCAAACTAGGGAGTGATTGCAGACATGGACAAATCCTACTATTCGGAAGGGAACAATAAACTAGAACATCGTTGGACGAAGTGTATAATCCTAAAAGGAGTATATGTCGAAAAATAAAAAAGGTTTACTCGAAACAAGTTAGTAGTTTCTATTTTTGGACGGCCTTTTCAAACGCTACTCTCTTTTGAAGTTTTTTCTTAATCTTTTTTAAAATTTAATTCTTACATTTCCAGCTACAGGATTATGATCAGAGCCGACATCGACGGCCGGTAAGTTTTAATACCACATAAACTATTTTTATATCTACTGTTTATTAAGATATAGTCGATCTGATTCCTAACTAAATTATCTTTTGTATACTGGGGTGACTTCTAGGCTTAGAGGCGACGAAGCATGATGGTAGGAAGCATGAACCAAGAATTTGATATGCATGTGTTTTCTTTTACTATTCCTTCAACACCCCCCTTCCCACCCTTGCGTTCAAATCGCCCATTATTAGTGTTACTTCTCGTCGTTTTGGAAAATGTATTTGCTATTTGTATAAGCATCATTCGATCTGAGTGTGGAATTGAGTTAATTACTGACCTCTACTAATTTTTGTGTAAGAATTACACAGACGCCATTATAGTGGGAGGAGAGGTTATTTCCGTCTTCGTGGTTAATTTCTTAACCTCAGGACAAAAAGGGTGCTTCATTCCTCTATTAGTTCATCTACCGTAGCTGTTGACAAGTGTGAGGGGGATCACTTATACCGATAATCACTCGGTAGACTCATTAAACAGCTCAAATTCCGTAAAGATATTGATGATATTTAAACCGCGATGGTCAAAAACCTCGCCCGCAAGGGTAGATGCGCGCTATTGAATTCCGCGAATTCGTTCAATAGGGATTGACACGGCGTACTAATTTTTAAAATGATCCAACTCAACTTCCGCCACTAATAGATCAAAGACGTACACGACTTTCTTTGGAAGACGTTTCGTTTCAAAATCAACATTACGCTTTCAAGCGAGCATAAGATCTCTGCCTTTGACACTATACAATATTTATACAAACGACATTTCAATTTTGTCATAATACGTAGACGACATAGCTATACTATTTATATACTATTTTGTAGAGGAGGTAGCACAGTTCATCCTGAAATTCCCGGATTATTCTTAGCTTTAAAAATTTCCATGGCTTCTAGTAAATCAATTTTACGTCCTTTATCTGTTAAGTAGATTACCAAAAGAATGTCATTTTCAAAAGAGTTATTCGTTTCCAGTAAGTGATTAGCAAAAGTTGAGTTATTATTTTTCTTATTTAGGACAGTCAGATCCCCCAAATCTTAACGATCTGTTCGCTTCAGCTCGTACTACAAAAGACGATTTAATAGCCGTAGAGTTGTTTTAGTCAGTAGAGCTCTGACACTATCCTAAAAAGAGTGTCCACGATGGTAGGTTATCGGTTAATAAAGAGAAAAAACACTAAACTGTATATGAAGGTGGAAAAAAGTTTATCTATTCTAATAGATATTATCAGAGATTTCTTATTAAAACTAAGTCTAAAATGTATCACATTATTAGGAAATACGTCTGTTATCTAGAACATATTAGTATATTTTGTTTAGAGATGCGTGAAGATTCGCTATATAATGAAATCACGTTGGGTTTAAAGAAAAAGAGATTTGATGTGAATATGCACTAAGACATAGTTTGTTAATAATATTTTAAATGATAAATTCATAATAATTAGAAAAAACACGAAAATATTTCGTAAAATCTACAACAAATGAGTCTTATTAAGACTACAAGAACAAACCACTTTTGAAACAACTACTTCTCTAGTTAATACTTCGACAGACATTGAATAATACAAAAGTAATTTGCGTGTTACAAAATAGCAAGGCTATCAAAGCAACACTAGTTTGAACGTATTTCTTTCTGTAAAATGAACTAAAAATGATTGAATGTACGTTAAATAATTTGTGACTGACTGTATTATGATAAATTTGGAACAAGAAATTAATTTAGGTTGGTGTAATTAAAAATAAATTAGCAAAAGCAATTAAATAATTACTTTTGTATTATTCAATGTCTGTCGAAGTATTAGCTAGAGAAGTAGTTGTTTCAAAAGTGGTTTGTTCTTGTAGTCTTAATAAGACTCATTTGTTGTAGATTTTACGAAATATTTTCGTGTTTTTTCTAATTATTAGTTAATTTTCTACAACGTAAAGGACTTTTATATTTTATGATAAATTCATTTAAACTTTAGTAATATTGTAAAAGATAACATACAAGACAAGCTGCAACCAGATAACACTGTATAATCAGAAAAAGTAATTTTAAATTAAGAATATATGCAAAAAATAAAATGATGGAAAAATAAAATTTAGTATTTCTGAATCAATTTAGACAGGAAATACAAAAGAAACTACGAACAGTTTGTTAACGTTGGATGATCACCCTGTGGAGACTGTAAATTTTTATAAATGAACTCTTAAAAAATAATAATAAACTATTAGGCTTATTATCACTTATTATTACCCATCCATATTTCTTTGAGGAAATTTTCATGTCGATAATTTAAAGAACCCTGAGAAATATGTTTAATTGTTTTAAACTCGTTTCTTATAATATAATATATAATTTCTTATCATATTTATATAACGTATAATTCGATCCCCAAGTCCCTTATATGTTTGGGTGTATCTAGATTTAAACATGCAATTAATACTCAACTTCTCTAATGTAATTATATTTACTGCTGCTTAAGATAATATAATGTTTTTTATTTCATTTTTCACTGCATATTATGTATATATATATATATATATATATATATATATATATATATATATATATATAAATTTAAATGTAACTCTTTTATGTTTATATACTTGTCTCATACGTTAAGGTTAGGATGGTAGACCAGATGGACGAAATGTCATCCAATTCTGAATCCCGCCTTCGGATTTTTCATTTAATGTATTCAGAAATTTATTTTATTTACTCCTATACTTAATCTTGGAAAGAAGAATAAAGTTTATTATTATTATTATTATTATTATAATTTGAGAAGTGAACCAACCTGAATTTCTAAAAATGGTTCTAATGTATGCATTATGAAATTGACTACATATAAACAAAAATAACAGACAATATTGTATTTGATATTGTAGAAACAAATATATTAGACCATACCGCCCAAATTTTATCAAAATATTGCTGTAAAACATAGACATTATCACGATGTGAATATACAAACGTTTAAACATTTATTTTGCAAATCTATTCAAAACTTTAATTTAACTTTTTTTACTGATATTCATGACATGTACTAATTTTAGAACTGCTTTTCGAGCTGTTTTGAAACTTGTTTTCCTTATAAAAAAAGTACTTTTAAAAATAACAAACCTAAAGAAGATCTGGATTGGTTATGTAAAATTACAAATCGTTGATCGTGAGTATAAACATTTAAAGCCTGAGCATCGTAAGCTAATTACTAACACAAAAAAGCAATATTACGCGAAAATGCTACCGAAATCATCAAACATTTAAAAAATCACATGGCAGATAGTAAATAAATACGATAAAAATGAAAAAGTAACATCAAAGAGGATTTATAAAATTTGTAAAATCCAAAGTGAAAGTACAGATACCAAGGAAATAAGTAACGAGTTCCATATACCTGTAGATAGTTAACTATTTAAGAGCAAGATTTAGAAAAACGGGGGGAGGTAAATTTTCACCTGGTTACATTAGTGAGAGGGAAAGGTAAAAGGTAATATGTATAAAACACTAAGGCAGCTAAATGCAAAAGAAGGATGAAACAAAGTGGGTTCAATTAGTTTTAGATGAGGTGAAGTTAAACTTACTCTAGGTTAGGTTTAAGGTAGTGTGTATTAGATTTCTGTAGTAGTTGGATATATAACAGTTCGGCTGAAAAGTTTTTGTCATTTCTAAAAGAGGGCGACACAAGATATTTGTCCATATGATTTTCAGTGTGAACTAGCCTTCAAATGAAAGGTGTAAAAATTTGGCAACGATCGGACAATTGGTTCTTGAGTTATAGCATTTTGAATAGACCGACTTTTGTTGAATAAAAAGGAATTTCGTGTTTCAATAAAACATTGCTTTTTAATGAGAAAAAAATTGTGCTGGTACAAAAACTTGGCTCGATAAGTGTTATCTGGACTTTGCTATAGCGGAAGCAATCATTCATAAGTACTTTGCTAAGTTCTGTACAGGCCATATGGGCATCGAAGTTGATGAGCGCATTGGGCGTCCAAAAAAAAATCCACAAAATAATTTTGAATGACTATAAAGTTAAGTTGGTCGAGATAGCTAAGACTCTGAAGATATCAAAGGAAAATGTTGGACATATCGTGCATGAATATTTGGGCATGAGAAAGCTCTGTACAAAGGGGGTCACGTGAGTTCACAGTCGATCAAAAACATGTTGATGATTGTTTGAAACAGTTTAAGCAAAATACAAAGGAGTTATTGCGACGGTATGTGACAATGGATGAAACATGAATCCATCACCACACCCCAGACTCCAATCGACAGTTAGCTAAGTGGACTGTAGCCGACGAACCCAATCCAAAAAGAGAAAAAACAGTCCGCTGGAAAGTATTTTAGTAAGCATACAATCATGCTCCTAGGCGAAGAGAGAGCTTTGGGCGGAGATAGCCGAAGCTAAAGAGCGGACATAGATGGAGCTGCTGCAGGAACTAGAAGGCGATATCTGGGGGAGGCCTTATAGAATTGTGGCCAAGAAGTTCCCCATCACGGGGGCGGCAGTTGGTACATCTATAAAGGGGGGCGTTAGGGAAATTTTTTGCACCATCTTCCCCGAGCAACCCACAAGGCCTGCAGACGAACTATCTATAAATGAAAACCTTACAGTGTACTGGTTCATCGAGGAGGAAGTGAAGTTGGCAGCAAAATACCAAATGAAGTCGTGAAGATCTTGGTGAAGGTGTACCCGGACCTATGGATCAAATGCCTGAATCAGTGCCTGAAATAGGGGTGCTTCCCAGCCCTCTATAAGAAGGCCAAGCTGGTACTGATTCCCAAAGAAGGAAGGGACCCGAAAGAGGCCGGCGCCTACAGACCGATCTGCTTGCTGGATGCCGAAGGCAAAATCTACCGAAAAACTACTCGCTCATAGACTAAGCAAACATATAAAGCAAGGAGACTTAACGGCAAACCAGTTCGGGTTCAGGAAGGGTGGTTCATAGTAGACACTCTCATAGAGGTAAAAAAGATGGCAGAAGAGGCAAAACAGGATCCTTTGCGGAGAAGGAATCGCTGCGTAGGCGTTACTCTTGATATTAAATATGCTTTTAATTCGCTACTGTGGCCGATTATATTGGAGACACTAGAGAGAAGAACGGTTCCGGACTACTTGCTGAGGGTAATAATGAGCTACATTAGTAATTAGGTACTCCTCAGCGATGTCCCCGGTAGTGGGTAAGAGGCAACGAGACTTACAGCAAGTGTTCCGCAGAGCTCTATCAATGGACCGCTCCTGTGGAGGATAGCCTATGACGCACAGTAGGAGAAATGCCCAAAATCGTGGCCAAAACCTCAAATGACCTCTCATGGGAATAAAAATTGGCATACAGGGGCTTTTAAGGTCGATGATTACGAATCCGAAAGCCAAATTACCGTAAACAAAATGGCCGATCCAATATGGCATACATAAATGTTAAAAAGGTGCCAGATCTTGACACAAATAGGTATATACGGGTTTCTAAGATCGCTGATTACGAATCCGAAAGCCAAATTATCGTAAACAAAATGGCCGATGCAATATGGCGGACATGGATTGTTAAAAGGTGTCAAATCTTGACAAAAATTGGTATATGCAGGTTATCAAGGTCGCTGATTGCGAATCCAATATCTAAATGATTCTAACCAAAATGGCCGAGTATCCTGTTAAATAGATGAGATATTATATAAAATATAATGATGATAATAAAATAAACGTGAGCAGTGTATTTTACGCAATGAATATTTTTATTTCCAAAATACATCGGGAATGTTCCAGAAATCGTAAGTAGGGTAGGAAATTTGATTTTTCGAAAGCATAATCGGAGTCGGAGTCAGAATCATTTTCCGAGTTTGTATATATATATATCAAGTCCTGGTACGACTTCAATCGCGGTGCAAAATTCGTCTGCTGCAGCAGTGACTTTAGGAGCGATCAACATCGCTACAGCTTCCGGCGACAAACTCTTTAGCTTCTTTTGTGGTAGTTTTCGGATACTCGAAATGTGCGGATCAGAAGTAACTAAAAGCCGATGAAAAACATCTTCATACCAAATGAAGAGTTTCATCATGTATCCGCCTCCTCAATTCAATTTCAAAAACATCTTCCATTGTTTTAACCCTGGAACTTTTTCGCGCGAAATCTTCTCGATATTGTTTGATGTCTTTGTTTCGAGCTTCCTGACCATCTTTGGCTGATTCGTAACAGTGAGTTATTATCAGTGGACCGTGAATCAATAGCTTGTGCACCGAAGTAGGCATGTGGTACCAAGGGTATCATGCAACGGTCTTTCTTGCCTTTTCAATAGCATACTGTTCAATTTATTGCAATTTATCTCGTGGCCACACGAAATAACTTGTAGGATTACGTAGAAGATTTTAATTACTTCTTGTTGACCCCGGTTATCGCAGCAGAAACCTTCGAATTCTCAAAAAATCGCCGAACTATGTTGCCATCACCCATACTGAGGTAGAGGGTGCTCAATGATGCAAAAAAATCATAACGGACAAGACGCTCGTCTTCCGACGCGTACACTCTCCACGAAGGCTAACTTTCAACTGACCCAGCGACGAAGGTATACGGTCAAAACGCTTCCCCTTTCACAATGAAATGCACTCATTAGTCCTCTATCTGACTGACTACTCAACTATCCCCATTTCGAACATTCATTTACTCGGGTTTTGACCACGTTTTTGGGCTTTTCTCCTACTGTGTGACGGTGCGCTATGGCTGAGGCTGCCTGTCCAAGGGCGCACTGTTGGCTTTGCGGATGACATCCTTCTAATAGTCAGAGCGCGAGATCTAGAAGATCTTAAAGCGACAAACTCATTAGCGGCATGGAAAACCGGGGCGGTCTGGCTGTCCACCAGAAGGTTTGGCGTTGTTAAAGGAGAAGGTATTCGCCTTCTAGGTCATAACGCTGCGGTGGCCCACTCATTGAAATACCTAGGAGTGGAACTCGAAGCGAATAGAGAAGAGTCGTCCCAGAGGTGGCAAGGGCCAGGTTGCTTTACACGGCTCAGGCCGGGGCTGGATGCGTTCGGGCAAAGCGGAACGCTGAATGACAGTAGTGTGCGCTCAGACCGGGGACACTCAGGATTTACAGAGCATACAGGACGGTGTCCACAGACGTTGCAGAGGTACTCACCTCGGTGGTTCCACCTGACCTCGAAGCCGAGGCCAGAGGGAGCAACAACGTCGAAGTCAAGAGGAAGAAGGAGAAGGACGACTTCGACAAAGGGGGCGTGGACCAGAAGGCTTATACCGGACATCAAACCATGGGTCCGAAGACGGCACGGGCAAATAGACCACCACCTGACCCATTTGCTCTCGGGCCACGGATGTTTCGGCGAGTACCTTAATAGGATCGGCAAGGCAGTCACTGCAGCGTGCGTGTACTGCGGTAAGGAGGTAGACAGTGCAAGGCACCTACTTATAGTATGGAGCGCTTCGGCAGCCGAACGCAAGGAACATGAGGAAGCCTTAGGGCGCAAAGTACGGGTTGAGTCCTTAGTCTCAGATATGCTACAGACTGAAATGTGTTGGGCCCCCGTGATGTTATTTGCCAACAAGGTATTATGTAAAGAGGACGCCTATGCAAGAACGCCAGAAGAGGAGATACAGGCAATAACGAATTAGCGGAGGTAACATGCCGTAGGCGTACCAGGTACCATGTCCGAATGCGAAAGTGAACCACTGGTGTCTGGGGCCAAGAGTGAGAGGATGTTTAGTTGGCAGAGCCTATTCAGAAAGACTAGGAGGAGTCCCACACATCTGTGTTAGAAAAGACCTCCTCTCAAAAAAAGCATACAATTAACAGCGGCTGTTATATACCATTACTGAAGCCTTTGAAAGATGAAATCGCGAAAAAGCCGCCCAATAGATTGCGCCTTGTTACAAGTCGATTAAGGATCGAATTGTTGGGTTTAGAAAAATATTACCCTGTAAAACAAAGAGCATACAAAATGTTTGATTGTAAAAAGAAGAGGAGGAATGTTTTTTGGGATAAATAAGGCTAAAGGAAATTATTATGAAGAGTAAGAACAAGAATATTAAATCTGGTCTGTGGCCTAAGTCAGAGAAATATTGCTACTTATAGATTTGTGTGATTATTTTTAAAGCTGGAATTATGTATTATTTATTTTGAAGGCTTTTGAATAGAAAAATATATAATATTATCATTTAATTTATAATACCTTAGATAGAGGATTGCGAAATATATTTCACCTTTATCATCACAATTTACAGTAAAATTTATTTATGCTTTCGGATGATTAATTCATATCACGTCATTAAATCAGATCCAGTTTCATAACAGTACGGAGGAAAGATTGATATTTATCGAGATTCCATTGTATATCACCTGGACATTGTTCCCACTAGCCCGTATATAACAGTCAATCGACAAAAAAAAAATTTGTCTCGTTCCACCCTTCCCATACTCGAGATTTATGGACCAATATTACTTTAAAAATAATTTATCTTCATCATATTCCGCACACGGCAAGTTAAATTGCGTGTTGCAGTGTAGCCGAGTGTCTAGCGATAGTCGACCGTACTTTTTTACGGTTTTGCTTTACACGCTCTAACGCTGTTTTATATTTTAACACTAAATATGTAATAGAAGAATTTATTCATAAAATATTTAAAATATGGTAAAATATTTTAGTTTACTATCAATAAAATCAGTTTAAAAAATGACTGAAAGAAAGGTTGTCAATAAAAATCTACAGAAAGGTTTTTGATAAAAACAGATTTTTTTTAAATAAAATGGATCTACAATAACAAAAGTTAGATTAAGTTTAATTAATTGCTCACTTAATCCGTAGTTAAACATTTTTTAACTGTTTTGATTAGAACTAATAACACTTGGCTTGTTTCTAATAGAAAAAGTTAGATTATCGTAATATAAAGTTTTATCCTGCCTTTAATAGATTATTTTATTATTTTATGTTTATTAGATAACACTACCAGTGCCTTTTGTTTGGAGTGAGCAATCAATTTTTAAATTGAAGTAGCTTATAAATAGATGTTAGCACAATTGAAATTTCGTCAAGGATACAAATGAGAAACTAGAGATTCATGTTTCAAATCTTATACGAAAAGTCAGGTCGACTCAACTTGAAAATAGGCAAATTCAATACTACAAACTAAAAATGATTGATTCATCAAATTATTTGATTTTATTGGACGTTAATTGCAAAATAACTTGAAATAGTTTTAAAATTGAATTGAAGTAACTTCATTCAAAATAAGTTTTTTAAGATTAATCAGTTTTCTAACAAGAGTTGCTGTACATACTAACGTCGAATCACATAGCCTAATAATCATTAATAAGCAATTTTACGGTTGAATTTAATATTTTTTTTATTACATATTTTATTAACCATCAACGTATGATTAATTTATTACTTTTTACTCCATGCATTAAATTTTCCATTAAAATTTCATTTTCGACATGCAGAACATTAAATTATTAACATATTTCATAAATTAAACACACCTAATCACTAATTAATAATTAATTCAGTCAACTTTGCTTCCCTCTCGCAGGAAATTAAAACTGAATATTTATCGCACGGGGAAAAAAAGACATCCTGCAGCGGCAGCGCCGACTCCGCGTCTGGAGCGCATTAATAATTAATTTCAAAACGTGGACGCACAGTGAAAGTACTGACAATGCAAAACCCATCGACTCGAAAATTCTAAGACTGCATGCAAGAAGAGGGTGTTCTGTAATTACAGTATGTTGCGAGTCTTCGGAAGCGGCCCGTAATTTCGCCAGACATTTCCTTCCGCCGTCGCAGGAAGATGTTCCTTCAACATTACTAAGTGATGAACTTGCGGATTCCATAAGAATATTCTTTGTCGAGATCGTTTATTACAAAAGGCGACGCTTGTAGAATTAAAATAGGTTATTTTATATACATTTTCAACTGATATAATTGAATTATTTTTGCTTAAATGTATTACCATAATATTAAATAATAATCATAGATGTTACATAGTTAATAATACGTATAAAAATTTGAGTTAGTAAACATAAATAACCCAAAATGAGCAGAATCAAAGAAATACGTATATTTCAATTGTTACATTTTCTTTGTGCAATAAATTACAACCTACAAAAAAAAGGTAATAATTCTTCACTAAGGTGGTTAACTATAATCTCGTTACATAGTTAATTACAAGAAAACATTATTTCCACCGTGAACTTCCGTGTAAAACCCTTCATCCCCAACTTGACGTATTAGGATGGATCTCGGATGTTACGACAGCAAAAATAGTTAAGTCGATAAGTGAAATTACTCGAGACGATCGTGAGAACTTCAATGGGTCTTTGACTTTTTCGTGCCGTTGCCGAGGCATCTAAATCCATTAAATAGACCGAGATGGATAGAATAATCACACTCATCTGGTACAAGTCAGGGCCGGTTCTACAGATTTTACACCTGATCGTTATTACATTTTTTTTAAAATTAATATTAGGTACTATAAGATGTCATAATTTAATTGGGGCTGCCCTATACTTAGGTTTCTTTGATAGCGGTGCCGCGTGTAACCGGAAAAGGGAAAATGAGCAGATTAATCTTCCATTATCGAAATTAAAATGTTCACTGATTTAATAGATATATAAGTAGTATTCATTTATATTTTTTAAACGCAAAGTTATACACATGATAACGTCGCCTTCTTATTAGTAATTGCAATGTTCTATAATAATATAATATAATACACGCAGTGTTATTTTATATATATAATTTAAATCATTTAAGTATTAAATATTAAATGTGTTCGACGCTTGGAGCCACAACTTTATAATACATCTTGAATCAGGAACTTTTTCAAATGATAAAATTTAATAATAATCATCATTTTTATCTTTAGTTAAACTTCCAATAGATTTCTGTATCATATCTGACATATGATTATCTTAATTTTAGAAAGAAAGTAATAGAGATTTTTAAAGAATTTTTAGAAAAACTGTAGTGTCACTAAATCTTCTGACTTATTTTTTAGGATAAATTCCTGCTTATCACATTTTTTTCCAGTTTCTGCAAGAGGAAATATTTCTTATAACTAAGCCTAACAATTTAATATCACTTGTGAGTGATTATCTTATCATGATGAGATTAGCTTAATAGTTATCTAAGAATGATCATTAATATCCAAGTGTTAAGATATTAGGATTTCATTTGAAACAAAAATCAGGCTGTTTCTTTTGTCGTTGGTGAATCATGTACTAAACTAGCTAGTTCGCAGGTTTCTCAGTAGTTCCTGAAAGGAGCTAGGGCCACTTTCCATCTATGCTTTTCAAAACGTTAATCATGTCAAAATAAATATTATTATATAATACTTTCTATCAGTATCACATTTACTACTGCTTTCTTAGTACAATATTTTTGCTCAAATGAGGTGATTATGTAGCGTTGTTTTTGGAAATTATCATAGCAACGCTTAATCTGCTGCACTCTTTATTGCTACTTATCAGCAATTACATAAACAAAACTCATATTACTCCGAAAATGTATCCTTCAGTGCCACAAGGGCTTTCTTATATAGTTTGCAAAAAAGTTCCAGAATTATCACATTTTAGGTCAAAGTCAATAAATTAGATTAGATTAGATGGGGTTGTTTAACTATAGACAGCTTTACAGCACTGCGACCTGCTTAGATTGTACTAATACTCTATTACTAGTATATTTCCAAGAATTTAATTTCCTCGGTAAGGTCAATTAACTTCTTAGGAGTCATGTCCTGATCCTTTCTGGTAATATTGCAATTTTTCAGTTAGGGCCATTCTGATGGTAGCCAATCCAGATGGCCTACAAGTGCTGTTATCCACTGCGCAATGTCCTATAAGGAGAATCGTGACCAGTATTATCTTAGTTGTAATGAGGCTCAAGAGCTTTTTAGCTCTGATTTACGAGAGGTCAATAAACATTCTGGATTGTCTTTGACCTGTTTTACACTTTTTGTATGAGGCCTTTCTCTTAAAGTTATAATATCAAAATTAAAAACCTTACCAAACGCCCTCTGTATGTATTTATAAACTAACGTAGAAATATATAATAAATCTGTGCACAACATTCAAAGCATGTATATTTATTTACTTCACATGCCAAATTTAACAGGTTATAGACCCAGGACCTAAGTTTTGTTTAAATAATTAGCTTATAAAGTGCACAAGAATGGCTGAAAACTGTTTTTTGAGCATTCCCAAGTTGAAGAAAAGGGAAAATTACAACGATTTGCCCTAGAAAACTTTCTGATATTTTAAGGCTTAGAAAAGTGTCTCATGGACGAGACCACGGCAAACGATGCAAAAGCGAAAACCAAGTTGATCTTATCTATGGATTCATCCTTATACTATACTAATATGTATACCAAATGGTGGAAATAGGACACAAACTAAAAGGTACAGTTACATTGACGATGTGTGGATAGGGACCCTTCTACTAGCAGGTTTGCTTGAAAGATTATCTCCTCTGATTATGGTGGTCGTGCATTCGGGCATTAACACAAACACGGACGCCATTAAGTCCAAGTTGCTGGATAAGGAGACAGATGGCGCTGGAAAAGAAAGCGCGTTCGCGATTTAGTAACAAGAAGAAAATCCAGGTTGGAAACACTTTTGCGCCAAAGGCGACACCTAGTGGCAACAACAAGAAGGAAGTAAGATACTACCAATGTAAACAATCATTTTAAAAGTCAATGTACCAAGAAAAATTATCCCAAGAGTATCCGAAGCAGGGCAGGAGGTAGAGAAGTGAATGCGTTTAGTGCCACCTTCTTAACACAACAATATAAAAGAGACGATTGTTGCATGGATTCAGGGGATAATTTTCATATGCAAATTTATGCAAAATAAGTCATACGATTGTAGTGTTTGGGGAATTACAGTGGTAAATGAAGGGAGACTCACCAGTCATATGTGTGGAAGACATTTATTTAAGAACAGTGATAAATAATGTTAGCCATAGTTTAGTTATCAAAAATGTACATTGTGTTCTTGGTTTAAGGACAAATCTTATATCTATCAGTCAACTTATTAAAAATGAAAATTCAATTCAACTTAACAAAGAATACCTGCAACATTTTTAATAGAAATACTGTATTAGTTGATGTAGCTAACCTTATACAAAATGTATATAGACTAAACTTTGCTGAATCAAGTGAGTGCTACTGCAAATAATGTATCAGAAGACATATGACGTAGGAGACGTGGGCACATAAATACATCAGTTTTATACAAGGTGAGAAATGGTGTAGTAACAGGAATACAGTTTAAAAATGATTCTAATCGCAGCATCAAGAACTGCATGGTTTGTTGTGAGGATAAGCAGGCGATACTCTTCAACAAGCAAGGCTCCAGATCAAAAGCAATATTGGATATAATTAACAAATACTTATGCAGGACAATGGAAAACAAGTCTATTAGAGGATCGAAATATTTGGTCACTAACTCCAGGACGATAACTCCAGGATTGTATATGTTTATTTTCTGAAATCCAAGGAACAAGTCCACAAATATTTCAAGATATTTAAGAATGAAATGGACAACCAGTAAGAAAGAAAAATTAAAATTTTATGATCTGATAGAGGAACCAAATTCTGTAATAAATAATTCCAGAAGTTTTTATAGGATCATGGCATAATACACGAAAAAGCAGCACCATACACTCCAAAACAAAAAGGCTCATCAGAGAGAACGAACAGAACTTTGGTAGAAAATTCAAGATGTTTCCGATGCAAATATTGAAAAAAGGTTTTGGATAAAAGCTGTGGATATTGCCCCATATCCAAAGAACAGATCAATTTGTGTGGGAATAAAGAATAAAACACCATTTGAAATGTAGAACCACAAAAAACCTGATGTAAGCCACATAAGAATTTTTGGAAGCTAAGCTATGGTGCACATTTCTGAAGCGCAGACAACCAAATGGGAAAAAAAATCGTGAAAGATGATTATTACAGTGATTACACTAAAGAATATAGACTGTACGACGAAACCAGGAGAAAGGTAACCATCAATAGAGATCTATTTCTAATGGAGAATGAAAGTGATAGTGTGTTGGTCAGAATCTTAGATTCAGTGGGAGCTAACATTCAGAACCTAAAGAATAACAAAGCCCAGATTATAAAGAAACACGTCAGGTAAAAAATGAAGATAATAGAGAAGCAGTAAGAAGGTCAGTCAGAGAAACTAAACCGACATCGTTTGAGAACTTACAAGAGTTACAACTCTAGAATGACCCCCTTACGGCGATTGAAGCACTGTCAAGACCAGACAACGACTACTGTCGGGTGACCATGAGGGAAGAGGTAGAGTCCTTTTATGATACACATGCCTGGGATATAACAGAACCACCAAGAACCCGTTGTGTGGCGGATTGCAAATGGATTTTTAAAATAAAAAGTGACATTCGAGTTGAAGTGCGGCATCGTGCACGTCTAGTAGCCAAAGGCTTTACAAAAAAGCAAGGCATAGATTACGATGAATCTTTCTCCCCAGTAGTTCTTTATTCCAATTTAGAACTTTTATTTACGCTTTCTGGGAATTAGATTTAAATATAAGACATATAGATGTAACAACAGCTTTTCTGAACGGTGTTTTGGAAGAAACTCTTTATATGAGGCAACTTGAAGGCTTTGTGGTACAAGGTAAAGAAAACATGCTTTGTACAAAGCAGTATATGGCCGTAAGCAGTCTTCCAAAACCTGGAACAAAAGGGTGGTCGATCTCTTAATTTCAATGAATTATAAAAGATCAGAACTTGAACATTATATATAGGTATATATATATAAAAGGAAACAAAGAATTAACCATAATCGGGTTATATGTGGACGATTTTTTTTCTATTCTCAAATGATTCAAAAGAAACCAAATCCTTAATAGATTAGTTAAATTCAATTTTTAAAATAACTGAATAGTTGAGGCTGTTAGTTATTGAAAGTTCATATTCTTAATCACTTTGGTAAATTTTCGTAAATAAAATACGATAACACTTTCAAATATTTATCTTGCTGTTCGCGACAATTGTTTCGACACACTGTGTCTTCTTCAGGCGAAGAAATGATCATTTTTCGCCTGAAACAATTGTCGCAGTCAATTTTTTAAATAAAGGATCTAGAAGAAACGGTGTAGATGTTTGAGAATCATCCGAAACAATGATGAAGGATTCATCACTATAGATCAGGAAGAATATATTGAACAATTATCGCAGATCCAATATGCAAGAAAGTAACACTGTCAACACACCTATTGAAAAGAATGTAATCTTTAGCGATGAAGACGTTACCTTATCAGAAATTCATTGGAAGTCTAATGTATCTAGCGGTTTTGACCACTCCCGATATTTTTCTTAGTGTAAATTTTTTGAGCCAATATAATAGCTCCTACAATGAGTCACATTGGAAGAGTGCAAAGTGAATGTTGAGATACCAGATATGCACAAAAACCTACGCCCTAAAATATGGAAAAGGCAATGGAGATTTAATGTTTCTCGTAAAACGAGCAAAAGTACGGTTTTAGTAACCAATAAATAATATTTGTAT
This sequence comes from Ontholestes murinus, assembly GCA_963969525.1. NCBI lineage: Eukaryota > Metazoa > Arthropoda > Insecta > Coleoptera > Staphylinidae > Ontholestes > Ontholestes murinus. The sequence continues at coordinate 11,471,349 of OZ018392.1, forward strand.
TCCAAACTGGACCTCCTATGACGGATCAGTGAGGAAGAGGATCAGCGAGTTCAAGTGGAAGATCATTCGTAAGAGTGAATTCTCCGTGTATATATTTATTTATGTAATGCATGTTAGATAAAGGTCAAATATAATACAATACAATAGGATAAGTTGATGCCGATTGAGCTAACAATACAGAAGAAAGAAAGTCATTCACTGGCTGTGTATTCAAACAGCGAACGCAGCTATCTTCTAGGAAAGCATGATACAGTGGCGCTGTCCAGCACTGAAGCAGAATATATTTCCATATCGAAGGCTTCAAAAGAATCAATTTATTTAAGAAACTTGTTATATGAACCCTTTGGTTCCTTATACTGTATAAATATTTTCAATGATAGCCAAAATGCGCGAAGGTCATCAGTAAACCCTGTACACCATAAGAGGACCAAACATATTGATGTTCGATATCATTTTGTGCGAGAGGCTGTCACAAATAAATATGCTAGTATATCTTATTTACCTATAGTTGAGATAACAAAAAGTTAGTATTCGTTCAAATGTTACTAATTTAGGTTTACTTAGAAGTTAGTTTTTTTTAATATTTGATATTAGTGGGAGTGTTGAAATTATAATATTAAAATTGAAAACCCCACTAAACGCTTTCTGTATGTATTATTATATAAACTAACTTAGTAATATATAATCAGTATGTGTAGAACATTCAAAACGTGTACATTTATGTAACACTTTCCTATGTGCTTTTGATAGCATAGTAATCGCAGCTCTTTTTCTGGCAGTACATCGGCATGTTGCCTATAATACTTACGTGGCATGGTACCCATATTAGAGTCAGTTTATTGCCCTTGGCTAATTGGTCCATAGCTTCTTTAGGGTTCCAAGTAGTTTGGGAATTGAAGCTGTAAGCTTTGAGGTTCTTAAGGTCGGCCTGATTGTCTGAGATCACCTCCCATTTTTGATGCATCTGTATACCAGATCTATTTGATTCAGGTTCTCTTCGCAACTGTCAATAATCGCTTCAAAGTGCGGTACGAAATCAATTTTTTTTTTTGAAAGAGCTCTGGTTTCATTAGGTTCAAAATTTCTGAGTACTCTTTCTGATTCACTCCCTATATCTACGGTTTTCGAGTACGGCCTTGTTTAATCTCATTGGTCGATACCCTTCTTGATGGTCCCTTTTTCTACGCTTTTGAAGGTTGTATTGTCTAATAGCTTATATTTCATTGGAATATAAGCTATTAGATCTAGGCCCCGCCACAGCAGTAGATTGAAAATGCCATCTGGGTCTGGTGCGTTGAAGGGTTTAAAGCTATCAACCTTCTATTCAATTTTTTGTTTAGTTTTTGAGTTTACCAGCCTTGCTTTTGCTTTCTCTAGCAGGTAAAAATATGCTTGCTCCTGCAAATTGAGCAGTCTTTTCTTAGGAGTCCACAGATGTTAATCCTGCGAAGTGCGTATGAATATGTTACTAATTTAGGTTTAGTTAGAAGTTAGTTTTTTTAGAAACCCCGCCAAATGCCTTCTGTATGTATTTATAAATTAACTTAGAAATATATAATTACTCTGTGCAGAACATTCAAAGCATGTAACACCTTCATATGTATTTTTGATAGCAATCATAAGAGTCGCAGCTCTTTTTCTGGCAAGTCCATAGCTTATTTATATTCCAAGTAGTTTTGGAATTGAAGCTGTACACTTTGTAGTACATAAGGCCAGCCTGACTGTTTGAGATCCTTTTTTAAATACCAAATTACAGAGTTATGTTTTAATTTTTTGATTCGATTCATTCTGTCTTGGCAACTGTCAATAATCGCTTCAAAATGTGATACAAAATCAAATTTCCTGCTTTCAAGCTCTGAATTTCTGAGTGCCCGAATCTGTTACTGTTTCTGATTCACTCCCTATACCTGCGATGATCTTACGGTTTTTTAGTACGGCGCACCTTTAATATTCCCGAAAATACTTAATTGTGTTGTTGTGAAACTTCTATCATATATAAGGTTGAAAGGCAAACTGCTGTCTATGGAGCGATCCACTATGGGGATAAATATCACCCTAGTGTCTTTCCATTCCAATGAAATACAGCCTAGCATAAAGATAGCTTTGAAGACTGTCTACAGATAGGGGGCTATTATATCTAGCCCCCGCTGCAACAGTAGAGGGAAAATGCCATCTTGGTGCGTTGACGGGTTTAAAGCTATTAACTTCCCATTAATTTTTTTTCTTTAGTAATAAGTTTACCAGCCTTACTTTTGCTTTCTCTAGCAGGTAGAAATATGATTTCTTCTGTAAATTGAGCAGTCTTTTCTTAGGAGTCCACATATGTTAAGCCTGCGAAGTGTGTATTTAACCAACACACTGAAACTTCCTTTGAACTCCTCTATGAATTCCCATCATGTTTATTTTTATTAGGCCGATGCTGTTAGAGTTGTCTTTTTGTGGATCTGGCTGTTGGATTTGTATCAGTAACTACCTCACAGAACATTCTCCATTTTTTCCTTTCCTCAACTTCTTATTATCTTCCGACAGTACCTGTCTATAGGCATTCTAGCTGCTTCTGTGACATTATCTGGAGGGAGATTTTGCTTCAATAAGAAAAATGTTGATGTGGTTATCAGAAAAGAAAATTATAATAAGTTATTCAGTCTCATATTATTATGTAGGGTACAAAAAACTAGAAAGCGCTATGTAGTAATAACCTATTTAGAACAAACAAAATAACTTTTTTATTATTCAAAAAAATGAATTAGCAAAAATATTTAATTATTATGATTTAAAGATTAAGCCACCCACGTGCCTTTAAAATCATGCACACTCTAAAAGCAAGGACTCCATCGATTTCATTGACGTCACACGATATACTTTTTCGAAAACCCTAGACTTTATTCAAAAGATTTGTTTTAACTATGTTCACAATTAGCAAGTTTTTAATTATATTTAACTTTTGTTTAAGTAGAAAAAAAGTTTGTAAAAATAGGATGATAGCAACCACGTCCAAAATTTCACCAAAAGTTCGTCATCTCTTCTGACAAAAAATAATAACTCACTAATATTTTAACCCAAAATCTCTAGATGTTTTTGAGATTCAACGTCAACAGACAGATACTCATTACTATCTCAAACTTTATAGAGTGAAAGTATATAAAGTCAGTAGTCTCTTTATGCTATCCTTTTTGTTATGAAGAGATATGAAGCGTGTACCTTCAAAGTACTTCTTTTCGACAAACAACTTTTAAATTCATTGGTAGACTCTTTTAGTATGAAATATATAAGAGTCCGATAACTTGCAGAATTGTAGAATGTATACTTTTGTGGAAAGATAAATGTTAGTTTGCTAACTTTGCTCTAATTCCAGAACTACCACTCTACTATACATAAACCATTCATTAACCAAGGAGGAATTGGATAACCTAACTCTCGGTAAATTTCATTGACAATTAACAGATGATATCATACTATTATATATATAGATGCCTGCAGATCATGTTACTTTTATTGAAATTTCTGAATCCTTTACAAAAAGATAAATATTTAATTAAAAAATGTATAACGAACTAAACGCCTCCAGTGTCTAACAATTCTTTATATATTACTCAGTTTATCATTCTCTACAATTATATGTTTTATTTTTTATGTGAATGTCATAGGTTTTTAATTAAATACAAACTTTACCTTTTTTTTCAAAAATTAAGAAAAATTGTTAGAATTTTCTGGATCATTCAAGCTGGCTTCGGGTTCGTCGATAGGCGATAGTGTCGCCAGTGAGCAGAGGCCAAGTCTAAACCGCCAAGAACTCAACAACCACGAAGACGGCAAAATTACCTAAGAGTGCATCGAAAAGAACGAGAAAAGTAATCCTCGTCCAGAAAAGCCAAAAAAGCTTCATCCGCCACCCCTGTTTCCAAGAAGGAGGTAGCAAAATAGAAGGCAAAATGGTCGCCCCCATCGCAAACCAAAAAGGCGACCAAGAGCTTTCCTACGAAAAAACCCAAAGTACTTAAACCGAAGAGGGAGAATTCCGTTCCTAAAACCGCTTCAAAGAAACCATCTACAAAAGAAAAAATACTTAACCACCATAATATTTTCAATGTGTGAACATGTAACAATGGCAGAACCTGGGGCGAAAAGAAATCAACAGAAACATGGAATAAATGTTATTCACTTCACTTCATACTGTATTATCATTACAACTGTTTTCTTTTTACATTCGATTCGTATACAAAGGATATTCAAAATAAGAACTTTAAGTAAACAAACACCTACTTTTGGTTAGATAATTTCTCCAAAAGTTTTTTAGATCTTTCATTTCATCAACATTATAAATACTTGTTTTTTATACAGAAACTCCATATTTCATTTAAAGCTGATTATACTGTGGAATAATTGGTATTTCTAATTAATTTCTATTTGTATTTTCATCCATACATACTCGAAACAGCCCTTTCCACAAACACTCGTTACCCCTGGTTCACTTTTACACAAACCCAGCGGGCACTCATTCATGAGCAATAATAAATTATATTCTTTCTGAAATTCTTTAAAACTTAGAGCATATTTAGCTACTCCTATGTATTTATTTATACTTATGAATTAATCACAGGGGTGATTAATTCATAAGTAAATTATAGGTTTGTTTTGTTCCACAATGAATTTATAAATTTAATTAAACCACAAGTAGTTGTTTCAAAAGTGGTTTATTCTTGTAGTCTTAATAAGACTCGTTTGTTTTAGATTTTACGAAATATTTTCGGGTTTTTTCCAATTATTCAATTAAAATGTTAGCCGATAAATTATTTCCAGTACCTATTTCACAATCCACCCACTATTAATTTATGAAAGCCAACCTTAAGCAAAATAAAGTACTGTTCAATAGCAATTAATATATCGCTAGTTATGATGAACGATCAGATCTGTAAAAAGTAAAACTATTTATGCGATATTCATTATCATTAAAATTAGAGTTATGACATGCTTCAACAATAATTATAATATCAGAATTGCTTAAATTAATAAAATGCATAAAATCGTCAATTTTAGTTCACAGTCCACCTACGTTCTGGCAATAAATTCTTACGATATTACCAAAAAAGTGCCATCTATTATCTAAACGTTGCACTATATCCCAAATGGGTGGATAACCACCTACATTGAAGGGATCTGTCTCCAACTGCGCTACGCTGATAAGATCTAAAATAGATCGAATCCGGTTCTTAGCTGTCGTTGACTGGGAACAATAATTAATAAATTCTTAGTTTTTTGTAGCTCGTCTATTATTGCTGGGGTTGGACTGGGAAATTCTCTTCTTGTTGACAATCCTTCTAATAGTCATCAAGAAAGTCTTCGTGGAGCAGAACTTTTGCCAGGCGAATAGAGGGTGAGAATGGAAGAACACATTTTTTGTGAATTCAACCCTTTTCAAGTGCGATCGAAATTTTTGTAAATTATTATTATGTATAATATTGGAATACTTTTGTTAGCATCTTGGATAAAATAAATAATACTTAACTTTAAATGGTCGCGTTGCATGAAGGTAAGATGTGGTCTTACTTTAAATTCAGTGGGTTAATGGTAGGACCGATAGTCTTCAAAATATGGGATTGATCTTTAAAAATGAGTTTCAACTACTACTACTTAATCTAACGAATTTATCGGCAGTCGGAATATCAGGGAACGATTGGAAAATCTCATTCGTGGCAGCCCTGTCATGCTCAATACGTTGCACGATATTAGTCGAAGACGATTCCATAATATTTATAATGATATCCGATGTTAGGGCTGTTGCACTAGTAGTTGTTTCATTATTACTATTGGGCTTTGCTCACCAGTTATCCAACTTTATGATTTCATGTTTGAAATTTGTTATTTCCGCTATAATTAATTAATTTCAGCATTCTCAAACCTAATCGATCACATTTATTAGACACAATTTCGATTGATTCCTGTAAATCCTTGACTATATACACTTAACAACTGTTTTACCTCATCGAATTTCCTTGAATATAGACATAAGATCATTATAACCACAAGAGTAATTAACCAAGCATGAAGGGTGACAGTATTTACTACATTTCTGACAAATGGTTTTGTTATCAACTATACCGCATGTACCGATGCACAACTGATCCTACATGGGCTGATCCTTTCCTGCGTTATCGCAATTTTTTCGATTAGGGCTAGTCTGGTGGTAGCCAGTGCTACCTGTTTCCTCTGTCAATCCAGATAGTCACAAGTCCACAAGTATTGTTGTCAACTGTCCAATGTCTTATAAGAAGACCCGTGACTAGTATTATCTCGCTTTTAGTGAGACGCAGGAGCTGTTTAGCTTGGTCCGATCATAGTAGCCGCAGCTTTTTTCCTGGCAAGTACATCGACAGGTTGCCTATAATACTTGCGTGTCCAATTGGTTTATAGCTTGTTTAGGGTTCTAAATAGTTTGGGAATTGAAGCTGTACGTTTGGAGATTCTTAGGTCAGCCTTACTCTCTGAGATTAGCTTCCGTTTTTGATGTATCTGTATACCAGACTACAAAGGACTAAATTTTTTTATTCGATACAGGCTGTCTTGGAAAATTTGGTTCGCATAGTATGTGACAGTGTTTGTAGGAGCTCTGGTTATATCAGGTTCAGAATTTTTGAGTAAGATTATCGCAGGTATATGGAGTGAATCAAAAACAGTAACAGATTCAGTGTTACTGTTTCTGATTCACTCCCTATACCAGCTATGATCTTACAGTTTTCGTGTACGGCCTTGATTCATCTTATTGTGGATATGTCGATATCCTTCTTGATGACCCCTAGGTTTTGAAGGTTGTGTTGTCGAACGCACCTTCAATATTCACAAAAACACCTAATACAATCTCTGTGTGTTGTAGTCAAGCTTCTTTAATTTGTTAGGTTGATAGGCAAAATACTGCTTATTTAGCGACCCACTTTGAGGATAAATATCACCATTGTCTTTTTCCACTTCATTGGAATATAACCTAGCGTAAAGATAGCTTTGTAAACTGCCTGCAGGTAGGGTGCTATTATATCTAGCCCCCGCTACAGCAGTAGAGGGAATGCCATATGGACATGGTGAGTTGAAGGAATTAAAGCCATTAACTTCCCATTCAAATTTTTCTTTGGTAAGTTGGTAATAAGTTTACAAACCTTGGTTTTGCTTTCTCTAGCAGGTAGGTATATGCTTTCTTCTGTAGATTAAGCAATTTATTCTTGGGAGTCTACAGATATTAAGCCTGGGAAATGCATCGTTAACAGTACATTGAGACCTTCCTTGAGCTCCTCTCTTAATTCACATCAGGTTTTTTTTTATTAGCCCGATGCTGTCTTTTTGTGTGACCTAGCTGTTGGTGTTATATCGGTAACTTCCTCACAAAACGTTCTCCAAGTTTTCCTTTTCGGTTTTCTCAACTTCTTATTATATTCCGACAGTGCTTGTCTATAAGCATTACAGTTGCTAGTATTTTTTGCACTCTTGAAAGTTTCCCAGGCCTGCATCTTGAAATTTTGAATTATATTTAACATTTGTTTAAGTATATTTTAAAAAATGTAAAAATAGAATGGCTCTCGAGATAGCAACCACATTAAAAATTTCACCAAAAGTTCATCATCTCATCATCTCATCCGATGAAAAATAATAACTTTCTAAAAATTTCACTCATAATTTCTAGTTGTTTTTGAGATTCAACGTCAACAGACAGATACTCATTACTATCTTCAACTCCATAGAGTGAAAGTATATAAAGTCAGTAGACTCTTTATGCTATCATTTTTGTTATGAAGAGGTATGAAACGTGTATCTTCATTCAAGGTATTTCTTGAACAAGTTTCTCACTTATCTCTTGGTGAAATATTATGAAACTGAAACAAACCAAGTGTTTGTCAATTCTTTACCCACATTTTTAATTAAAGGTATTTATCCCAGCATCTTTAACTTTTATTTGAAATTTGAAAATCAAAAGCGCTTCTTTACTACAACAACTTCATTGGTAGACTCGTTTAGTTTGAAATATATAAGAGTCCGATAGCTTGCAGAATTGTAGAATGTATACTTTTGTGGAATGGTAAATCTTAGTTTGCTAACTTTGCTCTAAAGCCAGAACTACCACTCTACTATACATAAACCATTCATTAACCAAGGAGGAATCGAATAACGTAAGTCTCGGTAAATTTCATTGACAATTAACAGATGATATCATACTATTATATATAATTGTATGCCTGCAAATCATGTTTCTTTTTTCCGCAATTTTATCGAAATTTCTGGATACTTTACAAAAAGACAAATATATAATTTTAAAATGTTTAACGAAATAAAGCCTCCAGTGTCTTTATATATTACTCAGTTTATTACTCTTTACAGCTAGATGTTTTATTTTTTTATGTGACTGTCATCGTTTTTTTTTTTTTTAAAGAAATACGGTTTTTTCCTTTTTTTCAAAAATTAAGAAAAATTGTTAGAAATATCTGAATCATTCAAGCTCGTTTTGGGTTTGTCGGCGGGTGCTAAGGTCGCCAGTTGAGCAGAGGCCACGTCCAAACCACCAAGGAGTAAACAACTACGAAGGCGGTAAGATTACCTAAGAGTGCAGCGAAAAGAAGAAGGCTGACGTAGGAGAAAAGAAATCCTCGCCCCAAAAAAACTTCATCCGCCATCTCTGCTTCCAAGAAGGAGGTAGCAAAATCGAAGGCGAAATGGTCGCCCCTATCGCAAATCAAAAAGGCAACCAAGAGCTTTCCTACGAAAAAACCCAAAGTACTCAAACTGAAGAGGGCAAAGGCCGCTCCGAAAAAAGAAACTATCTCCAAAAGAAGAAGTACTTAACCACTATAATATTTTCAATGTGTGAACATGTGACAATGGCAGAATCTGGGGCGAAAAGAAACTAACAGAAAAATGGAATGAATGTTATTCACATCACTTCATACTGTATTATTTTTACATTCGATTCGTATACAAAGGATATTCAAAATAAGAACTTTAAGTAAAAAAACACCTACTTTTAGTTAGATAATTTCACCAAAAGCTTTTTAGAACTTTCATTTCATCATCATTATAAATACTTGTTTTTTTATAGAAACTCCATATTTTCATTTGCCCAATCAATTATATTCTTTCTGAAATTCTTTAAATTTTCATATTTGGCTGGTCGTATGTATTTATTTATACTTATGAATTAATCAGAGGAGTGAATTTATAAATTAAAGGCTTGTTTTGTTCCATAATTCATTTATCAGTTAAATTAATTAATTATGGGACAAAACAAGCCTTTAATTTACAAATATTAATTTTATTATGAATTAATATTTAAGAGACATATTGGTCTGTAATTTGCCCTTAAAATATTTAATGATGATTAAATGGTATAGAGCTTAATAAATTTATTGGCCATAAAATAAAATTGTTAGCTAATTATGCAGTAGTAGTAGTAGTGTTAGGCTATCGACCACGTGGTCCTTCCGCCAATTATGCAATATTAGTATACGTTTGTGGATATCTATAATATCTTTAATAATGTTCAATAAATTTTTGATTTCATTAATTCTATTTGTTTACAACAAAGAGCTACTTGTTTATTCTAAACGCATTATTATTAATATAATAGTTAAAGAATTAAAATCCTTAATACAGTCTAACCATAGTCTACATATATGGTTTAAAGAAATCAAGTGTAAACAGAATTATTCTAATCACGCCATATGTCATCAAGATTTCGTTCGCACGGATCCATTTATCAAAAAGTAATAGATGCATACATGTATGGCAATACATTAATGTTGCTTATGCAAATTCATCTAAACACATATTCAAATTAATAAGTAATGCATTATTCATGCAAGCTCATACAATAGTCAGACAACAAATTCTGATCGTGCACGTACTCTTCTCGCCCGACCAGACTGGGTTTCGTAATTTGCAAAATTTCGCAGCGCCCACCTTGAAGCAAAACGAAAAAATAAACCATTATTTTGTGCACCCGGTCTGGAACACTTTAACCTTTCTGCGTGTCCTCAACAACATTAGCATTTGCATAATATGCCACTTGTTGACGTTGATATTTCAACCGCACAGACTTATAAATAGAGCTTAGTTGTTACACAGAAAGCAGGAGGTTGAAATATTGTGTCGTAGAAAATGAACCGGTGTTATTATGTAGTAAATTATGACTTAATCACAATTAATTTCCTCTTAAATTCATGGAATTATGAGATGTAATACGCTTAATTATGTTAGCGTTGCATCGATACTTTATAGACGTGATTTATTATAAAATTTAATGATACTTAAGTCGAAAAAGCAAGAGATATTCTTTTAATACTTTATTTTGAAAGTATTAATAATATAAAATGTTTTTAAATTTAAAAATCATAAGCAAGTTTAAATTATTTCCAGTTGTTGGATAAATTATTATTAATAATTATTATATCTAAATGGAGAAGTTTAAGATATTGAAACTTTTATGATTTATACTGTATTTTTAAAGAATAAAAATCAAAACCAGAATTATGTTATTATTTAGTCTAAATTTTATTAATTTGAATTACAATAGATGATAATAGAGGTTGTCTAAAGCTTTGGGTACGTATCAATAGAAGATTTCAACCTGTTTGTAATTTTCCTTGGCAGTAGATATCTTCTGAGTAATGTTAAACAAATTTTTGATCTACGTTTCATAAAACCAAATTGTTGGAAAGATAAGAATGGGCTCAGTTGTTGATAAATAATATTGACTCAAAATCTTGGATTAAGTATCTGCGGTTTCCTGGAAACTGGACATATCCTTATTTTTATTTAGTTAAAAACTTACAAGTTTTCAAATTAGTTTTGTAATGTTTTCAATATTTAATTATTTACAATAAATAGTGGAGTGTTTCCGGGGTCTCTTGGGTCGAGTGTTAGGGTCGAATGGTAGAAGCTTGGTACTTCCTAATAGTCTCATGAGGTGGTCGGGCTGAGCCTAATTCATAGGTGGCAGATCCGTGTCTTCTCAAGATTCGGTATGGTTCATCCCGCTTTGGTGCCAATTTTCCCGTAAATTTTTGTTTGGCGTTGCTGAGTTTGTGGCTTTGGGGTAATACTAGGTCTCCAACTTCAAATTGAGGGCTTGGTCGACGGTTTTTATCGACATAGTCCTTCCCGTGATCCTGTTTTTGATCTTCGAGTTCGCGGACTTCATCTAATACTTCTGTCAAATGTTGCAACCTTGGGGTTAACATTGTATGTAGATTCTGGGAAACGACGACTTCTCGTAAATCGTGAGTGAGCTCATAATTATTAAAAGAACGCCATCATTGTTGGCTGCATGTCAGAATTTTGGAGAGCTCAGAGAAAAATTTTGTTCGTGTCATTTCCTCATTTTTTGATAATGAGTCTGCTCACTTGGTACTGGCATCTCCACGTATGTAACCTTAGTTTCTAGTTTTTCAATATCCGATAAATGGAGATTGTTGTGAATAGCTTGTTCGTATAAGCTTTCAAACTTGGTTCAATTGTTCTATCCACCTTCAAATGTTGGCATGTTTGGTTTATTGGTATTTGAGAGTTGGGCCTCGCTGAGTCCGTCATGGGAAACCTGGTTAAAAAGCTACTAGCTTTGATGGTTTTATTGAATTGCCGGTGGTACGTTTATCGATCAATGTATTCATATTAGGAAGATACATTCTGAATATTTTATTCCAGAACTACTCTATAATGTTGATATTTCCATCCCATCTTGACTCTATTTGATATCTGGGCGGTGATTGTCTGTACTAACCCTGCAATTAATTACTATTGAATCGCTGGCACTCTAGATAGTGTTTGATGTAGGCGGAGATATCGGATCGCATGTTCTTCCATGTAAATTTTGCTCGTATCTTGTGCAACGTCCCATATATCCCGGCGTGGCATGCGGTTGGGTCATCGTGATATGCAGCAATTATTTCCTTGGTGTGTTGTTTTCAAACATATTGTTAGATGTTGTCCTCATTGTCTCCCTCGAGATCAAGCCTGTAAAGGACTCCTTTGTCCAATGATATACCCTTTGTTCGTCCTATATAAGGTATCTTCGTTGGCGGGCATTGTTTCTAGCGTGACGATTATCTTGGATAGACCTTCGTTTTCAAGTCGGGAGGAACGAATCTCCTCTTGGGATATTGGCGCGGCGGTTAGCTGAATGTGCCGTACTTGCAGACTTTCCTTCTCTTGTGGAGGGCGCGATAGTGCATCTGCCACGATTTTACTTCGTCCTGGGATGTACTGAATCGAAGCGCGGTAAGGCATGATTGGTAGAGCCCACCGTGATAGCCTTCCGGAGGGTTCTTCTAAACATAGCAGCCATTTTAGCGGCTGGTGATCAGTGGCTATCGTCAGAAGGACCCCTTCGACATATCCTATGTATTTGTTTAAAGCCCCTACTACGGCGAGTGTTTCTCGCTCAGTGGTGGAGTAATTCTGTTCTGCCGAAGTCAGTAGTCGACCAGCATATTCTATTGGTCGTTCTTCTGGTCCCTCCCCTTGGCTAAGAACTGCTCTGAGAGCTTAATTCGAAGCATCGGTTCGGAGCACGTAGGGCATTTCTTCGCTGTGTTGGTGTAGTACTGGTGGATTCATTAGAGCTTCTTTGAGTGCATCGAATACATCTTGCTGGGCTTCTTCCCATTGGAATACTGCGGATTTTCTTAATAGCGCAGTAAGGGGTTGAGCGACATCTGCAAAGTTGGGTATAAACCGACGACACTATGAGCAAGTTTTCACAAGGCTGAGAATTTTCTTGCTATTAGTGGGTGGCTTCTAACTGGGGATAACTTCACATTTCTCGGAGTTGACTTTAATGCTGATATGTCCGAGATTTTCTCCCGATTTGCTCTTAACTGATGTGTAAGTAGTTGTAGGAATATCTTTCGCAAATCTTCTTGGTGATTTTCCAAGGTAGTTGATAGTAATATGATATCATCTAAGTATACGGTGACTCCTGGAATTCCTTGGCACAGTTGATCCATTAAACATTGAAATATAGGCGGTGCGTTACGTAGTCCAAAGGGCATCTGGGTAAATTCAAATAATCCAAAGCATGACGTAAATGCGGTTGACGGCGTTTAATCCTCAATAGCCAATGCATAATCGCAATTCTCCGTCCTTTATTGGTACCATTACAATGGGTGCTGACCATGGTGACGTTGAGGGTTGAATGATTCCCTGACTTTTCTGTATCTAACTCCCTATTTCTGTATCGTGATAAGGAGCCAGTGTGGCGTTTTGGCTTGAATTTCATGGCATCCTAATATTGTAGGTGGTCCATTTTCTTGGAAAACGTCGTTGAATTCCTCTAGTAATTCGTTGATTATTTGTTTGTCAGCCTCCTTTACCTCTAAGCATTCATTCCTAAGTCGTATTGAGACGGATCTAACGTGACGAGGGCGTTTGCAGATCGGGCTAGGGCCGTAAATTTCTTGCTCGGTACCTTCATTTTTTTCTGCACGGTCTTCTAATGTGGTACATTCGAGAGTTATTGTTGCGATGGTTGAAGTTACGTAATCGAATCATCGTAAAATCTCCATGTGCCTTGTGATGCATCCTGAATGATCCCAGCTGCGTGGATGAAGTCCATTCCCAGAATAGATTCTTTGGCGGTGGTATTTGGCAGCACGTAGAAAGTGACGTTTATGTTTCTGCGTTGTAACATAATTGAAATGGTTGTCGCTTGGATTTCTTAAATTTTTGCTATCCCGTCTGCCATTTTGATGAGGCCGGTTTTCTTTACATAAGCAGCCAAAAAGTCTCCCCTAAAAAGGGGATAAAAAAGTAAATACAAGTATTTAAAGAACAATACAGAAGTCCAAAAGGATATTTGCACCCTCAGCATCATGGACAAAAATAAGGGTTAGAGTGAAAGAACGTCGCAGCTGCATGAAATCCACCCAGCTTTATCTATCCAAAATTTTTGTACGTTTTGTTATATATTTGTGTATATTCATATGTATTTTTTTTTTGGAAAGTGCTGCATGCAACCTTTGTAAAGCTAACGTCAATTCTACTCCTGTGTCGAGAATTGCTTATTCGTTGAAGTTGTACACTTGTAGCTGCATTATCGGCGTTTGCCTGAATATTGATTTTCCCGATGTTGATCGGATTGCATTTAAAGCATCTGCTTCTGACTACCCCGGGTGTCCCAAAACCAAAACATTTGAAGTGTGAGTCTCATTGTGTTCTGCGGGGCCAGCAAATGTTGTTTTCCTTTTTCTACACTCTTTCTATGTGTACCCGATGAGACGACAGAAGGAGCATCGCTTTCGTTGCTCCTTTATCTTTGGGACGGTTGCTGCGGATAGCGTGCTTCTTCGCTGGTCTTGAATAAATTCTTCTGGTTCCCTAGCTTGGCTTACTAGTTCCATGTAAGGTGTTATCCCTGTCCGTGGAATTCGATTTTTTTTGTTCTATGTGTATCAGTGTGTAATCAGTCAAGGATAGTTTCTTCATCTATTTCTGGTGTTACTGTTTTTAGTAGTGTTCTCTTTGCCGTTAGATATTTATCTATATGACGTAAGTTTCTGCGGGTCGTTGAATACTTTCAAAAATACTTTATACGCCGGTTTCCTGGGAGCGAAGTAATTTCTCAAGTGATCTTGTGCTTGATTCCAGGTGGTTTACTTGTGTTTGCTCACTCTCCCACCAGTCTGCTGCTTCTTAATGCATTAGCATTGCAAAGCTCTGGAGTGCGATGTCATTCGTGATATCCTCGCTCGCTTTCAATAGTGTAATCTGCATGATAAAACTTTCTACCCGTTGGGGATTCTTCTTTCCGAAAAATTTATGTGGGCATGATGCAAAGCCTGACTATTCCAGTTTTTGTTCAGCATTTCCATTAACTTTATTTGTAAGTCTTGGTCCGTGAAAGCTGGTTGCTCTGTCATCCTTGCGATTTGTTTTGGCTTCTTCATCGCCGTGGATCTTGTTATTAACTGATTTCCACTACTGTTTTCTTGAGCCGCACGTTGGGCCTCCAGTGTAATGTTTTCAATATTTTATTATTTACAAAATTACAGGTCTAAGTGTAAATTAATATGGACCATCCTACTAATATCTAACCTAATTATAAAAGAAAGAAATATAGAGAGGGGGTAATAAATAAAAATAAAATCTTTGTATAGTCTTTTGGAGATTAAGTAATTAATTTCTACACCCTTATGGAGTACATTTTCATCACGAATATTACTTTTTTTCATTCGATTATAATAAAAATAAACGAGATTGTATCGTGAATTGAAATCGTAAAAAAAGGAACTGTCATCCGTGGATGCGATCTTAATAATTATGTCTTGTTGTTATCATGATTTATATTTCGCCGTGTCCCTTTTCAAGAGACGGCCACTCAACAAAAGGTCCACTGGGCGAGCTGTTTTCGGCATTTTTCCCTTTGAATCCTCTTTAGCATTCAGCGCACGAAAGGCCACCACATGAAAAAAATCTTATTACTTCCTAACACACATACATACACACACACACACACACACACATATACACACAAATGCAGAGTTTTCAACGGCTACAGCGAAACAATAAAATGCGTACACGGCATGTTATATAATATGTTTATTAAATTCGTGATTGCATTACGTTGGCAATTGTAAGTAAGTGCTAAATTAGTTCTAAGTAAAAAAGGAATGGTTATTTTTAAGAATAAAGGATTATTTTATTTTTTACAACATACATTCTAATTGTATTATGATTATGATTATTTATTCTTTATCATACTTGCTTAAAAAATTACAAAATAGATAACAAATTAAGAAAGGAAGAAAAACAATATGATGTGAAATAAAGTAAACTCAATTCTGAACAAGACTATAATTTTTTCCAGTTTTTTTTTTCTTGGAAAATCATCAATTGATTGAGAAATGATAACATTATGCGTAATTACAGGAGATCTGAACACATAAATTTATTTAAAATTATGGTTTGAAGGGTAGAAGGCATAATAGAAAATATATCATCTCAAAAATGATATCATGAGTGCTTTTCACTGGCTTTGTCAACTTCAGTTAATGCAACTCAGCTGAACTACACATTTTTTGGGCATTATTATATGTAGAATTTTTGGACAATAAAGACAATTTATTATTATTATCTATTCTATATCTTATGTAAGTTTGTAACTACTGTATTGACACACCCTGTATATATACTGCATGTATACTAAATAAAATCCGGTTTGTGTAAAAATATTTCTACTCCATAAATAATTCTGTAATCGTGATTTAACTAAATGTATACGAGTTCATAAAATGAAATGCAGGAATGTATCATACCAATCAATTTTTAATTAAAGTTATGATTGATGAAATTCGTAGTGCTTTATTATTGGGCAGAGCGTGCGGATGCACTCATTTGTGGAATATATAGAATACGCTACATTTGTTTCCACATTTAATTAAATTAAATGCACTGGCGGGCGTATTTCTCACCTTCGAATAATATTTTTTTGTATTTATCTTTATGGATATAATGCAGGCATATTTATTAACAACAATTTTCAATATTATTAATTAAACCCTCACAAATTCCATATTTTACCTATTAATTTATAATGTATAATGTAAAATCTTTGGAGGATGTAAAAATGTAGAGATAGGTAGGTCCATAATATTTTTATATATCCGTTTCTCAAATGTAAGTAATCAAGTTGAGATGTATAAGCTAAAATTTAGAGATTTCTGGGAAGCAGATGTATAGGAAATTAATAGTCTGATATCTAATATTTCTTAGTAGTTTACATTTTTACTTTAAATTATTTCAACAACAATGCATCTATTAATTCGATTGCGAATGGCGATGAAGCAATATCAAAAAACACTATATATCGATTGTATACGGAATTCAATCGTGGGGGTAGTTCATTTAGTAATGAATTTCGTAAAGGTCGCCCAAAATCAATTGTTGTTTCATAAAACATTGATGCTATACATAAGCTAATTATAAAATCGTTGTATGACTTATCATGTGATTCAGGCATTAGTGTGATTTAATATTGCATGAAAATTTAGGTGTCCAAAAAATTGTTTGCGTTGGATCCATAATTTAAGAATCAACCAAAAATTTCTCGATTGGTTGAAAGAAGTGCTGAAGGAATACGATTAAGGTCTTCAAATAACGAATCATGAATATATGCCTATGAGTCTAAAAGTAAACAGCAGTCGACTGTATAGGTCTTTCAAGATGAACTAAATCCAACTAGTTTTTGAATGTACAAAGCACGAAGCAAATGGTCGCTTATTTTATTTCTTCGAAAAAAAAACGGACACTTGGCAACTATACTACTGAACTGATGAGGCAGCTACATGACGAAATTCCATAATACATTGAAATAAAATAACACAGTTGAGAGGGTTTCACTTTTTATCGTTGAACACTGCAACTTGTTTCACCCCAGTAGAGTCGCTCCCGTACTTTGTTTGAGATTTTAAATATATAAAAGTATCTGTCGAAAGGTCTCAAACATCTAATATTTTGCTCTTAGGATGAGCCTTTGTTTTTCCATGTCCCTTTGATTTCAATTTTGGACAATATCTCGCCATAAAATTGTCTTTTTTTCTTACCTTTCTTGAATTATTTGCATTGAATTTCTTTCAAATCTCAAATTAGTTCATTGTTTAGTATCAAAACTTTTTGAACAACCTTGCAACTTGTACTTCTACATTTTTTAACTGAATGAGTCATTTAGGGACAGCATGGTTGATTCTTAACACCTTTTGTTGTACATTTTTTTATTGCTCTACCGGTGTTAATTAATAACGAGTAATTATTTCGTGGTAATACATTAATTCTGCTCTTCTTTTGACAAGAGCTTATTAAAGTAGATAATTAATTAATTTATGCTATGTAAGCCTTTCTACTGAAAAGAAAACTTTGCTTTCTTTCAGTGAGGATGTTACCGGCGGTCAGTTTACCTGAACGTCGTAACGCGCCTAGTAAGATCCCCCTGGGCCGAGTTGGTTCCAGAAAGTACCGCAGTGCTACTTCCTTGCCAAAATCAATTATGAGAACGTCATATCGCGTCACGTTAACAATTGGCGCCCAACGTGGGGCCGAGAAAGCTCTCCAACAGATTTCATGTTATAATTTGTTTGACCATTTTTACATTATTTATTTCAACTATTCCATTAGCACAATTTCAGATGGTCAATTCTGAATGGTTTGTTTCTAAGCAATAGATTTTTTCTGAATGATTTCTCTATATGTATATATACCTATTATAAAACTAATTTATAAGCAATAGCTGCAACAACCTGTTATCTGGCCACCTACGAAAAGTTTAGCGATCTCAATAAGAAGCTCAAAATACGAAAAGTCCCAGATATCGGCAGTATTTCCACCGCGATGGTCAAGATTCTCTGAATATCGCAAAAGTCGCAATTCAGTTGGAATATTTTCCTTCTCTGCAGTAAGTAGTATCCTCAAGACAGGCAAATCAATTATCCTACTCTCCACTTTGCTCAGCGTGCTAGGCAAACTGGTCGAGAAAATTATATTCTTAGATGACTGAATTCATCTAGAATGGTGTTACAATAAAATCTGCTGCAGTTGTCCTCGACTTATTGAAAGCGTCCGAGAAGTGTTGGTGTGATGGACTCATTTATAAAACGATCTAGGCAATTATTTAAATTAAAAATCCCGCACAAATTTTTATAGGTTCTCTGGACTTACTGCAGTATATTTCATTGGAAAAATTATGATAGTTATGGATTAAAAGAATAAGTATGATTATTTACTAGATTTCAATAAAAGAATTGTGTTCTTCATAGGGAAAAAGGCCAAGATTATTATTATATAATAATAATTATTATTGTTTTCATTAAGATTTTATTCCTGACGTGTTCTGGAACAAAAAATTTTGTTTCAAAATCAGCATGTTGATAATCTAGCAAGCGTAAGATCTGTGCTGGCTTTCTTTAAGTCTTTGCTCTGTCTCCGACACTGATCAATATCTACACATGCGACCTTTCGAATCTGACTCCGATAATAATCACCGAATACGCTGACGACACAACTCAATTTTGTAGATGAGTAACTACAAATAATCTTGAGAAACTAGATTTTTGCATACTTCCGCTTGTGATGTACTTAGTAAACTAAGGGAGAAATTACAGTCGATAAAATTTCAATTATGGGCCAGTTTGAACACTTCTGTTGTCAATAGACAGGTCGCACAAATGGGTTGAGAAAATTCTTCTGCGTCATATTTCGATTGTTTTCTAAAGAACAAAAAATCATTCCGTATTAATCACGAATGGATTTACGATAAAACATGATACTAATGCAGTTCTCCTTATCATATCGAACGAGTTCGCCACGATGGACTCATTTATAAAATGATCTAACTCAGTTTTCCTGATTGTCTGATCAGAGAAATTAGCTACAAGAAAAATGCTGTCCTTAACTGCATTGCATTCTATTCAACAAGTTGTATTAGTTATGAAGGAAGAAGATAAGTATGATTATTTCTTAGATTTCAATAAAACGATTGTGATCTTCAAAGGAAAAAAGGCCAAGACTTAAATCCTCAACAGCGAGTAGGCGTGTTTGAACCAGAGAATTTTTTTGCAAAATCAACATGTTGTTGATCTAGAGAGTGTAAGATCTGTGCCGGTCCTTCTCAGGTCTTTGCACTGTCTCCGATACTGCTCACTATCTACACATGCAAAATTTCAAATCTCACTCCGGTAATAATCGCCCAATACGCTGACAAAATAAAACATAGAGGCAGAAAGGCTAAGCTTTTCTGGTAGAATTTACCACCTTTATACCATGGCGGTAAACCTTTAGGGATAGTTTGTGGCTCATTACAGGGTAGTTTCTTTTTAATATTCAGTAGCTTCATTAATGCACCTCAAAATATGAAAAGCCTAAGGTATCGACAGTATTCCAATCATAATAGTCAAAAACCTCGCTCGTAAGGGAAGATGCGCTTTTCTCAACATTTCAAATGCCGCAATTGAGTTCGAATTCTGAAATTCCTGAAAACTCTCCACAGTAAGTGGTATTCTCAAAATAGGTAAATCATCTTTCTTTCTAGCTAACATCTCATGAGGCTGCTCAGCGTGCTAGGCAAACTGGTCATGAAAATTTTACGTCGTATTTCGTTCTTTCTTAAAGACCAAAAATTCATTTCGAACTGCCAGATCAATTTTCGGGTAAGTCTACCATCCTTATATCGAAATCGTTTGAATAGTTTTGCCACGATAGACTTATTTATAAAATGATCTAACTCAATTTCCCCTATTGCTCGATTATAGCATTTAGCCACATAAAATTCTACAGAAATATTTGTAGGTTCTCTCTGAACTGCAGTACATTCTGTTAAATAAGTTGGCGTGTTCTGAGACTTACTTTGTAATAGATAATTTTGTTGCAAAATCAGCATGTAGTTGATCTAGCAAGTGTGAGATCGGTGTCATTCTTCAGGGCTCTGCTCTATCTCCGACTTTGATTAATATCTATAAATGCGATATTTCGAATCCGAATTCGGCCAATACGGTGATGACAAAGCTTTACTTTGTAAATAAGGTACCACAGTTAATCTAAAAAAAACTGGCTTTTTCGCACCAACGCTTGTTATGTATTTTATGGAGCAGAGCAGTTCTTAGACTTCAGTTGTCAGTGGGAGCGACACCTTTTCTTTATTTAAATATAATTTAACGACTTAAAACTATATTGAGATTATAAATATCGCTCCAAACTTTACTTACAACTTGCTAATAATATATATACTACTTGTAGTGAAAAAAAACACGAATATCGTCATTTTGCTGCTGCTACCAACAATGATATTTTCCTACTAGTGCTGTCAATACTTCCACAGAAAGCATCATAGTTAAATTGGCCGCTAAAACTGCGTGTACTTGTTTAAATACTGAACCGGAAATGTCCGAACAAATAAACGGCTGTGATAAGAAAACGGTGACCGATAAAGTGGTCGTACGTACATCATAATCAACTAACAAACCTACATCTGAAGTACAAGCTAAGCATCCCAAATCTATTGGTTTCGCGTTAATTTTGCCTGGGATAGCAACCAATGTAGATATTAAGGGCACCAGTAGCGTTATTTTCTATCTCATACACAACTGTAGTTCCTCAACAACTGTGGATCAATTATCTTTATTTATCAAGGGTAGCATCGGCAAATAATTTTGTCTCTACTCCACTCACATCTCCCTCAATGAACTGTTCGTAAAAAGTTGGCATCACTGAAAATTTCTCCATGCAGAGATTTGTTCTGACAGTGTCACCGTTCTTCTTTTCATTAACCAAGTGTAATCAGAATCGTGTCACTTTAAATATTCATTGTAATAGCGTAAATAATAATATAACTTCGACTAATTTTTTAGACAAGACTCATGTTCCTTCAGCAATAAATGTAGTCCCCCCAAATCAAGACTCAGTAATGAATTAAGAATATTTTATCAAAATGTTTTTGGGCTTCGTACCAAACTCTCTACTTTAATTAAATCTTTTCCCTTATTCAGCTATGAGATAATTGTTCTTTTTGAGACGTGGGTATTAACTTTATATCTAATACTACTCTCTTTAAGACTCCAATCTAAGGTTTCAATTTCATAAAGAAGATTTTGCAAGTTTAAATAATAAATTTATTCATTACAATTGCTATAACGTTCTAAAGAATTTAAGTGTTAATAATCAAGTGTTTTTTTTTGCATTATTCTTTATGAGGCGATTGGTAAATTTGTTCCTGTTATGGACGTAAAAAATCTACCTGGTTTTCCATTTCCAAATTTGAGTAATCTAATCTACCTTCGGTCTATCAAAGCTTTCAGACAGTATGAGCCAATTGCAAAATCTTAACTAGTATGTGTCATGAAGAGAATTTACAATTGCTTGAAAGTGCCACCTCTGATGATTCTAGCGTATTCTGGAAACACATCAGGTCAAAACGAACATGTCCAATTTCTTCAATCAACTATAAATTGCACAAGCATAATCGTTGGTTTATTTGCTTCTCATTTGGTTCTATCTATAAACATTCAAGCATGCAAACTGTTTACGAATCAGGTGACTCTCACCTGAATCTCAATTATATTCCCGATGATGGCATATTAAACTCAATGGGACAAGACTGATTTATATCTAAAAATTGTTCATTTTCTTTATGCACTTTAAAATGTGGCGTCTTATTGAATAGACGCTATAATTACGCCAATTGATAAGAATGGTGCTAAAATTATCGTACAAATTATAGACCTATTTCCATCGTATCGCATATTCCTAAAATTAATGAAAAAAAATGTAAATTTCTACAATTCGTCACAAGTTAATGCATTACAAAATAGCTCTTTATAGTTTTTTTTATTTGCACTCCCTTAAATATACCTATATTCTGCTTCGAGTAACAATTTAATGTGAAATGGAGGGATTGTCAGGGTGGGGATCTTGAAGGAGTGGCTACAGCAAGGGGTAAATGTGGCGGGATGGGTACATAAGAAGAGAATGAGGTGTAGATGCAAGAGAGACAAGGATGTTTGGAGAAGAGTGTATACAATGAGGGGTAGAGAGAGTAGCAGGTACTTGGGAAGAGGCCAAGGTAACAGAGAATAAATAACCACTTCAGAAGAGAGGAGAGTGTGACCTTGGCAAAGATGTGTTGAGGAACGGAGGAGATAGGGAGATAGTAGGGAGAATGCGGGTTATATGAGGAGGTTATATGAAGAAGGATACGTGGAGTCCACTGGCAGAGGAAAGCAAGGGAGTAAAAGAGGATTGTGAATGGATGAATGTAGAGAGTGAAAAGACGGGACCAGGGTAAAGATACTGGCGATAGTGGGGCGGGAAAGAGAAAGGAAAAGGCATGAAGAAGTCAGAAGTAGCTGAGTATAGTTTTAAGTCATGTATTAGAGTTTAAATAGAGGAAAATGCCAAATAAAGATTATGCAGTAGTAGTACTCAAACAACACATGTCTTGTTCATAATAATAATTTAAAATAACATAAAAAAGGTTAAATGAAAATAATTTTTAAGTTTTTATACCACTATTTATTGTATAATATACACAAATAAAGTTTACAATATATTATCAATTTTGACACAACTATAGTTTCGAAACTTTGTTTGTGTATATTATACAATAAATAGTGGTATAAAAAAATAAAAATTATTTTCATTTAACCTTTTTTAAAATGAACTACCACATAGTAACGGTCGCTACCATCAATTTCATTAAAATAACATCTTTATTTAGTGTTTATTTGGATATGAGCTGCACTCAATTAGCATAATTTTACTTGAAATCAGTTATAAAAAGTTTCAATTTTGAAAGTTTGTATTTCAGCAATAACTAAACAATTTAAACTAATATTGCTGTAAAAGCTGTATTATTTAGAATAAAAGTTAAGACTTATTCTAATATTAAGAATAATATAATCGTCGTGGCCGTAATGAAGCTCATGTGAATATAAGAAAGATATTATGTAAAAATTATTAATATTTAACGATCAATAATAACTTGTGTAATACAAATTCAAAATCACTTGCGATCGTCTTAAGACGACTAACGGACATCACTATGAACATCGTAACGTGTACTATACGCATTATTAGTACCACAAAGTAGTTCAGTAATAGAACTAAAGTAATAACGGGTTTAATTAGATAACATAAACTTTGATGATTACTCGTTCTAAACAGTTGAAGTAAGGATAGTGCGAATGGAAATTTCGAGCATTCAGTTGCAGTCAGCAAGTTATGAGTGGAAATTAATTGACATAACTTGCTAAGTTTCCTTCGCCGAGCATTCGTGGCTAACAAGATAAACTGCTATATTTTCATTAACGAGGTGTATCAACAGTTTGCAGAATTTCAAGCTCAGCGATTATGTAATTAATGTCGTCGATATAATGTGTATCGATTCCGGCGAGAGGCTCCTTCAGTTTGTATACCATATTCCTAGAGCGATGAATATGATAACGATAAAACTTCCTAACTAGATTAAATCGAAAATTTATAATTATGTTATAAGCTTAATAAATTCTACAAAACTTATTTTGATTAGTTTGATTTTTGTGAGTTACGTGAAGATAAACTTGATTAATTAATTCTGCAGTAAAAACCTTTCTTCGCACATTTTATTTAAATTCACAGATATACATTTCAGACACAAAGTGACCATTATAGATGTGTTAATACTAATTTCATTAAATATTATCCACAATTTAAAATGATTCTATAAATAATTTTTAATTTTAATAATTGATTAATGCATTGATAGTTTTCACTTTGTTTTGTATAACATGTATTTATTTTTCGGTTTGAAAATGATACGTTAATGTATTAAAACCATTAGTCACCATATAAATAAATACCTGTTATACAAAACAAAGTGAAAACTGTGTATAATTTGTAATTGATTAATGGTTGAGGCGTATCACAAAGTTAATACATTATTAATTAAAAATATTAATTGTCTTAGATTTTAAATGCTTTTAAATAAAATTGTAATATCGATTGCATTGATCGTAGCATTAATGTTTTTTTTTATTATTTAAAAATTTATCATACAATTCGATGCAAGTTATATAAACAACATGTATTTACTATTTCATTTGTAAATGTTCTACGCTGTCCTCATTATTATTTCATTGATTTAATATTTGAAACGACTGTTGCAATTATAATACAATGCACGGCCGGATGATAAACAAACAGGAATATTCGAATGAGCGATGTATTTATATAAAGTGTTCAACGTATATCCAAATAATATTCATATGTTAAATTTATTGATTGTTGTTGCAATTTCCGGATATATATCCTATCGTTTAATTCGTTTAAATAACATCAGGCAGTTTATACTAATTCGCTATAATCGAAATTTAGCTTTTGTTAGGTTCAATACTTCATTTTTTAATTAGTGTGAGAAATAAGGTTCATTAGCACCCAGGTCTTGGACGGAGTGATAAAGCGTGTAGTTTTGTGAGTGTGCTGCCTGGAAAGAAATTAGGGAACTAAACGGAAGCTAATATAATTAGCTTGGGAATGGTCGGAAGAAAGGAGCTGTTAATTATTGCCGAATACACCTAGTCCTATGCCAGGTAAGTAATTCTTTAATTGTTTGATGATTGTGTTGAAATTAATTTATTACTCGTCTGTATGAAAATAATTGTTTCCGAATTTTTCTCTGGATATAAATTTCTTTTATTATTTAAATTATACTTGAATGGAAAAAGTTAATTAATTATTAACATTAAACATGAAATATTTTAATTTCGTTCACGTACCTCCTACATTCTGGTAATAAAATATTCGTTTTCTAAACTGAATTCTTCGTAGAAAATTTAACACATATTAACAGATAATAATGTATAATATACATCATTACGAAATTTAATTGAAATATTATTTACCATTAACTCCAGCTTTAGTTTTTATAATATTATCTTTGCTGTAAAGTTCAGTCACTTCGAAAATGTAGTAGTTATTGTTATTTAAATAGTTTGATTTGAGAAATATTTTAATTGATTGATTGTTGAGGTACTTAAGTATTGAAAATCCATATTCACTATTTAGATAACAAAACTGTTAGATTTTCAAATTGGTTTTACAATTTAAAAAAATCTAACAGTTTTGTTATCTAAATAGAGAAATATTTTAGCTCTAAAATATACTATTTACATACGAATGCCCATCATCGATATTAAAAGTGTTAAAATTTTTATTTTACAAAAGTTTTTTGACACGTGTTTCGAGTTATTAAACTCATCTTCAAAGGAGTACAGACTTAATACTAAAGTAGAAGATGTTTGGTCGGCGTTATGTGTTCCTCCGTATAGGTGTTTAGATATTAGCTTGTTTGATTTCCTTCTTACCAGCTTGGAAATCATCTTATAATTATATCCGTTGTTTGTGGCTATTATTTTTATCATGGCTAATTCTTCTTCAAAACTTCTACGTTCATTGGTATGTTTAAAAGTCGGTGGATGTATGAGTTGAGTGCTAATTGTTTTATTTGTATGAATTGATGGGAATCGGCTGGTATAATGGTATCTGTCGTGGTTGGCTTTATGTATATTTTATATGTTAATTTATTATACTTTCCAGTGGTCAAGAAGTCCAAAAAGTAAAATGTATTCTTTTCTTCTACTTCCATCGTAAATTGAATTCTTGGGTTTATCTGATTGAGTTGAGTTTGAAAAGTATCTAGTTGTCTTCTAGTAGCGATCCAAATGCAGAAAATACCATCGACATATCTGCACATTAGGTGGGATGTATGTGTTCAGAATATTTCTTCGAAGTGTTTCATATAAATTTCTGCAATTAGAAGTGATAAGGGCGATCCCATCGATAAGCCGTCTTTTTGAATATAATATTTGTTATAGCTTTGGTTTAGGCATGTGTTGAAACCAAGTATTTCTTCTGGGTTTCGATGTTTTGTTTCTAGTATTTGTTGTCGTAGGATTGTTTTGACTTGTACGGGTATGGACGGGAAGAGATTTTTAACATCAAAAGACACCAAGATGCTGTTATGTGGTAATATCAAGTACTTTGTTGTGTTCACAAATTGTACGAAGTTTTGACAGAAAATTTGGATGTACAGTGGAAAAGTGAAGGTAGGTATGTGTTCAGAAGGGAGCATATTTTGGGTGCATTCATATTGGTGACCAAGGTACGTATAGGAAAGTTCAGTTTGTGAATTTTGATTAGGCAGTATAATGTGGAGCATTTAAATTCATCGTTTTGTATCGGAATTTGTTTTTAGGATCAATTTTGGACGAAGTGTTTTTTTATATTTTCTATTATTTGTTTTTCGAAATTTATCGGTAGGGTCCTTTTGTAGTTTATTGAAGTTTTCGCTATCCAAGAAATCAGTTACTTTGGAGATGTAATCTTATTTTTAATTAATTTTGTTGCCTTCATCAGCTTTTGCAAATATTATGTCTTCGTTTTCGAGATTTTAGGAATTGATTTGGGTTTAATGCGGTGGAAATCTTCTTTGATACTGTTGGTCATATTATGTTTCTGTATATCGGATTAAGTATATAGACGTTATAGGATAATTTTGGTATCAATGGCTAAGGTTTCGAAATCTTTTTTGAGTTTTTTGTATTTGGAGATTCCATAAGTTTTTCTTTTTCTGTTGTGAACTTAATGTCTGTCAGGTTTTTTATCCTTGGAGAAAAATTGAAAGGTGGGTTATCTTTTCTCTGTGTATGGTTCTAGATAGCGTTCATCCTTAATTCCGTTAGTTTTTTCTTTTGGGTGATATAATGTTTGTGTACCTTATCGTTGACAATTTCAGTCGCTTCTGAGAAAAATCAATCAAATGAGATTATTGAGATCTTGAATACTATTTACGATTTTCTAGATTCAACCAATATAACAATGACTTATTCACTGCTCTTATCGCTTCTATGGATTTGTTTCTGCAATTGATTTTCATATATTTAGGAGTTAAACTGTTTGTGATACATTCAAGGTTTAAATATATAAGAATATTATTCCGTTTCTTATTTAGTAATGTCTTATTGAACATTGTAACCAACTTCGTCTCACTCATGTTCAATATGAAAATAATACATCCTAAGCTACACTCTTGATGGAACTGGTATTTCACAGGGTTATTCAAATTATGACACTTGTGTTCCATGTGAATACCATGAAATACCTGACACGTATCAGGAAACAGTCAATAAAAACATGGAACAGAACAAGTGTCATAATTTTAGTTACCCTGTGAGATGCCAGTTCCATCAAATATGTAGTCTAGGAAGTATTAAGTCATAAAAAGCCATAAAGTCGTCTATCACGTTGTTTCACAAGAGAGGAGATTATACTCCTCCATGGATTGGGTATGAAAACTACCTTGGCTTTTCTCCAGATTTGAGGGACATATCTGAACGTTATGCAGGCCCTAAATAAAGTTAACAGGTGTTGTTCAAGAATAGGTTCCAGTCCCCATATAAAACATCACTCAATAAGTCCTCGGTCTGACACAAATATGGAAAAATTTTTGACTAACCCACGTAATTCCATTATCGGGTAGTACTATCCTTCAAACAGTACGTGTCAAAATTTCATGAGATTCAGACCATTAGTTTAGAACATACAGTCGTTTTAATTACCTCGGTTTTGTAATTTTCAAGTTTCAATTTTCAATTTTCAAAATGAAGAGATAGCTGACATCTTGAAGATATCAGAAGCAGAAAGTTGCTGTCAAAGTGGGTTCCACATTTGCCCACGACCAGAAACTAGAACTTGTCGATGATTCAGAGCACTGTTTGGAGCTGTTCAACCGAAATAAAAAGGATTTTGTGCGTCTGTATATGGATATGTAATGGATTAAACATGGATCCGTCACTTCACGCCTGAATCAAAAATATCATTAGCGGCGTGGACACCAGTCGGAAAAAGTCGTTCAAAGCGACCAAAACCTGATTATGGCATCCGTATTTTTGGACGTTCCTGGAATTTTCTTCATCGACTATATTGAGAGTGGCAAAACTATCAATAGTGAACATTACATGGCATTATTTAATCAATTAAGTGAATAAATCAAGAAAAACCGGCCCCATATGTAAAAGAAAAAAGTACTTTTTCAACAGGACATTTCCCCGTGTCCCAGGTCGATGAAAACAATGGTTAAATTGGATGAATTATGTTTTAATTGCTTCCATACCTACTGTACTCTATAGATTTGACCCTCACGACTACTGACTCCTTGCAGACATGAAAAAGATGCTCCAGGTAAAGAAATTTGATTCAAATGACGAGACTGTGGCTTATTTTGAGAACAAAGACAAATCGTTTTACATAAAGGGTGCCGAAAAGTTATAAAAGCGTTGAAATGAATGTAGAGTACGTTGATGAATAAAGTGGAATTTCTAAATAAAAAATTGTTGTTCTTAGTTAGACCGGAGACTTATTGAATGATGTGTTAAGTAGAGCTGGATAAACTCTATCAATATCAATTCGTAGAGATTTAAATGGTGAGATTATTTTCGGCCCTATTGAAAACTGAGATTTTAAGAGTATATCCGTTGACTCTAAAGTTGTAACTGCCATCTTATTTTTCATTATACCAAGATGTATCTTTGGGTCTTTAGAGAGAACTTTTTCAGCCTTGTGCCTGTGGTTGTGGGCACGAATTCTTCACAGAAGTTTCTTCAGGATTTCCCCTGTCGTTGCCTTACTTAATTTTATAGTCAGTGAAGCTCTTTATAATAGGTCCGATAGATTTCCTGCTTAGAGTGTTGCGCTTTGTTATATGCTTTTCGTTATTGTCTCAGTCAGTCAGATGATGAGTTATTTATTCCACCATGGAATGGTGGATTTCTCTCTACACAAGATGAGTGGCTATGACTTTTCATATAAGAAGATAAGAGCCATTTCCAGATGCAGCTCAAGGTTATTGACTTCGACCTGCGTTCTTGGTATATGATCCTTAACTTCTTATAATTGTTTATATAAAATTTTTGTAAATAGTTCCTTATCGATTTTTCTAGGACTTCTGAACGCTTACTCTTGAGGAAGTTTAGTACCTAATTTGTAAGATATCCATCTATGATATGACCTGGTCAGAGTATCCGTCGACACATGGTAGTTCCGCATGCTTTGTTTATACTCACTCACTCACACACTGGCAAGGGTGATATCAATAACCCCTTGTCTTTTTGAGGTAACAAATGTTGGTTGTAAATTCATACTCGAAAGAAAGTGGAGTAAGGCTTTGCCCTCTTTATTGGTGTCTGTGCTTCCCCATTTTGAGTGGTGTGCATTATTAATATCACAACCTATAATTAACCTGATATTGGTTTATGACCTGAACCTCCAATTCATGTGAAAGAGGTGGGTTGGTTACATCGTAGGGTAGATATGTGGAGAAAAGCTCTACCATAATCCTCTCCTTCGAAAAAGACCACTGTAAAATCCGCTGTGTAAAAATGGATAAGTATGCCTTTCATATTGATGGGTGATTATGTTATATACATGCACGCATCTTTTGGTTATATACACCATGAAAGATTATGCCTTTTAAATGTCCCAATCCACATATCCTGGTTGCATCGACATATGATTCTCGGATTAGTAACAGGATATTACAATTGCTTTGGAGGTTGTGGTTTATTGTTTGCACCCCCTCCTTGCACTTACAACAATTGTTTATATTTAAATTTAGTTCTTTCACTTTTATTATATGAGTCTTAAAAAAAATATATAAACTTTAATTAAGATGGTACCTTTATGGTAATATCGTATTCGATAGTTAAAAATATATGTTAATGGTAAGTTTATTCTAGGATAAAGCACTCACAATTTAAACTTAGGAGCTGTTCATTGGAGTGGTCTCATGGCGAAGTTCCTCTCTGCTGTTCTCAACTTCACTTGGGGTAGTATGGATGATCTCGCTAGGAGTTTCTATTTTTTAGGATTAAATAGGACAAGTTGAAATTAGTATCTGAGATGACACATTCCACTCTTGCCCCGCAGCTGTAGAAATTTAATTTCTTCGTGTGGAACTCCCATCACGACCAATCTGTCCTCGGATATTTCTTCGGTATTGAAGACACACTACCAATCTATCATCAGCATTCAGTTCTGAAAGCCAAGAACTTAACATTCTGCTCAATATCCAGAGACTGATTGGGTAACCATAGGATTGACGTAACGTGAGTTGAAAGTGTCTTACAAAATTTTTTTGTAATTGTTTAAAATTCGATTAAATTACCTTCAATACAATAAAAGTGAAGGTAATTGCAAACATTCTTTAAAATTGTAAAAATACGACAGAGGAATTCGGAATATTTAAATATATACCAAGAGACAGACAAAAATGTTTCAAACATTTCTTTCCAAGATTTTTATATTATTTTGAAACTCTGATTCAAAATTTGTAGCATTTTCTGCAATTTTAATTTAAAGCATTATTTTCTTCCAGATTACTAGAACCTTCTTCGAAGGTCTTGAAATACGGAAGACACACTACCGATCTATCGTCAGCACTCAGTTCTGAAAGCCTGGAGCTTAATATCCTCCTCCATATCCAGAGACTGATTGGGCAACCATAATGTTGACGTAACATGTATGTTACAAAACAATTTTTTAAATGTTTAAAATTCTATTGAATTACCTTTACTGAAATTTTATATCTAGTTTCAGTGAAGGTAATTGTGTGTAGCCTTGCAAACATTCTTTAAAATTCTAAAAATCCGATAGATAAATTCGGAATATTTAAATATTTCAAGAGACTGACAAAAATGTTTCAAGGAATGTTTGAAACATTTTTGTCAGTCTCTTGAAATATTTAAACATTCCGAATTTATCTATCGGATTTTTCAAGATTTTTATATTATTTTGAAACTCTGATTCAAAATTTGTAGCAATTTCTGCAATTTTAAAGCATTCTTATCTTCCAGATTACTAGAACTTTCTTCGAAGGTCTTGAAATAATCATTCTAGATTTTTACAACTACCCAACAAATTTTCTTCAATTTTCTGAAAATGTTTGTTTATTTCTTGAATTATCTTTCCGGAAATTTATAAGATTTTTTTATCTTTGAGGGTCCTAGAACTTTTTAACAATTTTGCTTTTGAGATTTCTAGATTTCGAATTGCATGCTTCAAATTCAGCAAATTTTTGTTTTTTACTAACAAAATTTTCTGCTAAATTTTAAGATTTCTTTTCAACATTTTTTAGACAATATATTTTTTTTAATTTGGTATTTTTTTATAGCATTGGATTATTTAACAAATTGAGAAGTATTTCCCAAAAAATTAAAATGATCATTTCCAGATATTCAGAATTTTGCTTTTTCTTTTTAGCCTTTTTCAACAATTTCTCTGTCGGATTTTAGAATTTTAAGGAATTTTTGAAATACTACACATAATTACCTTCACTGAAATTGTATATATCATATAATTTCAGTGAAGGTAATGCTAGAAATAAAAAAACAAAATTCTGAATATCTGGAAATGAACTTATGAATGAAAGTTTACCAAAAATTTAAAAAAATGTATTGTCTAAAAATGTTGAAAAGAAATCTTGAAATTTAGTAGAAAATTCTGTTAATACGAAACAAAAGTTTGTCGAATTTGAAAAATGGATTTCTGCCAAATCTAGAAATCTGAAAGCATAATTGTTAAATAATTCTAGGACCCTCGAAGATCAAAAACCCCAATAAATTGCTGGAGAGATAATTGAAAAAATAAATGAAAATTAATAGAAAATTGAAAAAAAAAATTTGGAACTATAAAAATTTTATTTCAAGACCTGAAAGAAAGTTCTGGTAACCTGGATGAAGAGAATACTTTAAAATTGAAGAAAATGCTTCAAAAATCTATACCTATAAAAATCTTTAACGATTATTTCAAGACTTTTGAAAAAGAGGTTCTAGTAATCTAGAAGAAAACAATGCTTTAAAATTGCAGAAAATGATAAAAATTTTGAATCAGACTTTCAAAATAAAAGAAAAATCTTGAAAACAAATGTCTGAAACATTTTTGGCGGTCTCTTAAAATATTTTAAAATAATTGAAATTGTTACGAGTTACGAAAAAATGTAGTTAAACTAATTTATTTAAAATACAATTTTAGGATTAAATTGAAATATTAATTCTATAGCTATTTAGACTGGACCTCTGAGTCATAGAACATATCCAGGCCTCCTCTAACCTATTCTAATTCTAAAAAGTCTAAAAGAATTATTGAAAAATCCTCAAAACAATTCTAGAATCTAAAGTGTATGCAAGGACGTAACATGTAGCAACAGTTTATCAAAATAATTTTTTTGAAAATGTAGAAATTTTGTTAGATAATCTGTTTCGCCACAAACATTTTTACTCAAGGAAAATTGTGTGTATTTTGCAAAAATTCCTTAACGTGTATATATATATATATATATTAGTTTTAATTTGATTTTTGTTGAATGCTGTATTATTTAGTATTATTATAATTATGTTGTAAAAAGGTGATTACCGTTTAATAAATAAATAAATAAAAATAAATAAAAATTCTTAGAATCTGTAAGAGATTTTAAAAATTGCTAAAAATTGTTGAAAGTCTGAAGAGAGGTCTAAAAATATATTTACAAAAAAGAACTTCTTAAACTCATTTAAAAATTGGTTGTTATTAAAGAAATATTTGCTTAAAATTAAAAAAAAAATTCAGTGTTCTAAAAATGTTGAAAAGAAATCTTGCAATTTGGCAGAAATATATATATTTTTTCAAAATAAATAAATGGAATTCAAAATATCTATAAATCTTAAAGCATAAATGTTGGAAATTTCTAGGATACTCAAAAGTAAAAATAAAAATCCTAGAAATTTAATATTCAACTACTTTCCTTATCGTTTCACTCCATACGCTCTCCCTATTCATTTCCTGAAGCAGTATGTATTCAAGTGTTTTCTCTACCCACAATATCTGTTTGAGGAACCACCACTGTTCCCTCTCCAACCTTTTGACCTTTTGTACCTCCTGACACCTCCTCTACATATATTAAGATCGTTCTCAAGCATGAAACACATTGGTCACACGTCATTCTCGCACTACCATCCATCTACCCCATTTTTCTCTCACCACCTTCCACGCTTTCCTTGCCTTTCCATCGTTAAACATGAACCTCAGATACTTAAACACCTCCACCTTTGCGATTCTAGCTCTATAATTCTCCCTTCCTTTATTCTTAAATCTCAGACACTTCGTTTTAAAATATTTACCCTTAAATCATTTTTATCCATTAATTTCTTCATTCTCACTATATTTGAATTTGTCTAGTTTTTCTACTGATTTCAGTTAACAATAATAATTATTTTTATTTACAAAAACAATTTCAAGAGCCAGTCTAGTGATGATTGATCCGTACAGGTTATCCTGATATATCTGAAGTATTGATATCGATTATAGATGGGGGCTGACACCGTCCGATATGGCTTTGGCCAATTTGGATCACCATTCAAGATCTTAACCTCTATGAGTTTTCGCAGGAGGTTTTGGCTATTGCTACTTGGAGGTGTCTATTACCAACCTCATTGTAGCTGGGTCTTGAAGTTGATGGATGACTACCTCTACTTAACCTTTTCCTGGGGTTTAGCCAGTCGTCCGATCCTCTTCTTTTTTTACCCGAACCTCCAGCTCTCGCAGAGGTGATCGCAATAGTGTAACGATTTTCTTTATCTAAATTTTGGTTGCTCCTGACTTCCAATTGTAAAAACTAAGTATACTAGACACTTGACAATAACTATTTTTCGACTGTGATAATTAACAGATAACAGTGATAGTCAAAGGCTGTTGATAATGATATCTAACCAAGACATTTAATGCGCCTTTTGATAGTGGTAGTAAAAGTACACAATGAATGAGTGAATATCTGTATAAGTGAATGAATGACAGTTCCTAGTGATAATGACAGATGATAGTGACAGTTGATAGTGACAATTGATAGTGATCATAAACAGTTGCGAAATGTGACAGCGGATAGTGATAATTGACAAAAACACCTGACAGTAATAAGTTACATTATTAATATAAACAATAAGATTACTGCAAAGTTTGTTGTTATATAAAATTGTTTGCTTTTAACTTCAAAATGAAAAAACTAAGTGTAACTGTCAGTAAAAATGTTCATTTCGACTATGGTAGTTAATAACAGTGATAGGCAGTTGATAATGATATTAAATGGTGAAATTTAATGTGCCATTTTATAGTGATAGAAAGTGAAAGTACATCTTGACAGTTGAATGTTAATGTTCACAGTATACAGTTAATAGTAAAAATTGATAGTAGACAGGTTACAGTAACATTTTGAAGTGATATTTGATAGAAACTGTTGGCAGTGATAGTTGCCAGACAGTTGATAGTGACATTTGACAATGGCAGATGACAATGATAGTTAACTGTTAATGGTGACAGTGACATATGGCAGATGACAAATGCTAGATGACTGTAATACTTAACAGTGACAGTTGATAATGACAGTTGACAGTGACAGTTGATAGGGACAGTTGACAGTGACAGTTGAAAGTGACAACAGACAGTGATAATTGACAAAACACTTGTCAGTAATAATTAAAATTGTGTCCTACGATAGTAATTGATTATATTTGTTAAATTAAAAGTGAAAGTTATCAAAGAAAGTGGGCAATATTTGATAGTGACATTTAACATTTCATTTGACGGTGATTAAATTAAATTAAATATTTAATTTGTAAAATTTTAATTGATATGATAGTTAACAGTAACAGTTGTCAGAGACAGTTGGTAATGATATTTTACTGTGGCTTAACATGTAATTTAACAGTGACAGTTGAAGAAAAAAAAACTGAGTACACTATGATACTTGACAGGAACAGTTGTTAGTGACAGTTGACAATGACGGCGGCAACATTGCCAATTGTCAATGACCGTTTTCATTTGACATTAACATTGATAGTTGATTTGACAGTGACAGTTAAAGTGATAGTTGCCAGTAATAGGTGATTTAAACACTTGACAGTAATAATGAACACTATTATTTTAAAATACCAATAGTACAATTATTTCCTTTATCAAAAATCGGTTGTTTTCAACATTTAGTTTAAAAAACCAAGTGCTAATTTTTAGGTTAAAAGTTGTCAACGTGACAGTGACACTTGAAAAGAAACAGCATGGCAGTTGGTAATGGTAGGTAGTTGATGTACTTGAACCTAAGTTAAATGTGCAAATAAATCACAATTTATGAATTTAATAAACTCTATAAATTTTCTAATTTCACTATGTTCTAGCTCACATTTGCAAGTTGCCTCAGATTTATATTTAATTCCTAAAATTCTGATTGGATGATAGTTGATAATGATATCAGACAGTGGTGTTTAACATTTGATATTGACAGGTGAAGAGAAAGATAAAATACCACGCGGTGACAGTTGACAGTATCAGTGACAGTTGATAGTCAATTGACTGGTTTATTTTCTTCATTTTGTTATTTAGACTGTTGTCAGGCACATTTGATCATCGTCAGTGATCGTTGTACAGGTATTGATAAAGTTTACATCTTAAACGAAATGTACATTTAGCAAATAAAAATAAACTGTGGAGAAGGACAAGGCTTTAAGTTTTCCAGGGGCTGCCAGCGAGAGTATGCTATTTGCTTGGCTGGTTCACGGTGCTGGTAGAAGGTCTTGGCTTTTGGCTAACCATTTTCCTCCTAGTTTTAGCTTCAGCTCTGCTAATCATTGTTTCGGTATTTTAGAGATGTAGAAGAGGTACCTGAAACAGGGGGATTTACCGAGCAGTCAACTCTCTTCAGAGGTATAAAAGTTATCCATTAGCCTCGACACTTTATTACGTCGTGTCCAAGGACCTCTTGATTTATTTATGTGCTACGTTTTCTTTTCTCTTTGGTACAATCTTTAAATTTTACATTTAACATTTTATATTTTTAAATATATTTTTTATCTAGTATAAAACACATTCAATAAAATTAATTAATAAGTTTATTTCTTTTTCCATTCACTAAAGTTATTTACAGACGAGACGCTTTTATTAATATTAATATTCTTTAGAAGGGTGTCGGCCCTCCTCCGGAACTTCATGCATTTTCTCTCCCCCCGGTGAGTTAGGTTTTAATTAATTTACAGTTTCCGCGATCCTCTTCGAATTCGCCCGAAGTGGGACGCGTCTAAGTTCACATCGCCGACTTTTTCAAACTCAAATAATTTTAATGGCGATTAACTCGTCCGACCCTTAAATAATTTTATACGACGCGAATCAGGTGGAGAGAGGGGTTACGTGCACCCGTGCAAATAATGTCGGAAATTACACTGTAAATTTACACTTATTATATAAACACACAAAGTTCGTACAACTCTCCGGTAGGTAAATGTTTGAGTAGCTTTGATTTTCGTTGATAGGTATTTATGGTGTAATTTTTATACTCGACGTTGATTCGGTGGGAATTTGTTTTTAAAAAAATGCACTCGCCGATGTTTCACGTCGCGATGATGAAATATTCTTACTTGGCAGTGTCCGGAATTAGGTTTGCATTTTTAATATGCATACACTATTAACTCTGCACAAGCAATATTGCCGATATTTATTAAGCTGATGAGGTAATAAATTGGTTTTCTCTTTAAAATTTTAGATAATATTCAATGATTAATAAGGCTATCCTACTACTTCTAAACATCTTTATTTACAGAAAAATTAAATAAATAAAATTCATGTAATGAATAAAATAAATTCTGATAGAAGACAGTGGTTCAATTTTCCGTTGTAAATATTAACACAAATATTCGTTTTAAAATACAGTTCAACCACAACTTAATCTTATTTTTTTGAATAACAATTAACACATTATCAAATAACAAAGCTAATGAAGAATAAAAAAAAAAGAAACACTCATTCAAAATTCAGTGATTCAGTAATAATGAAGGAAAAACTTCAATTATACGAACGAGTACCCAAAGTTAACTGGAATGTGTTTGTAGGACACATGTATATTATTGCTTTTCAAATACAACCTTAAACTCTCTATTAGAATTAATTCACTTTTTTAAACGTTCATTTTAGTGTTAGAAGCATCTTTTCAATACGTTATCTTTTATACCTGCCAGCACCATTGTGACATTGTGTTTTACGTCAAAACTTTTAGAGACTCTTTATCCTCGGCAATAAAAAGAAATCTGGGGATGCCAAATCTTATAAATAGGAGACTCATTTATCACTTAGTGAAATATAATTTAACGATATGATTATTCTAATGGCTAATTTATCTTATCCTTTTTAACACATGATTTAGCAAGGCATATAGCAAAATAATGTTAACCATGAGCAGAGCAGCTTCAAATATCGATAGGGATAAAAGCAATGGCGATGAAGTCACAGTATGCAGGCCTATTAAACACCTCCAATGATGAAAAGCATTATTAGCACAAAATATGCTCCGCCAACTCCGATTCTTCGTTGCACCCTATTTCAGTTGGGACCTTAAGTGACTTTTAATACATACAGATGTTTCTTTAACTAACAGTGTTCAGTTAGGATACCAGTCGGGAATTTTAGTTTTGACCTGAATAGATTAACACAATATTGGACAACTTTATCGTTGAGTGTTTGAATTTTGTTTCTGGAACGAGCATATTGCAGTATGTTTGAGATATTGTTTTTGGATAGAGGTAGAGGCCTCTTATCCCTCTTTTGCTAGAGCATCCGCCCTATCACTCCATCTCGTTTTTGAGTGTGCCTTGGATAAGATAATTCTGTTATCTACAAATGCTGTCTCCAGAACCATAACACGTTTATTTTCCAGTCTTGATGAGACCTTAGTATGTGTTAAGGTAACAAGACTGGTTTTACTGTCTGTGTGGATGCAGATGTGTTCTTCTTTTATTCCCAGTTCAGTTATTTTTTGAGCACTAACAAATATTCCTGTGA
Source organism: Ontholestes murinus (assembly GCA_963969525.1). Classification (NCBI taxonomy): domain Eukaryota; kingdom Metazoa; phylum Arthropoda; class Insecta; order Coleoptera; family Staphylinidae; genus Ontholestes; species Ontholestes murinus. The sequence continues at coordinate 11,509,740 of OZ018392.1, forward strand.
GTTTCGCCTTGATGATTGTAGAGGAGATAGCACTCCTCCCTGTAGACAGCGACTGGTTTCCTTTGCCTTGGAGACTTTGTTTCCTATTGATACTTAAACCATTCTTTTGCTTAGCATCCGTTTTATCCACTCACTAAGTGCGACTGAAGTGTCGAGCATTAAAAGAGCTGGTTTTATGCCGTTAACAGAGGCTTTGACAAAAGCTCATTCTATGTAGATAAATATTCCTAATGCCGACATTTCATTTACCAATGCCTCCTCAATATGAGTAATCACACAGTTTATTTCTGATTCGGCTTAGCGTCCTGATATGTACTCGTGTTGGTTTGTTTTAAGAAGATTCGTTTTTAAAATATGGTCCCTCATATAACGATCGAAAATCTTCTCCAAGGTTTTCATTTCAACGATGTGAGGCTTATCGGTCTAAATGATGTAACATGGCTATAGTCTTCCTTGCTTTGGGTATGAATACCACCTTGACTTTTCTTCAGTTTTGGGATACAAACCTAAAAGCTATGCAGGCCCCAAATAGAGTCACTAGGTGTCGAATAATAGGTTCCAGTGCCTATATAAGTAGGGCCGAATAAACTCCATGAATTCCTGGAGACCAGGAGAATGGTGAGAATATTTGAATCTTGGGCACTGTTCAGCTGAGATTAGTCAGATGTATGCCCCTTTGTAGACCGTTTCCGTACCAACTAGAGCACATCTTTCGAAGGCTACTATTTCAGCCTATTAAGATTGATAGGCCTTGTCCGAGAGGAACTGATTTTCTGTATTAAAACCCGAATATGCCTATGCCGTTTTCGACACAGATTACAGAGTTATGTTTTAATTTTTTGATTAAATTTAGGTTGTTTGATGACTGCTCATAATCACTTAAAAGTGCGAAACGAAATCGAATTTGGTCGGAATTACATCCGACGCTATCAGGCTAGTCTTGATCCACCATACTAGTGAGCCATATGTAACAATGGGTCTTACTGTCATAATGTACAGCCAATGTATCATTTTGGGTTTCAGTCTTCATTATTTGCCGAAGAGCCTGCGTAAATCCATTATGTTTGAATGAAGTATCATATCCAGTATTAAACCTAGATATTTCAACTGATCGGAAAGCGCAATTTCTTGCGAAGCTTTGATATTTAGCTTCATACGATTAGTAAAAGGTACCACTACAGCTTTGTCAGGATTGTTACTGAAGCCTTCCCTCAGACACCATTTTACTATGGTATTTCTTTGGCTAAAAACGATATGATATTGTCACATTTACTCCGAGGACCAGTAGAATTCAAAGTCAGGATGACGCAGAGAGGGAGCTTAGGGAAGATATAGCCAAAGCCAAAAAGCGGAGGTAGAGGGAGCTAGAGGGCGATAACTGGGGACGGCCATATAGAATTGTGGCCAAAAAGTAAATTACGACTGAAGCAGCAGCAGCTGTAGAGGAGCATTAGTGAAATTTGCGGTTTCTTTCCCAAGCATCCCACCAGGCCAGTAGAGGCACTCTGTACCGATGAAAATTTTACAATGGACTTGTTCACCAAGAAGGAGGTGAAGAGGGCAGCGGACTCACTGCACAGCAAGATTGTTAGATGTCGAAGGTAAGGTGTTTGAAAAACTACTCGCTCGTAGACTAAGATACCATATAGAGCGATAAGAAGGAATATCGGAAAACCAATTTGGATTCAGGAAGGGACGCACAGTTCAAGCGCTAGAGGGGCGGAGAGTTCCGGAGCAATTAATGAGAGTGATAATTAGCTACTTAGGGGATAGGGTCCTCTTCAGCGAATTCCCGGGGGTGGGCAGGAGGTGACGAGGCTTACAGAAGGGATCGAGGATTCTTGACCCTCTCATGTGGACAATAGCCTACGACGACGTGTTATGGTACGAAAGGTAGTGGCATATAAAATCGGCGCGGTGTGGCTCTCCACTAAGTCAAGGGTGAAGGTGTTCTCCTCCTAGATCACAATGTGGTGTTAGCTCATTCCCTGAAGTACTTGTGGGTGGAGCTAGAAGCAAATAGGTTCGCTATCTTATAAATCAAGAAGGCGTTGGAGGGTACCGTTAGGGCATAAAGAGCCATATCCAGGCTTATAGTCAATAACGGGGGATCCTAGAAGAGAAAATGTCTTGGCCTACAGGACGGTATCCACAGACGCTGCAAAGGTAGTCACTTCGGTGGTGTCACCTGACCTCGATATGCATCGCTCAAGACAGGGAGCGATTAGGCGGAAGTCAGGAAGAAGAAGGGAGAGGACTTACTGGACAGCTGGCAAGCGAGTTGTGCGGCCTCGACAAGAGGTGCGTGCTTCAGAGGACTTATTTAGGACATCGAACCATTAGTCCGAAAGAGGTACGGCGACCTGGCCTAGCTGCCTATGGGTCACGGATTCTTCGGCCAATACCTCAATGAGATTGGTAAGGCAGCTACGGCAAGTGTGCGTACATTGCGGCTAAGGGATAGACACCCTGAACACACTCTAATTGTATGCAGCTGAGCAAAAAAAACTTGAGGAGTTGATAGCGCGAAAACAAGACGAATGTTCTGTGAGGGATTACCTGAAATAACAACACACTCATAAAAAAACATCTGTTGGGAGTTATGCAGAGGCATTAAGAATCATGTCAGTGTTTAGTTAAAAACGCACTTACCAGGCTCAACATATATGGACTTCCAAATAAGCACTGCTCAATCTACGTAAGGTATCAAAAGCTACGCTGTTAAACTCAATACCAATGAAAATGTTGATGTGGCCATCATAGTACTTTCCCCTATATTTTTCTCGAAAACTATAATGTTTACAGAAAAGGCCATTCTTAACAATTTGCTCAATTTTGGATTCTTTGCAATTTCATGTAACTCCTATAGTTTATTAGCAATAGGCAAAAAAAATAACAATATGATTAATTTTTAAATTAATTTCTCGCAAGTTAAGAACTTTATAAAAAAACAATTTTTAATAAAACTTATGACAATTACTATGTCGTCGGCATAACCTTGCATACTATAACCCTTGTCAACAAAGGTCGCAAGGAGGTCATCCATTGCAGTGGTTACCGTTCTGATACACTCCCTATACCTGCGGTGATCTTATAGTTTTCTAATACGGCCTTGATTCATATTATTGTAGATATGTCGATACACTTCTTGATGGCCCTTTTTCCGCGGTTTTGAAGTTTGTGTTTCCAAACGCACCTTCAATATCCATGAATTCTATGCGTGTTGTGAGACTATGCTGTGCATTGACAGTAGATTTTTCAGGTTGATAGGTAAACTGCTGCCTATGGAGAAGATTTGCCTTTAGGGCAATATCGTGGTCTATAATTTTCCCCATAACTTTTAAGAGAAATGAGGTAAGACTAATTGGGCAGTAGAACTTGGCCTCATCAGTTAGCCCTCGGCCCGCTTTGGACTTAAATATCTTTCTATTCTATGCTATCTAGCAAGGTGATTTGAAGGGTTTAATGTTATTAACTGCCTATTCATTTTTTTCTTTGGTAATAAGTTTACCAGCCTTGCTTTGCTTTCTCTAGTAGGTAGGAATATGCTTTCTTCTGTAGATTGACCAGTGTTTTCTTCGAAGTCCACAGATGTTGAGCCTGGGAAATGCATACCGAGACTTTCCTTGAGCCCTTCTTCATGACTCCCATCAGGTTTTAATATTAGCCCCATGCTGTTGGAGTAGTTTTTTTTTGACAGGGGTCTGTGGAACATGGCTGTTCGGGTTGTGTCAGTAACTAGTTCACAATGTTCTCCATGTTTTCCTTTTTAATTTTCTAATTTTCTAAACTTATATTCCGACAGTGCCTACCTATAGGCATCCTAGTGCGAAACCATAAATACCATGGCCAGTAGTTTTGGCAGGGAATGAAAAATATAAGTAAATATCACAAAACTGATTTTTATTGACTTAATGACGTACCGAACGACCACGGGCGAATCAAAAATTACAGAGATTATCACGAAATACATGCAAAATCCTACAAAAACGACGAATATGACAAAGACTTTGAAAACCAAGTTGACAAATAGCATGCCGCTTTTAAGAACTGTTTAGATCTGTCAAATTTGATTCATCCCAAACGACGAAGTTAATTAATTAATTACAATAAAAATACTTCACCACAGAAAAAAATCAGCTCCCAGTTATGATACAACAATATATACTATAACCAAAATATAGCAACAGTATGGAAAAATGAATGAAAAACCTGCATCCCAAAACTTGATAATGACCCCCTTCATTCAAGAAGTTACCGTCCAAAACAAAAGCTTATCCTACAAATCTAGTTCCAACCTCCAACCTCTAATACCAGTTCAGCTTCTTAGAATACCGGGTCATAACTCACCAGGTATTCATTCTCTTCACCACAAACTGTCAAACAGCAGGCCTCAAAGGAAACACATCCGTGATCGTCCACTAATATGTCTAAAAAACTTTCGATTCCGTTTAGCACCGAGGTGTATTGTATAAGTCCCGATATACCTATTAAATCTCTTTGATAATTTGCTATACAATCGCTCCCTTAAGGTCAAAGCTCTAACTCATTTTGTCCTAACCAATGGCTAATTTAAAATTCTCCTCTATCTCTTACTCTACACAATCTCTTGGTGCACAATATCTGCTATAACAATCCCAAATATTTTAGTAAATCCGCATACCCTATCCTTACTGCCTTAACTACCCACGCTTCTATAGTTTCCAAAGCCCTCAGCACCCTATAGGGCATGATAGACACTGTACAGATCTAGTATTTGAATTAGCGTATTTCTATCAATCCCAACATATCTCAAATTGTACTTCCCCTTCAGCAACTTAAAGAACCATATCCTTCAATATCAATAAATAACCAAAATATATATCTTCGTCACTTGCACTTCTCTTAAAGCAAAAATTAGAAGAAGACCAAAAAATATTTACTTACAGATAAGTACACATTCATAAAATTATTAAACACTTTTTACTTGATATAATAGGTGTAGTAAAAAGAAATCCATTATTTTTGCATGAAAGCATTAATTAAGACAGTTAGTTAAATATGCGCCGTTTTCTTTGATTTTGAAGGTAATTATTATGTCTCTCTCATAGAAGCCCTCACTATTGGCAAAAAATTGAGACACTTGATTTTCACAAGCCTCTCTTGAATCGAATTTTTTTACCAGCAAATTTGTTCGCCATGGGCAGGAACAGATGAAATCAGTTGGTGCCAGATCCGAACTATAAGGTGGATACATAAAAACTTCCCACTTAAGCTTCCAGAGTTTCTGGTGAGTCACTATCGATGTGTGTGGCCTAGCGTTGTCCTGACGAAACACAACTCCTCCAAAGCTGGCCGTTTCTGGGGTGATTACTTCTTTCAGATGACCCAATTGCTGATAGTACAGTTCCGATTTAAAAGTTTTACCGTATGGGAGCAGATCATAGTAGATAAACACACAGCAAAATCTTCCTAGCCGTCAATCCTGCCTTAGCACCGTTTCCGCCGGCTCATTGCAATTCGACCATGAGAGTTTTTGCTTTACGTTGTCGTAAGTTTTAGAAATTGGTCGATTTTGTTGCGATTCCTCAACGATTCTCAGATGGAAATTCGGTCCATACAGTTTTTTTTTGCATTAACTCATATGGCACCCATACATCGAACTTCTCTTTGTAACCAACCTTTTAAAATGGTTCAAAACTATTTTTTGGGCAATCTTTAGCTCCTGGGCATTCGAAATAGTTCTTACATGACAATCAGACTCGACAATGTCTATGATTTTATTGATATTTTCGACAATTGGCCTTCCAGTGCGTGATGCATCTTTGACATCGAAATTACCGGAACGGAATCTACGAAACCAAAATTGCGCCTGATTGGCGGTTACGGTATCAGGATCACAAACACTATTCACATTTTCAGCCGCTTGGTTTACGTTTTCGCCTTTATCGAAGAAAAATCTGTAAAATATAACGTATTTTCTCTTTGCCAATATTCATCTTTGACGCGCACTCAAACAAACCTGAGTCAATTAATCACAAAACTGTCAGTAGTACAAAATGTCGTCTTTCTAACGCCATCTAGTGGAATCCGATCGGACTTATACAACGAGAGGTACAGATAACTAAAGCCATTTATTGGAAAAATAATGGATTTCTTTTTACTACACTTGTTTTTATTACAAAACATACTTATACGATTAATTTATGTTTGTACTGTATTACAGATTCCTTAAAATTCAAAGATGATACTTTAAAAAGTTTATGTTATCTATATTTAAAATATTTCAATAACTATTTTAAATATCTTGACATCGTGTTTGAATCATAGTCCGCTATTGGATTATTTTATTTTTTATTAGAGTAAAACACATTCCCTTCGTTACAAACTGTAACAGTGTTAGCAATTCCATTCGCAGACAATGTTGGAATATTTTTGCATAACAGTTAATTATAAAAAAAATTCCCTACCGCGTTTCACCCATAATTAACTTTACCTGCGAAACGAAACAAAAAACGCGTCTAAACAATGAGGTTTTTTAATGCATTTACATATAATCCTCGTAATGAACTGTCGTTAAAATTCTACATCTCTGGAGAGGCATGAAAGCATAACAGATTTTTTTTTTCGCGCGCGTGTACACTCAAAAATCCAGCGATCGACAAATTTGTAAATCAAATTATATTCCGGGCGCGTGACTGTTTTCGTAACTGTTATACACCACAAGCCAGTGCGTATTTTATGTTTTATTATTTTTTTGGAAAAAAAGAAAAAAAACAATGATTTTTCGAGCCGCAAACAATACCTTGTCGACGAATACGTTGTTACGGCTGCGATGAATGGCGTTCGTAAATTTTACAGAATACACGTTCCATATTTGCAGTCATAAACAAAACCAACCCTAAATACGATTTAACTACAGATATAAATATTTATTACCTAACATATGCATGCGGTGGTTGATTTTCAATACGATTCTCTTTTTTATTGTACACATATTCATAAAACAACAAAAGATATTAAATTGCGATTGTATTACAGCGAAAATAATAAACTATACAAAATTGTTAAATGTCCTGAAGCAAATTAAATAAAACATAAATTAATAATCCCGAATATGGAAACGTTTCAGTATCTGTATTGCAATCAGTTGCCCTGATTAAATTTCGCGTCTAGAGCGGAGATTTTGCGAAATATGCATTTATTGCCATTACAGTGGAAAACACGGGGGCTTCTAAGGTCTAATATAGTCCTGCATAAATTAATATAAGAGAAATATCTCAGGGCGCAATTTTCATTTGCGCGTTATAGTATATTGCACCCTCGAGTTCCTCCTGCCGGGAAGACTTGCTAATGGAGCGAATGCAAAATTTAATCGACACCTTGTGTCTACGTAATAGTCCGAAGTTTTAATGAAAACTTTACGTATGTAAATTCTGGTGATTTTAATTAAATCCGATGTAATTGCTTAGACACGTTGATAAGTGCATCAAAGATGTAATCGTCGTTATTGTGTAAGCGCTTAAATATTTCAAGTTTTTGGCATGTATCGGATGCATAATTATTACAAAATATTTCTACGGAATTGCTAATTATGTTAGATGTAACCAATTATTACAAAATAAAGCAAAATAAAGCCAAAATGGCAATTAGAAGTCTGCAAGAAGGATCAACTGAAGAACTTCAAATGCAACATTGGGCTGGAGTGGAAAAACATTCTGCCGAGTGAACTCCTCCCTGGATCTCTTACGTCAAAATTATAAGTACATATTTTTATCTATCCATTTGTCATAATTTTACTTATTGTACAGTTTTTGAAATTAATCCTTTATTTGTATTCCATTAAATGCTTGTCGATTTTGAAATGGAATTACCAATATGTTGGAACTCTGGTACAAATTTTAATGACTCTACTGCATTCGGTGATTTGAAATATTCGAAATAAATCATCTCCACTGGGATTACATTCCAAACTTCAAAATCTATCCCTAATTAATGTAATTTTAATATTTTACAATTTTTCTAATCATCGAATTCAAGAATTTAAGACTTGAGTGCCGCCATTTTGTTTGTAGCTACAAACCTCAATTGTTTTACTTTAAATATTAAAAATACATTAATTAGGGATAGATTTCGAAGTGTGTAAAGTAATCCCAATGGAGATGATTTATTTCCAATATTTCAAATCACCGAATGCATTTAACATATGTCAGTTGACAATATTGACAGATCACAGATAATAATTAACAGTTATAATCTATATATTTTAGATGCATTTTATTTGACAGTTGACAATTAACTACGACAGTATACAATTGACTTATAAGAGAATCAGCAGATGATAATTTAAAATTGACAATAGATAGTTAAAAAATGATAACAATCGAGAGATAATAGTTGACAGATTCATCTGTCGTAACATATAACAGGTGACAATAAAAACTGAAAAATGACAGACGATAATAGTCAGATAACAAATAATAATTGACACTTGACTATTTCTAATGTACAGATGAAAGATTATATTTAATACATGACAATTGACAGTTCATAAATAATAATTAACAATGACAGTTAGCGGTTAAAATTTTCAGATAAAAGATTATAATTGACCAATGATATTTGACAATTGAGAGATTATAATCAATAACAATGAAATGCGCAAATTGATAGATAATAATTGATAATTTACAATTTACAAATGACAGCTCATATTTAACAGATGATAGTTGATAATTGACAGATGATAATTAACATATGACTATTGACAGATAATAATTCACGATTGACAGTTTTGTAATCTACAGATAACAGTTGAAATTTGATAGATGACAGTTGATAATGGATAGTTGGTAATTGGCAGATAAAAGATTACAATTGACATATGACACTTAACAACTAGCAGGCGATAATTGACAGATGTCAGTTGACAATTAACAGATGATAGATAATAATCGTTAGATAACAGTTAAAATATAACAGATGGTACACAATTGATGAGTTACAGATGATAGTCGACAGATGACAGTTGACAATTGATAAATATTAGTTAACAGATGACAGTTTATAGATGGCAGTTGACAGTTGACAGTTGAAGGTGACAGGTGAAAATTAATACATGATAAATTATAATTGACCGATGATAATTGGCTATTGTCAAACAATTGAAAACTGATGATAGATAGTTGATAAATGATGATGATAATGATGATAGTTGACAGATTCATCTATAATAACTTATGACAGTTGACAATTGCCGGATGATAATCAACATATAACAGTTGACAGTTCATTATAAAATTGACTGATGACAGTTTATAATTATCAGATGATAATTGAATATTGACAGATTATAATCGGCAGATGACAAATGATAATTGACCCACGACAGTTTATAATGTACAGATGAAAAATTATATTTAATATATGACAATTGACAATTTATAGACGATAATTAACAATGATAGTTGTTAGTTAAAATTTTCAGATAAGAGTTTATAATTGACAGATGTCATTTGACTATTGACAGATTTTAATCGACTAATGATATGTGATAATTGACAAATTATAATCTACAAATGAATGATGATATTTAACAGAAGATAGTTGATAATTGACAGATCATAATTAACATATGACAGTTGGCAGATGACAAAATTGACAGATGACTTGTTGAGAATTAACAGTTTATAATCGACAGATGACAATTGACAGTTGATAACCTACAAATGACAGAGAAATTTAACATACGACAGTTAGCAATTGACAGATGATAATTAATGTATGATAGTTGAAAATTAAAAATTTACAGATCATAGTTGAATACTGACAGTTTATAGGCGACAGTTGAAAGTTGAAAATAGGCAGATGGCAGTTAACAAATGATAATTTGATAGTTGACAGTTGTCAGACACAATTAACAGATGAAGAATCCTATTTATCAAATAAAAATTGATAATTTACAATTTCCAAATGGCAGTGGAAAGATGACAATTTGCATGACAGATGACAGTTAATAGTTGATATATGACAGTTGAAAATTGACTGATGGTAATATTTTGATAGATGACAGATGATAATTGACAAATTCATCTGTCGTAGATATGGCAGCTGATTATTAACATATAACAGCTGACAATAAAAATTGACACATGACAGATAACAATTGTATATTGACAGATTATAATCGGCAGATGACAAATGATAATTGACACTTGACAGTTTATAATGTACAAATGAAAGATTATATTTAATAAATGACAATTGACAATTTTTAGATGATAATTAAAAATGACAGTTGACAGTTAAAATTTTCAGATAAGATATTATAATTGACAGATGACACTTCAATATTGACGGATTATCATCAACAGATGATAATTGACTGATAATAATGGAAAATTATCAGTTTATAATTTACAGATGATATCTAACATTTGAAAGATGACAATTTACAGATGTTAATTGACACATGACAGATGACAGATAATAATTGATAGATGACAGTTGAAAATTGACAGATGGTAATATTTTGATAGATGATAGATGATAATTGACAAATTCATCTGCCGTATATGTGACAGCTGATTATTAACATATAACAGATGACAATAAAAATTGACAGATGACAGATGACAGTTGTATATTGACAGATTATAATCGGCAGATGACAAATGATAATTGACACTTGACAGTTTATAATGTACAAATGAAAGATTATATTTAATATATGACAATTAACAATTTATAGATAATAATTAAAAATAACAGCTGACAGTTAAAATTTTCAGGTAAGATATTATAATTGACAGATGACACTTCAATATTGACGGATTATAATCAACAGATGACAATTGACAGATAATAATGGAAAATTATCAGTTTATAATTTACAGATGACAGATGATATTTAACATTTGAAAGATGTCAATTTGCAGATGTTAATTGACACATGACAGATGATAGATAATAATTGATAGATGACAGTTGAAAATTGACTGATGGTAATACAGATGACAGATGACAGTTGTATATTGACAGATTATAATCGGCAGATGACAAATGATAATTGACACTTGACAGTTTATAATGTACAGATGAAAGATTATATTGAATATATGACAATTAACAATTTATAGATAATATTTAAAAATGACAGTTGACAGTTAAAATTTTCAGATAAGATTATAATTGACAGATGATACTTCAATATTGACGGATTATAATCAACAGATGATAATCGACAGATAATAATGGAAAATTATCAGTTTATAATTTACAGACGACAGATGATATCTAACATTTGACAATTGGCAGATGATAATCGACCACTGTCATTTGTCGATTAATAAATGACAGGTAATAATCGATAGATGACGGTTAATAATTGAAATGAATAACAGAAAAACGTTTAACTTTTTTATACAACTTTTTATTTTTATACAGCACTTTGTGACTGTATATTTCGAAACTAGTCATAAAGTTTTGTATAAAAATAAAAAGTGGTATAAAAAAGTTAAACGTTTTTCTGTTATTCATTAAAAATATACTACGAAGTGAACGCCTCCAAAATTCAATATATAAAAATTGAAAGATGGTGCATAATAATTAAGTGACAGATGTCAATTGATAGATGTCAGTTTACAATAATAGTTGAGATTTAACATACAATTGACAATAGACAAATGGCACATAATAATCGAAATATAATGGCTTAAAATTGACAGATGTTATGTTTTAATATTAAAAATACGTTAATTACGGATGAATTTTAAAGTATTTTTTTACATTTTTTCTAATCATTGAATGCATTTAATTCTCCTTTTAAAATGTTTCAACATTTCTAGAATTATCGTGGATATAGAATATTCGAGCAATTTCTTTTTCTGTTTTTTCTTCTCTAAATGTTTCCAGTAATTTGCGTTCCAGATTTCTTGGATTTTCCATCACATTTTCTTCTAGACTTCTAAAATTTCCTTTCAGCAATTTTTCTTCTACAGGGTGAGTTTTTTTCGATGTTCTCTATGGGGATCTCTGAAACTATAAGAGATAGAGAAACGGTTAAATGGGGAAAGAAGTGTAGATTTACGAGACGAATAAAATTCCACTTTCAAAGTTTTCAAAAAAGTCAAGGGTAACTAGATATTTTGAAAAAAGTAAAAAGTGCCAATTTTTTCAAATCAATATATCTCGGTTATTATAACAGATAGAAAAAAACTGTAAAGGACAAAGTTTTAGATAATTTTATGTAGATTAATAAAAAGTAATCAGAAATTTTTTATCGCCATTATTTTCCGAGATATGACACAAACTTACATTTTTTTAAATGGAAACCATAGTTGGCTATCGCCTCATTCAAAAGGTAATTTTTTTCTCTTTAATCCAATATCACATACGACATAGTTATTTCTAAAAATAAGCGAGTTATAGTCATTTTAAATTTTATTATAAATAAAAATGGGTAGCCATGAAAGTAAAACAATTGCAGTTGTTTATAATAATAGCAATATTGTAATTATTAGTTTTACAAAGTTAAATAAAAATGAAAAACCTGCATAAGAATAATAATTTTGTAATTATCAAATGGCCTTCTGTATGTGGTATAAACCCATTTGTCAAGAGGATAATACGTTTCTTACACAAATATTATGAACAGATGAATCGCGATTCACTAATTGTAGTATTTTTAATCGCCACAATGAACAGAGATGAACTTAAGAATCCACGAGAAGTTTCACAGAGAAAACTACAAATTAAATTTGGGTTTAATCAATGGTGTGTTTGAATTAATAGTTCTCGGTCCATATATTTTTGAAAGCTCACTAAGTGAAAATGATTACTTTCAGTTTCTTCAGAAAACATTTGAAGATACGCTCGAGTATTTAAATTTATCATTACAAGCAAGATTGAAATGGTTCCAATATGACGGTGCTCCACCTCATAACATCTTGGCTTTACAAATTATTTAAATGATGCTTTCCTAACTCATAAGTGGGAAGAAATAAACCAATCCCAGGGCCACCTAGATCTCCCGATCTGAGCGTTTTAGAATTTTTTCTGTGGGGTTATGTAAAAAACAAAGTATATGAAAAATCATATCAATCTGTGGAGGATCATAAACTAGTTGTTATTGAAACATTTAATTCAATTTACATGAGAATAGTCAAAAAGCCATAAATTCAATTTTATAAAGATATAATTTATGTCATAATAGTATTAATAGTGGACTCTTCGACTATATTTTTTAATATTAAAATTTCTCTCCTATTGATATATTGATAATTACATAATTACTTTATGCAGTTGTTTCATTTTGATTTACCTCTGTAAAACTAATTATTACAATATTGCTAATATTATAAACAACTGCAATTGTTTTACTTTCATCTTTTTCATGGCTACCCATTTTTTATTTATAATAAAATTTAAAATGACTATAACTCACTCATTTTTAGAAATAACTATGTCGTATGTCATATTGGATTAAAGAGAAAAAAATTACCTTTTGAATGAGGTCACAGCCAACTATGGTTTCCATTTAAAAAAATGTAAGTTTGCGTCATATCTCGGAAAATAATGGCGATACAAATTTTCTGATTATTTTTTATTAATCTGCATAAAATTATCTAAAACTTTGTCCTTTACAGTTTTTTTCTACCTGTTATAAAAACCGAGATATATTGATTTGAAAAAATTGACACTTTTTACTTTTTTCAAAATATCTAGTTACCATTGACTTTTTTGAAAACTTTGAAAGTGGAATTTTATTCGTCTCGTAAATCTACACTTCTTTCCCCATTTAACCGTTTCTCTATCTCTTATAGTTTCCGAGATCCCTATAGAGAACATCGAAAAAAACTCACCCTGTATATATTATTATATTACAGCAATATGTATTCTACATTTTTCTTCAATTTTTTATTACAATTTTGTTCGAAGATTCTAAAATTTCCTACTTTTAGAATATGATCCTCGACATTTCTAGAATATTCTTCAAGAGTTTTAAAGCGATTTTCCTTTGATATTTTCAGAATCTTTTCTTCAATTATTTTGAATATTCTAGTAATATTCCTTCTAGACTTCGAGAATTTTCTAGCATTTTCTTCTTATTTTAAAATTGTTTTTGAAAATTTTAGAATTTTCATGTATTTCTAGATTTCTAGGATTATCTTAGTTGGTTCTACAATATTCCAGCAATTTGCTTTTCTGGTTTTCAGGATTTCTTACCTTTGTTTTTCCTTCTGACTTCTAGGATTTTATTATGTTTATATAATCTTCCAACAATGTTACTTTTTTCTAGTTTTTAGGAATTATCTAAAAATTTTCTTATATTGTCTTCTAGATTTCTAGAATATTCTTTGGGAGTTTTAGATTGTTTTTAGCAATTTTCTTTATATTTACGATATATTTATAGTGCAAAAGCATTTTCTTCGAGGGTTTTAAAATCTTCCGGCATTTGTTTGCATTCTTTCCCTCGATTTTTTTCTTGAAGGTTCTTGGATTTCCAGTGATTTAATTATTTTCAATTCTATTTTTAGAAGTGTCTACAGTTTTTCCTTCAATTTTTTATAATTTTCTTCTAGAGTTTAATAATATTCCAGCAATATTCCACATTTAAAAAAAAATCTAAAATTTATGATTTTCAGAATATATTTCTAGAATTTTCTACGAGAGTTTTACATTAATTTTAGCGTATTATTTTTAGAATTGTTCAGAGTTTTTTTCTACAAATTTCTAGAATTATGTACGAAAGTTTTACAATATTGAAAGAATATTTCTTACACGTTAATGATTCCCATTTTTTTTACAGTTTCGTTCAAAGATTTTAAACTTTCTGATATCCAGAACATTTACCTCTATACTTCTAAAATTTCCTATGGAAGTTTTAGATTATTTTAGCACCTTTGCGTTCATATTTTCAGAATTTTGCTTTAAACATTTTGAATTTTATTCAGAATATTTCAGTCACATTCCTTCGAGATTCTTGTGCCTCCATTTTCTTTTCTTGCTACAAAATCTCAATTGTCAATTGTTGAATTTTAAAAATGCGTTTATTAAAAATGGATTTGAAAGTTTGGAAAATAATTCCAGTGGAGTTGTTTGCTTCTTACAATTTTTCTAACCATGGAATGCATTTAATTTTCCATAATTTGAGATTTAAGTTTTGCCATTTTGTTTCTAGCTAGAGAGCGTTAATTGTTTCCTTCACATAAAAGTCCTACCGTTTTATTTAATGCCAAAAAACCTTTCAGAATTCACAGTATGATATACTATAGCAGTACGCTGTATTACTTCAGAATTACTAACTATTACGTGTGCGAAAAATTGCAGAGGCCTACGACTTCAGAAAACATAACAAGAACTCCACCTTCGTCATCAAGGCGTCCCTTCCAAGACTCATTATGATGTGTTGAAAGCAATCTATGATTTTCTGCGCTTCGGATTGAATTGATACTCTATTCTCATAGCCCGGAACGATTTTCTACAAAAAAGACATTTAACGCTGTTTACTAAGGAGAGATTTTTATTGGTTTCTGTGAGTTAATATGAAACCTATTTTCCTTCCTTCTGGATCTTTTTAATTATTTATTTTAACTTCTATAGTTAAACCCACGAGAAGGAGATTATAATCAGCATTAAATTTAATTGAAGATAAGATGCCATATTGATGAGAAATGATGAAAAACTCTTAAGGTTTTTCAAACGTCAAAGTTAAGAATAATTTTTTATTGGTAAAAATATAGTAAATGTTTTGGTGTTTTATCATGAATGAAACACTAAGTAATGGTCGCTACTATTCTTATGATCATAGGGAAACATTTAGAAAGGTATGAAATAAGTCAATTAACATTTGATTTATTTAACAATTTTAAATTGTTTAATGAATTTGTGATTAATTGTGAATACAAGCTTAACTTTTTTTTAAATTTATAGGATATACGCTAAGAATATTCCTTAAGGCCAATACCCATCCCGTAATATATGCATATATGCATGAGCGATCATTTTCTCAATAATACAAGCGTATGAGGAATGTGCATTCCTTTGAAAAGTTTTAGTAATGCAATAAATGCGCTTCGAAATGCTGCATAAAACGGACAAAAGGCTTCGCTTAAATTTATACCCTGCACAATTTTGATACAGACAATTGTGAGTAGTATTTTTTATTACAATTAAACGTATATTTAATACCTAAATCACATGTTATATAAAGTATAATGTGTTTGTATTTTTTATCCCTTTGAAAAATAAATTGTATGTAAATACATTAATTAATTTATCAAAAATATGTATAATGATCAATAATTTCATTAAGTAGCTCAGATGAAATTTTTGGAAGTATTATTAATTATATGTAAAAGTAATTATTGATTTTCTAATAACAAAAATATTATAAATATTTAATGAGAATACTTACTTTAACGTTAATTTTAAAAAAAGTAGAAATATACATATTAGAAACAAGACTTAAATTCTGACATTTAAAGGTCATTATCGAGTTGTAAGTTGTAAATAACTATGTCGAAACCACCATGAAAGTCTTATACAACTAAAATAATGAAGGACGCTAAAATAAAATACTTAGGTAAGCCACAAAGAGTCATATACCTTTTATAATCAATAATATTTTATATTATATTTTTTTATTACTAACCCAGATCTTACTAATTGTCCATTACAGAAATATCTCATCTGGCACGGAACTTGTATACTTTGAAAGATTTTAATAACTTACATCAAGTACACACCTTGCCAAAATTGACGAAGATTAAAATTAATGATTAATTGCTCGCAGTAACGAGTACGGTTTGCCGGTATAATTATAAAACATTCTAACAAGCGCGCACCTGTGGCCGGATTAAAATTAAAAATTCTTATTTAATTTTATTATATTATAAGATGATGTCTTTTGTAAGGATGCACAAGATCAAAAGCTTTGTAGAGATATAAATCACCTTTAAATTCTAACACAATACGATTATTATTCAGTTTTAATGACATCTGAGAGTTGTATTATTACGTATCAATTTATGTCGCTACTTTACGTTATAAAGACTTTTCTGTAAAGAGCGTGATAAATCGCTGCGAGTTAAAATCGATATTCGTTCAAGACTATCTATGTAAAAGTCATATCTAGACGTAACTTATATACACGTTTTGCAAATTATTATAACTTTATGGTATACATAAAAATACGTGATGGAATGAATTATGTTAAAATATTAAAATTTATTTAAACAAATATATAAGGTGATAACGAAAAATTATACAGTATATAGAGTGTAGAAGTATGTAGCAAAATAAACAAACAAAACTTTTATTAAAGAAGGGTTACAGAGAATACGGTTACGGAGTTATAAAATGTTATTGTGTCAAACGTTTAATACAAAGCACTTAGTATTTTACTGTTGTTGGTAGTGTCCAAGTTATAGATTAATCTAATAAAAATTAGAAGACATGCATTTCATGTATAACCGTGCTAATGCAATTGCTTTAAAGTGTGATGTCCTTATTTAGCAGTTTATGCAAACTTTAATATGCCTTTAAATTCTTTTGACAGACCAAGATCCGTATCTATTTATATAAAATTCTAGTGTGGATAAGCACCATCTAGGGATGAACGTAAGAAGACTATCAGAAATGGTCGGTTGAGTGCATCTCTTGTTAGAAGAATGTAGTAGTTACTTCAGCACTAACCAGTAAAACAAGTATATGCCTTAATAAAACTGTAGTGTTGCTTTGATAGTCTTGCTATTTGTAACAAATTACTTTTGTATCATTCAATATCTGTCGAGGTATTAGCCAGAGAAGTAGTTGTTTCAATAAGTAATTCGTTGTTGTCTTAATAAGACTCATTTGTTGTAGATTTACGAAGTGTTTTCGTGTTTTTTTAAATTAATTTATGCCTTAAATTTATTTGACATAAATATTTTAACTGTTCCTCTAAATCTTTCTTATTTCTTAAGCTACTACCTTTTTAACAAGAGTAAGTAAATCATAAATAATATTTCTTTCTTAGTTGTTAGTTACCAACTATTGGCAAGTATAAAGACTCGATTCTCAAAATCGGTAACGATATGGTGTTATTTATAGATTAAGTGTCGGCGTGTAGAATTACAAACAAGATAATCGCGGCCAGAGTGAACTTTTAAGACGTTCGCCGGTTCAAACAACGCGGAAACATCTCCGGAAGTCTCACGTAGCACTCGTTAGGGATCAATGTAGGTACATGGAAAAGGGATGCGAGGACCTCATTAAAGGCGTAATTGTGGGTAAATAATTATCTAGAATTTCATGGCCCTTTACGAATTTAATTATCCGTGCATATTTCAGTTTAATTTTAATTACTCTCCAGGTTTATTAAAATTAATTGCCGCGAATTATCTGTGTTTAATTTCACCAATCATCGGATATTTATACTTGATTCGGATCGGGTATCGATTTATTTATTCATTAATGTTTGTTTCATCATGGAACAGTATTTTTATACTAAATAAATAGAAGTTGGTTTTAAATCTAAGCATACCTCCATTACAATTCAAGACCATATTCGTGCTTAAGCAGGCTAAGCAAAAGGTAATTTGCACGACTATCTAGAAGACACTACCTTTAACTAACTATTCCGTGATACACGCATTGGATCATGAAGATAAGAGCCTGGAAGAAACTATATTGGTTGCCGCTTGATCATGTTCCTTCGTAACTGAATCAACCCAATTATCCAAAAGGTTTGGAAAAACATTAAATATTTTTTTAAGACAAAAAGTAATAAATTTACTTTGATTTTAATAAATATTTAACCTTCAGTAGATAAAAGAGAGAGATTTCCATCTTTTATAGATTTAATTCTTGACGGTAGACGCATTTACTTCGTGGTACTTCTTGAATAATTTAGAATTCAGTCAATGCGTTCTTAATTAAAACTTTTCATGGATTTTAAATAGAGAAAAATAGTGGAAAAATTCAAGAAAAAAAATCTAGTCAAGACATGCTGGCCTTAAAGGCCACCATCCCCAGCATGGACGAAAAAATCAACAATCTGATTGAGCAAAGCGACCTCAACAGCACGATGGACCGCCCCCAGTATACACAGAGCTCAAGCTGCGGCGGATCAGGATAACCAGGCCTAGCGTCAGTCACTAGCCTCCAACACGATGGAAGGGGGGACATCATCAAGGCGCAGGAGGAGAAAGGCTCCCGAAGACACCAACTATAAAAGATGCTATGGCTACGAGCCGAAAACATCAGAAGGATCAGACATCGCTCCCACAAGAACTTAGTAGACATATCCCGTCAGCACGCTTAGGTCTACCTGTCCTCCAGGACATCCCAGCTTCGATGGCGCCAAGAAAACTAGATTTATTCCGGCAGCCCGCCGAGTTTGAGAGGGCTGTAAGGCGTTTGTCCTGGCTTGGGCGACAAAACAAGCGTAGGTTCATCGAACTGAAGTTCCTGTTGGACAATACTAGACCCGAAGATGTTGTGCGAGCCATTGGGAGGAAGGTCGAGGGCACTCCGGAGATCAAAGTCCTCTGGATATGAGTCGCACTTCTTGAAGGCCATACGGATATACTGGCACAGCTGTTGAGGAGAAAAGATTATTGTCAATGGGAATGGTTTGGATCCCCCGTAAATTCGCCAAGAGGCAGCCTGCAATTTAAGATTTATACCAGGTGCCAAGAACCAGATATCTGAAACAAGCAGGCACCGATCGGTTCAAGGGCACAGCAAGGCTGTCTGCGTGCCCTGCAAGTATACGTGCCTATTATTTCTTTCTAACCCAAAGTTTCAATTTATGAATGACAGTAAACTCATCACCGTCAATTCATCTCTGCTGCTATTGTTACTTGTAACCATAATAAAGCATGTCGTCTGTTATAGAAAAAGAAGAAGAAGGTTTCGTCTATGACCAATACTAATTTTAATCTTCTTTCCTGAAAGAAGAAATTCAATTTTACAAATCCTTATTGAATGAAATATTAAGTCTTCTTTCTTTACAAAATTTATTAATAGAAAGGAGACTCAATATTTAATTTAATAGTGTAGTGCATCTTCATGTAACTCAACAATCATTAAACTTTACAAATCCGTTTTTTACCTTATATTAATCCAGCCCCTTTCTTGAATATTGCTGTCTTCAAAATCCTTACGTACATTTTTTATCTTGAAGCCGATAGTTCTTTGCTTCTTATCTTCTTCGCATTATTCATCAAATCCCTATCATTACTTCTTCTAACCTTAACTAACCTAACATAAATCTATTTTATTGGGTTTTAGGGATTACTCTACCATTCTGAGTGTCGAGCTGTCATTTTGCTTAGTAACTCATTTTGGAATTGTCTGCCTGCATAACTTTAAAATGCGTTCACCCAGGCCTGCAATTTGTCAAGGCCTAGATGTTATTCCCTCTCTCGCTATTCCTTTCTTTGAATAACTTCTTCCTCTCGTCCTCCTTCTTAGTTTTAAAGATGTATGTATGTAAAAAGATTCCTGTCTAGAACCAATTTGTGTTCAGTTTGGAGCTTGACCTCGATTATGTCAAGTTGGTACAGTCGTTGATCATTTAACCAACATAATCTGTTACAATTGTTCGTTAACCGTTCATCAATTTACAATAGATTTTTTGTGAAATCGATTAATTCTTTCTGGAGACCCTAAAAATTAAATTTATAAAAAGGATATATACTTTCTTAGTGAGTTTATTAAAAAAAAATATAACACAGTCTTTCATATTAATCAGTCCTTTTCATTTTTGGTTATGGGGCGTTATAGAGCATATCCAATGTCGATTATTTTTCTCTCTTTTACAGGATTTTCCGGAAGTATATTAATCACATTGTCGTTGTAGAGATCCACAACCCTACTGACATCAGTTTGGTTTGGGTGCCATTCTAAGACTATTGTTCTGACATCCTCCCATTTCTTCAAAAGATCTTTAATGGCAAATGTCGGCATTGGTTCTCTTTCTTCTTCCTCTTGTTCAGAAGGAAACACATTTCGCCGTATTTCTTGGTTCAAGATCTTCATTCAAGATTTTTATTTTATTTTATTCATTAACAGGAGATCCCTTTTTACACAAATTAAATTACAGATATACAATAACAAATCAAATACTATAAAATACAATTTTTGTTGACACTTAACATATATAATAAAATAAAACTAAAATTATAGGTAAGACATTATAAATATCTAATTAACAAATGCTTAAAATGATAAAAATTTGGGTCAAATAAGTTGAACCACCATTCGCCGGAAAGTTGATTTACGGTTCTCATCATTCTCGCCATTGGATTGAAGTGGCAGCGGTTACTACTGATGTTCTTCACTCGAAATATTTGGGAGTTCCCAAGAATCCTTAAATGAGCAGGTACATAAAAGTTCAGCTGTTCCAAAAGATAAGGACAGTCTATTGTAGACACGACGGTCAGACAGACTTCTGATAACTAATTGATAACATTATGTTACATCTTGAAGTTCTTCTGTCGTTAGTTCATCTTCATGTTCCATTATGAGCTCTTCTGTGTTACCCTCGTTCACGTCAAATTTCATATTTCTAGCAGATTCATCCATAATTTCAAGGAAGTCTCCCTGATCATCTTCATCTACTTGAACGAAGGATGTACACAGTTTTCACTAAGCAGAAATCAACTGTCGCTGCGTGACTGCTGACCACGCTTTTTGAATGATACGAGTAGCTTCAAGAAGGTCAAATGTTTCCTTCCAAAACGTTTTTAAAGTCATTGTTGAGGAGAATTTGCATGCTTCAAAATACCGACGAAACAGCGCACGAGTCTACAACTTCTTAAAACCCACAATAACCTCCTGACCCATCGGCTGAATTAGCGAAGTCGTATTCGAAGGTAGAAACTGAACTGTCAGCCAGGAAAAATCTGTAAATTATCTTCAAGGTTCTTTAGATGTCCTGGTACATTGTTCAATATCAGCAGTACTTTCAATGGCAATTTTTGATGCTCGGGGTACAAACATCACACCGACATTCTTTGAAAGGAGCCTACATGACCGATGCCTTCTGATTCGATCTCCACGTTACTGACAGTCCTCTCTTTATTGTGGATTTTTTTAATGCTCTAGGATTCTCAGAGTGGTAATCAAGAAGTGGTTTAAACTTCATATCACCACTAGCGTTAGCTCCCAAAAGCAACGTCAATCGGTCTTTCATGGGATTATGCCCAGGAACACTTTTCTCATCTTTCGTGATGAAGGTACGGTTCGGCAAGTGCTTCTAAAATAAATCAGTTTAATCACAATTAAATATTTGTTGTGAACGATACCCTTCTGCTTCAATGAATTCTTGAATTTTAAGACAGTACTTGTCAGCTTCTTTTTTATCTATACTAGCAGACTCACCATGCATTAATACATGCGTGCGTGAAGCCGATATTGATGTATGGTGTGGAAACATGGGAAATGAAAGAGTATGAATGTATTGAGAGAAAGCAAACGACGTTCTTGAAGCAGCTACTAGCAGAGATCAACTCCTAGGTATATTCTGCTTCAGGAATCAAATAGGCATAGTATGCATGTAGGGACAATGGAAAGAGTGTCTAGGTAGGAGATGAATGTGAGTACGTGAAATAGTGAGAGGTTAGTAAGAGAAGTATGGAGAACTTGCTTGGGGGTAAGAGAGTGTAAATGGAGATTAGAAAGAAAAAAGATGTATGAAAGAGCGGGAGTGGCAGAAACGGTAGTGAACGATTGGCTGGAACAGGGAGTGAATGTGTCGGCTTGGATGAGGAAAAAATGGCTGGAAGTGGAAGCGCAAGAGCGATAAGAGTGTATTCGAAGGAGTGAGTACAACCCAATGTATGGAAGTTGGCAAGTGCATGGCAGGGTGCCAGAGTATCTATTGAAGACAGAGTGGGAAAAGTCCAAGAAAGTTACTCTGACAAGGGCTAGATGTGAATCGGACGAGAATGGAAGAAAGGTATGGATGGGGGAAATGTATGGCAGGTGTGCGTTGTGCGAGAGTGGAAGGGACACATGAAACCATCTAGGCTAAGAGTGCGAGGAGGTGCGTGATGAATGGATAGGGGGAATAAAACGAATAGGTGAGTAGATGAGAGAGGATGGGGCAGGCGTAGAGATTGTGATAAGAATGGGACGGGAAAAAGAAATCCGAAGAAAGGAAGGCTATTAATATTATTAATTAAGTATATATTAATTATGTGGTATTATTATGTGTTTAAGGATGCCAATAAAGGTCTTTTTGCATTAATACATATTTAATTCCAGACCGATTTTTAAACTTAGCAAACCAGCCCGTGGTAGCCTTGAATTCTGATTCTGAATTCTGAAATTTTACATAAAATAAAACTTAATTAAGATAATTTAACTACAAAAACTCATCCATAATTAAAACTAAAATACAAATAAAGTTAATTAAATGTTAACGCATCTACCTCACATACGATATATTCTATTCAACACAATAATTACTTATTTATGTATCATATTCTCCTATTTCAGGAATTTCCTCAAGGTAATGCATAATTGATGGCTCGATTCTTGCAGTGTACGTATTCATTCGCGAGCCGTTTCTGTCTGGCACGAATAAAACCTCGAAGGTACAGTCGTGATGGGATCCCGGAAACATCGAAAGGTGAACCGAAAAATTCGCTATCTCGACTCACCTCGTCGTTATATCACAGCCGTTGCACACAAAGGGTAGGGTACAGTGCACTTTCACCGAAAAAGTCAAACATTAGATAATAGATATTGTTGTGATTAATTTAGATAGTTACGTAATATACGTAATAATCGAACTTGTTCAGTTATGGTAAAAGTAATTATTTTCTTCAACCACACAAAATGAAACGACCTTTTTACTCATCAGTTAAATATATTTTTTTAAAGTTTTATAGTACTTATATAAAATATTGAGTTGATGAGGCTGTTTCTTGTCGGAACTTAAAGAAATACTGACTCAGTATATATTTTCTGAATCAGTATTTCTTTAAGTGTTACTTATTTAAAAATAATAATATAAAAGTAGGAAATAAAGAAATAACGAATAATTATATAATTTCTTTTGACATTTTTTTAATTAAAAAATATTTTTGAAGCTCTTACTTAAGATATTACAGATTTTCTAAAAAATGTTTCTCCTTTTTAACTAAGGTATGCATTTCAAGAAGTGAAACTATATTATATTTATAACAATCAACATATCACCATATTCATTACGAACTAAGCATATATCTTTAATAAATTACTTTAATAGTAACTAATACTGCTAGACATTACTCGCTCCGGCGAGTAGCGCATGTAAATGCATTTCACCTGAATTCACGTGGAAAATAGCAGCCAGCGACTGGAATATAAAAATCGGGCACCATAACACACAAAAAAGAAGAATAGTACAACGCGACCATAATGGAATCTTAGAATAGTCGGCCCTCATAATCCGCCGAGGGAGACTTACAAATTCGCCCACTTATAACCTGTGAGTGTAAATATAAAAGTAAGATTAGACCATGAAATATTCATATTTCTTTCACGGTGGATTGACGCCCCCCGATGTGTTCAATAAACACGGAAACTTCGGCTTCGGGAGCGGAAGCGTGGGAAAGGGATGGGAAAGTTCAAACGAGACGTTTTAAAATGCAATTTTACCTCCTAAATAAAATATCGGCTTTAATGAGAACCGTGCCGAGAGGCAGGCACATATTTTGTACTTATAGAATGTGATTCTATTATTGTTAAAATGTATCTTATTAGTATTACTATTTGTTGATGTGCTATGGTATATATAGATGCTAATGATGCACTTATTTTAAAATAATAAAGAATTGTTTCTTATTGAAGGACTCAATGATCGAGGGGATCGAACCTAGTTTAATAATAGCATTATTAAGGAGTTATATTAGGAATAATTTATCAATAAAGTACGAAGAAGGAAACGAATAGGTTCATAAAGAAATAATGTTTTTAAATCATCAGCAGCAATTTTCAATTTTCACAGTTTTAGTTTGGATAGTCGCCATTTTGTTTACAGCCACTTTATGTCAAGTATTATTAGATAATATGAAAAAATATGTTCCTTTTAGATGATCGATTAAATTTTCAAGGTCACTCTTGTCAAAATTAATTTTTAACAATTTTTTAAATCATCGACAGCAATTTTCAGTTTTCACAGTTTAAGTTTGGATAGTTGCCATTTTGTTTCTAGCAGCTTTATACCAAGTATTATTAGAGAATATCAAAAACTATGTTCCTTTTAGATGATGGATGAGATTTTCAAGGTCACTCTTGTCAAAATTAATTTTTAACAATGTTTTAAATCATCGAAAGCAATTTTCAATTTTCCTTGTTTAAGTTAGGATAGTCGCCATTTTGTTTAAAGCAACTTTATGTATAGACGTATTAGATAATATTAAGATTATGTTTCTAATAAATAATTCTTCAGATCTTCAAGGTCAATGCTGCTATAATTAAATTTTTACAATTTTTTATATCAATTTTCTCAATTCAAGATTGCTAAGTCGCCAATTTGTTTAAAACAAATTTGTAATAAATATTTATAGATAATATTAAAAACGTGTTTCTTTTTGATGATCGTTGAGATTTTCAAGGTTACTCTTGTCAAAATTAATTTTTAACAATTTTTTTAAATTATCGCCAGCAATTTTCAATTTTCAAAGTTTAAGTTTGAATAGTCGCCATTTTATTTACAGCAACTTTAGGCCAAATATTATTAGATAATATCAAAAATATGTTCCTTTTAGATGATCGTTGACATTTTCAAGGTCACTCTTGTCGAAATTAATTATTAACAATTTTTTAAATCATCGACAGCAATTTTCAATTTTCACAGTTTAAGTTTGAATAGTCGCCATTTTGTTTACAGAAACTTTATGCCAAATATTATTAGATGATATAATAAAATATGTTCTTTTTAGATGATCGTTGATATTTTCAAGGTCACTCTTATCAAAATTAATTTGTAACAATTTTTTAAATCATCGATAGCAATTTTTATTTTTCACAGTTTAAGTTTGGATAGTCGCCATTTGATTTACACCAACTTTATGTAAAATATTATTAGAAGATATTAAAAATTATGTTCTTTTTGGTTGATTGTTGAGATTTCCAAGGTTACTCTTGTCAAAATTAATTTTTAACAATTTTTTAAATCATCGACAGCAATTTTCAATTTTCACAGTTTAAGTTTGGATAGTCGCCATTTTGTTTACAGCAACTTTATGCCAAATATTATTAGAAAATATCAAAAACTATGTTCCTTTTAGATGATGGATGAGATTTTCAAGGTCACTCTTGTCAAAATTAATTTCTAACAATGTTTTTAAATCATCGACAGCAATTTTCAATTTTCACAGTTTAAGTTTGGATAGTTCCCATTTTGTTTATAGTAATATTATGACAAGTATTATTAAATAATATGAAAAATTCTGTTCCATTTAGATGATGGTTGAGATTTTCAAGGTCACCCTTGTCAAAATTAATTTTTAACAATGTTTTTAAATCATCGACAGCAATTTTCAATTTTCACAGTTTAAATTTGGATAATCGCCATTTTATTTACAGCAACTTTCTGCCAAGTATTATCAGATAATCTGAAAAAATATGTTCATATTAGATGATAGTTGTGATGTTCAAGGTCACTCTTGTCAAAATTAATTTTTAACTATTTTTTAAATCATCGACAGCAATTTTCAACCTCTACAGTTCAAGTTTGGATAGTCGCCACTTTGTTTACAACCTTATGCCAAGTGTTAATAGATAATATCCAAAATATGTTCCTTCTAGATAATCTTTGGCATTTTCAAGGTCACTCTTGTCAAAGTTAATTTTTAACAATTTTTTAAATCATCGACGGCAATTTTCAATTTTCACAGTTGAAATTTGGATAGTTGCCATTTTGTTTACAGCAATTTCATGTCATGTATTATTAGATAATATCAAAAAATATTTTTATTAGATGATCGATTAAATTTTCAAGGTCACTCTTGTCAAAATTAATTTTTAACAATTTTTTAAATCACCATCAGCAATTTTCAATTTTCACAGTTTAAGTTTAGATAGTTGCCATTTTGTTTACAGCAACTTTATGCCAAGTATTATTAGATAATATGAAAAAATATATTCCTTTTAGATGATGGATGTGATTTTCGAGGTCACTCTTGTCAAAATTATTTTTTTTAAATGTTTTTAAATCATCGACAGCAATTTTCAATTTTCACAGTTTAAGTTTGAATAGTTTCCATTTTGTTTACAGAAACTTTATGCCAAGTATTATTAGATAATATGGAAAATTATGTTCCTTTCAGATAATCGTTGACATTTTCAAGGTCACTCTTGTCAAAATTAATTTTTAACAATTTTTTAAATCATCTACAGCAATTTTCAATTTCCACAGTTTAAGTTTTCATAGTCGCCATTTTGTTTATAGCAACTTTATGCCAAGTATTACTAAATAATATGAAAAAAAAATGTTCCTTTTAGATAATCGATGAGATTTTCAAGGTTACTCTTATCAAAATTAATTTTAAACAATTTTTTAAATCATCGACAGCAATTTTCACAGTTTACATTTGAATAGTCGCCAGTTTGTTTACTGCAACTTTGTGCCAAATATTATTAGATAATATGAAAAAATGTGATCCTTTTAGATGATGGTTTTGATTTTCAAGGTCAATCTTGTCAAAATTAATTATTAACAATATTTTTAAATCATCGACAGCAATTTTCAATTTTCACAGTTTAAGTTTGGATAGTTGCCATTTTGTTTACAGCAACTTTATGTCAAGTATTATTAGATAATATCAAAAACTATGTTCTTTTTAGATGATCGTTGACATTTTCATGGTCACTCTTGTCAAAATTAATTTTTAACATTTTTTAAATCATCGACAGCAACTTTTAATTTTCAGAGTTTAAGTGTGGGTAGTCGCCACTTTGTTTACAACCTTATGCCAAGTGTTAATAGATAATATGCAAAATATGTTCCTTCTAAATGATTTTTGCCATTTTCAAGGTCACTCTTGTCAAAGTTAATTTTTAACAATTTTTAAATCATCGACGACAATTTTCAATTTTCACAGTTTAAATTTGGATAGTCTCCATTTTGTTTACAGCAACTTCATTTAAATATTATTAGATAATATCAAAAAATATTTTTTTAGATGATCGATTAAATTTTCAAGGTCACTCTTGTCAAAATTAATTTTAAACAATGTTTTAAATCATCGAAAGCAATTTTCAATTTTCACAGTTTAAGTTTGGATAGTTGCCATTTTGTTTATAGCAACATTGTGCCAAGTATTATTAAATAATATGAAAAATTCTGTTCCTTTTAGATGATGGTTGAGATTTTCAAGGTCACTGTTGTCAAAATTAATTTTTAACAATTTTTTTAATCATCGACAGCAATTTTCTATTTTCACAGTTTAAATTTGAATAGTCGCCATTTTGTTTACAGTAACTTTTTGCCAAATATTATTAGATAATATGAAAAACTATGTTCCTCTCAGATGATCGTTGACATTTTCAAGGTCATTCTCGTCAAAATTAATTTTTAACAATTTTTTAAATCATCGACAGTAATTTTCAATTTCCACAGTTTAAGTTTGGTTAGTCGCCATTTTGTTTACAGCAAGTTTATGCCAAGTATTATTAGATAATATGAAAAAATGTGTTCCTTCTAGAAGATCGTTGACATTATCAAGGTCACTCTTGTCAAAATTAATTATTAACAATTTTTTAAATCATCGACATCAATTTTCAATTTTCACAGTTTAAGTTTGGATAGTCGCCATTTTGTTTACAACAACTTCATGCCAAATATTATTAGATAATATGAAAAAATGTGATCCTTTTAGATGATTGTTGTGATTTTCAAGGTCAATCTTGTCAAAATTAATTATTAACAATTTTTTAAATCATCGAATGCAATTTTCAGTTTTCACAGTTTAAGTTTGGATAGTTGCCATTTTGTTTCCAGCAGCTTTATGCCAAGTATTATTAGATAATATCAAAAACTATGTTCCTTTTAGATGATGGATGAGATTTTCAAGGTCACTCTTGTCAAAATTAATTTTTAACAATGTTTTAAATCATCGACAGCAATTTTCAATTTTCACAGTTTAAATTTAAATAGTCGCCATTTTGTTTAAACCAAATTTATAATCTCTTCTCAGAATAATTTTCTTAGAATTTTTTAAATTATCGACAGCAATTTCAAATTTTCTGAATTCAAGTTTAGAGAGCCGCCATTTTGTTTAAAACCACTTCATGATAAATATATTAACAACATGTTCCTTTTTGATAATCGTTGAGATTTTCAAGGTCACTCCTCTAAAAATTATTTTTCAGATTTTTTTATATTGTAGACAGCAATTTCAAATTTTCTGAATTCAAGTTTAAAGAGGCGCCATTTTGTTTAAAACAATTTCATGATAAATATTTGTGAATAATATTAACATGTTTCTTTTTGATAATCGTTGATATTTTCAAGTTCACTCTTCTCAAAATTATTTTTTTAGAATTTTTTAAATTGTCGACACCAATTTCAAATTTTCTCAATTTAAGTTTAGAGAGTCGCCATTTTGTTTAAAACAATTTCATGATAAATACTTGTGAATATTATTAACAACATGTTCCTTTTTGATAATCGTTGAGATTTTCAAGGTCACTCTTCTCAAAATTATTTTTTTAGAATTTTTTAAATTGTCGACAGCAATTTCAAATGTACTGAATT
Organism: Ontholestes murinus; assembly: GCA_963969525.1. NCBI lineage: Eukaryota > Metazoa > Arthropoda > Insecta > Coleoptera > Staphylinidae > Ontholestes > Ontholestes murinus. The sequence goes on from OZ018392.1 coordinate 11,539,459, forward strand.
CAAGTTTAAAGAGTCGCCATTTTGTTTAAAACAACTTCTTAATAATTATTTGTGAATATTATTAACAACATTTTCCTTTTTGATAATCGTCGAGATTTTCAAGGTCACTCTTCTTAAAATTACTTTTTTTAAATTTTCTGAATTCAAGTTTAGAGAGTCGCCATTTTGTTTAATACAACTTCATAATAAATATTTGTGAATAATATTAACAACATGTTCCTATTTGATAATCGTTGAGATTTTCAAGGTCACTCTAGTTAAAATTAATTTAAAAAAAAATTAACCTTCGACTGTAGTTTTCAGTTTTCACAGGTCAAGTTTTGAGAGTCGCCATTTTGTTTCAAGCAACCTTTTGTTAAATATTGGTGAATAATATTAACAACATGTGTCTTTTTGATGATCATTGAGATTTTCAAGGTCACACTTGTCAAAATTTATTTAAAAAAAAATTAAATCATCGACAGTAGTTTTCAATTTTCACAGTTCAAGTTTGGAGAGTCGCCATTTTGTTTTAAGCAACCTTATGTTAAATATTGTTGGTTAGTATTAAAAATATATTCCTTTGCAATGATTGTTGAGATTTTGAAGGTCACTCTTCTTAAATATAATTTTTTAGAATTTTTTAAATTGTCGACAGCAATTTTTAATTTCCTCAATTCAAGTTTGAAGAGGGGCCATTTTGTTAAAAAAAACTTCATGTCAAGTACAATTAGATTATATAAAAATATGTTCTTTTTGGATGATCGATAAGGTTTTCAAGGTCACTCTTCTCAAATTTAGTTTTTTAGGAATTTTTTAAATTGTCGACAGTAATTTTTAATTTCCTCAATTCAAGTTTAGAGAATCGCCATTTTGTTTAAGGCAATTTTATGTTAAATATTGTAGGATAATATATTTCTTTTGGATGATCTTTGAGATTTTCAAGGTCACTTTTGTTGACGATAATTTTTTACAATGATTTAAATCGCCGACAGCAATTTTTTAATTCCTCAATTCGAGTTTAGAAAGTCGCCATTTTGGTTCAAATAACTTCATGATAACTATTTGTGAATAATATTAAATACATGCTCTTTTTTGATAATTATTGAGATTTTCAAGGTCAAAATTAACTTTTAATAATTGTTTAAATCGAGGACAACAATTTTCAATTTTCACAATTCAAGTTTAGATAGTCGCCACTTTGTTTAAAGCCACTTCATGTCAAGTATTATTGGATAATATTAAAAATATGTTCCTCTTCGATGAAATTTTCAATATCGCTCTTCTCAAATTTAATGTTTTAGAATTTTTGAATTTATGGACAGCAATTTTTAATTTCCTTAATTCAAGTTTGGGGTGTCGCCATTTTGACTAAAGCAACTTTATATTAAATATTGTTGAATAATATTAAAAATGTATTTCTTTTGGATGATGTTTTAGATTTTTAAGGTCACTTTTTTCAAAATTAATTTTTTATAATGTTTTAAATCGTCAACAGCAATTTTTAATTTCCCTAATCCAAGTTTGGAAAATCCTCATTTTGTTTAAAGCAACTTTATGTTAAATATTAGTGAAAAATATTAAAATTTTGTTCGTTTTGGATTATCTTTGAGATTTTCAAGGTCACTATTGTTTACAATAAGTTTTTACAATGTTTTTAATCGTCGGCAGCAATTTTTAAATTCCTCAATTTAAATTTAGAGAGTCGCCATTTTGTTTAAAGCAACTTTGTGTTAAATATTTGTAAATAATATTAAAAACATGTTCTTTTTTGATGGTCATTGATATTTTCAAGGTCACTCTTGTCAAAATTAATTTTTACCAATTTTTTAAATCATCGACAGCAGTTTTCAATTTTTACAATTCAAGTTTGGAAAGTCACCATTTTGTTTAGAGCCACTAGATATCAAGAATTATTGAATAATGTTAAGAATATGTTCCTTATAGATGAGTTTTGAGATTATCAAGGTCAATTTTGCGGAAATTGAATTTTTAGAATATTTTATATCATCGACGGCAATTTCTAATTTTCTTAGTTCAAGTTAGGAGAGTCGCCATTTTGTTTGAAACAACTTCATGTTAAGTCTAATTGAATAATATTAAAAATATGTTGTTTCGGATAATCATTAAGATTTTCAAGATCATTCTTCTCAAATTTAGTTTTTTATAATTTCTTAAATTGTTGACAGCAATTTTAAATGTTCACAATTCAAGTTTAGATAGTCGCCATTTTGTTTAAAGCCACTTTATGTCAAGAATGATTGGATAGTGTTAAGATTGTGTTACTTATAGATGATTGTTGAGATTTTTAAGGTCAACGCTACCGAAATTAAATTTTTACAATTTTTTATATCGTCAGCAGCAATTTCTAATTTTCTCAGTTCAAGTTTGAAGGGTTGCCATTTTGTTTTAAACAACTTCAGGTCAAGTATAATTGGATAATATTAAAAATATGTTCCTTTTCAACGATCGCTATAATTTTCAAGGTCACTCTTTCCAAATTTAATGTTTTAATTTTTTTTTAAATCGACAACAGGAATTTTTTATTTCCTCAATACAAGTTTGAAAAGTACCTATTTTGTTTAAAGCAACTTTATGTTAAATATTGGTGAATAATATTAAAAACATGTTCCTTTCTGATGATTATTAAGATTTTCAAGGTAACTCTTGTCGGAATTAAATGTTTACAAATTTTTTAATTGTCGACAGCAATTTTTCAATATTCTCAATTCAAGTTTGAATAGTCGCCATTTTGTTTAAAGTAACTTTAAGTTAAATGTTGTTGAATAAAATGTAAAATATGTTTCTTTTTAATTTATAACAATTTTTTAAATCGTCTACAGCAATTTTTCAATGTTCTCAATTCAAGGTTGGGTTGTCGCCATTTTGTTTAAAATAACTCCATGTTAAATATTTGTAAATAATAATCAAGACATGTTTCTTTTTGATTTTATTGAAATTATAAACGTCATTTTGGCGAAATTAAATTTTTCCAATTTTTTAAATCGTCGACAGCAATTTTCAATTTGTAAAATTCAAGTTTGGATAGTCGCCATTTTGTCGCCATTTTGTTTAAGGCGACTTCAGGACAACTATTATGAGATAATATTCAAAATATATTCATTTTGGGTGATTTTTGAGATTTTCAAGGTCATTATTACTAAAATTAATGTTTTACAATTTTATAAACTGTCGAGAGCAATTTTCAATTTTTTTAATTCAGGTTTGAATAGTCGCCATTTTGTTTAAAGCAGCTTTATGTAAAATATTGATCAGATAGTATTGGATGAGACTTTCAACTTAGAGACTTAATTAATTTTTAACAATTTTTTAAATCATCGACAGCAGTTTTCAATTTTCCCAATTCAAGTTTGGAAAAGTCGCTTTTTATTTAAAGCCACTTCATGTCAAGAGTTATTGCATAATGTTAAGATTTTGTTTTTTGTAAATGATTGTTGAGATTTTTGAGGTCAGTGCTGCCAAAATTAAATTTTTACAATTTTTTATATCGTCGACAGCAATTTCTAATTTTCTCCAATTCAAGTTTGGAGAGTTGCCATTTTGTTTTAGACAACTTTAGGTCAAGTATGATTGGATAATATTGAAAATATGTTCCTTTTAGATAATCTTCAAGATTTTCAAGGTCACTCTTCTAAAAATTAATTTTTTTAGAATGTTTTAAATTGTTGCCAGCAATTTTAAATTTCCTTAATTCAAGTTTAGAAAGTCGCCATTTTATTTAAAGCAACATTATGTTAAATTTTGTTGGATAATATTAAAAATAAGTTCATTTTGAATGATCTTTGAGATTTTTAAAGTCATTCTTGCCAAAATTAATTTTGTTGCAGATCATCGACAGCAGTTTTTAATTTTCTCAATTAATAAAAGTTTGTGTTAAATATTATCTGAGCGGTTTTCATCAAGCAACGATTCATGACAATAAAAAAAAATCTAAGGGCCAGTACAATGCAGGCTATGCATTTGAACGCATTGCATTTATTTTTCGTAAGCATTGCAATTGATGTTGTTGTACAATTCCCGTTGTCTCTTCAAGAAAATAGAAACATCATTATAGCCAGATTTATGCTTTCTTTGTAAGTTAACTAATAAATTTATTAGTATTGCAGATTTCAATTCTATGCAAAATTTTAAAACCTCTTTACCCTACAAAATGTTAATAGCCGTATAAACAAATTACCCTATCGAAGTAGGTTGCAAAAAAAATTGAAAGTTATTTGCACACTCTGTCTAATTGTTTAAATCCACTCTACGCAATATTTGCTCTTCAGATGTTGACAAATACTTTTGTACTCCAACCTAATCCTTTCCAGATTAGGTTTTTTAATATCTAGAAAACAAATGTGACAACTTTACATATGGAGTCCTATGAGACATTCATTAAACTCAATGTCAGTTTAAGTATCTTTGTTAATTAGACAATATCTTTGGTAAATAGCAATTGATAGGATATTTTCTGAAGGTAGCCTCTAACTAACAAAGTTACTTAGACTAACAATTTCATGTGTATATTTGAACATAAAACAACCAAACAGATTCCAGTTATATTGGGTCGTAAACTGCAAGTTTTCTATTGGCTTTTGCTTATAAGTCTTTCAGCTACTAACGTTTAAAACTGCATGTTCTTTGTAATTTAAACTTAACTTAAAGGTCATGTAAGTCATTTCAGAGATTTTGGGACGTTAAGGTGGACTAAAACATCTAACAAAATAGAGATATGATACAACTACGTCGAGGCTTCTTCCAGAAGTTGCAAACGTTTATGATGAGCCCTACAAAATTATATGAAGGATATATTATTATTTTAATCATCTCACCCTGCAAGTTTGGAAGAAGCAGTAGAGTTCGTGTTTTTGCAGAGTAAGACAGCGAAGAAGAATTTTAGAAATACATGCCTCAACACTTCAATGTGCTGATTTGGTCTAACTCAAGAAGAACACGGAAAACTGTATCTTCTTCGATTCTTTGATACACTGTGTTAAATAGTGTATCGAAGAAGATTTGAAAATGTATGAAAGAATTGCTGTGATCTGTAAAATTAAGTTGAGCAGCATTGTAAACTTATTTACCAAAAATTCTACTGTAGAAAATATGGGCGTTATGTTAAACTAAAAATGATCGTCACCTTCAAAAGCCAAAAATAGTTTTTTTTTTATTATTCCTTTCAACTTGATAAGTAGAAACATATATACAATACTGCAATTATTATTTAGTTACAGCTTTGACTTCTTTTGATGTTGAGTCTTAATAGGATAAACAAATAACAGATTATGCTAAAAATCTATTTTCATATTTAAAAGTATTAATTAAGTATTATTAAAATTCTAAAAAAATATTTTCTTCTGCGACTCTTAATGATTCTACAATTAACAATGAAAATGATATTTAAAGGATAGATGGGCAAATATTTTAGCAACCTGTAATATGCGCAGTTACAACATTTTAGAACAACTTAACTACTGTATGAGGTCTTGGAGCACAATTATGAAACGTAAATATTTTATCTAGAAACGCGGCATTACGAAAGGAAGTTAAAGAAAGTAAATTTATCAAGAATAAATATGCACGAGCTCTATACTAATGTGTGTAGATATGAATAACGAGTCAACATTAAATATCCATTAAATCATATTTCAATATATCGATTAGAATATCTATTTATATTTCTTCAAAATTATAATGCGTTCTCGTTTTTCTGTATAACAAAAGTAAAATCTTATGTAGATACATAATTTTATGTTAAATTTGCAAAATCGAATAAAAAAACAAATGACTAAATGCATATATAACACTAAGCGTAGAAAATCAGATAAACACTTATAAAATAATCGGATAGAGGAAATAATAACGGCGGCCATTTCACAGTGAAAGTGTTGCAATTACGGGCAAAAGAAAATTATAATAGTTATGATTAGTTTCCTATTTTTGTACGGCCGTCACACACAAAAAAAAACGGCTGTTACGTGCCGTTGGCCTATTTGCCGAAAGGAAACGATGGCTTTTATATTGGCGAGAGTAAAACTCCGGCGGATTGCAGAGCGTAATGGTCAGTGCAAATGGAAAATTCAGTTTTAAATTGAAATGAGACACTCATCCGGACTCGTCATGTCGAATAGTGAAATAAAGTTTGAAACTGGAAAATGTCTAGTTCCCTACGTTTATTTTCATGGCGAACTTCAAGCCGAATTGTTATCAACTGCATTCATTAGTAACTTTAACTAGAAGTGGAGTTTTGTAATTTATAATGGGGTTATAAATGTTTTATTTAGGTAGACTCCGATAAAGCTTTTAACATTTATTAGCTTTTTATGTGGACGGCGGGCACTTAAAGTATTCGAGAAATTTATTATTTGGTTAATAACAGATAATAATTTTCTGAAGAATTTTTCAAACATAATCTAACCCAAACAGGACTGATATTAAAAAAAAAAACGAATAAATGTAGAAATGTGCATTAACAACAGGACATGAGTGCTGACCATGATTATTGCAATGCTGGCGAACAGAAACAAGAGGAGAAGATAACAATGTACCCAATCATAAATTAAATATTGATTCAAACTCAAACAGTGATTCTTCTAGTTGTACGTAAGGTTCAAATTGTTTATGTGGTTTAACCAGTTTCAATTCTAGTTCATCATCTGATAGTTCCTAATTTGATAATTCGAGTGAAGAATGTCGAAGAAGGTCGAAGAAGAAGTACGTAGAGCAGTACCAGCAAACAGTAACATCCCTCAACCAATTATTCCACTAGATTTCCATACAAGAACCTGATTTAGATGCAACAGAGTCGGACACATAAATGAAGACTTCAATGCCAAACAACTCCAAAAATTGGGTAGTAAGTTGATAGCAGATAAGAGAGAAACACTTTTACAAATGCCTGGAATTAGACCTTACCCAAATGGTTCCATGATAGACAGTCGGCCTTCAACACCTAGTTTATTTGAAGAAGTTATTACAATTTTAATATACAAATGAATATGGATTTTCAACACCACAACGCCTTATCTATCAACCAAGTGAAACCTAAAAAAATAATAATCCAAAAAGCAATAAAGGCGAAACAGCTCAAAGTACTATATGGAGGCTAGGAAAAGTTAACAATTTCAGTAATCATTGCGGTCAATCCGTTGACACTGGTTTTGCCTAAACATTCTCCCACATCTATATCTGCATACATTTAACGATAATTAGTTTTACTCCAGGAATGAATTTACCATCCACCGGTCTGAATAGTGAATTAGACTCGAATACGAGGGTCTCGAAAAGGCGAAGAATGCCAAATAAATTTTATTGACGATTAAAGCAGCTCCCTAAAAGCCAACAGTAGAACCGATATCGATAAGAATATCATCAAAACCCGATGAAATTAAGGTGCAGCCATTTACAAAACGGGCTAGGGCAAAGTTAAAACCAGCCAAGCTCCCTTCTTCTCTTCCTCCGCCTATGGTGGTTCCCCAAGAGCAGGATTCAGGATCTGACTCACACAGTTCTTCCAGTAATGATGAGGGTGGTGGTGAAATAGTAAATCCCAAAAAACAACCTTTTTTTTATTGTGGTATAGGGGAAGCTCTACCAGCCTGAGTGTGGAGCTCTTATCCACTAAACCCTCTTCTACTTGGTGTTTTGTAGCCCATCCCGGAAAGTCCTTTCGGCATTACATTAGGATGGGTACGCAAGACCTTCGATGTTTTCAGGCCCTAGTTGTTATCGATCTGTTTGCTCTTTGGATTTCCCATTCATCCCGTTTTTTTTTTCGCTCAGGATCTTTGTGACACCCGTACTAATGGAGTTACAGTGGTCCTCTGACGCCAGCATTTTGTCTATGAGGTTGCCCGATGTTATTGTGCCTCCTGTTGCCTGGGCCATCTCTTCCCGCGTGCTCTCCCACTTATTGCATCTGAAGATAGTATGCTCTGGGGTATCGGTAGTCTCATCGCAGTAGGTGCAGTTTCCATTCTTCCTTAGTTTAAACCTGTACAGGTATTCGTTGAAGCATCCATGGCCGGTTAGTAGTTGCGTTAGATGGTATCCTACGCTGCCATGTCCACGAGTAACCCATGGTATGAGGTTGGGGATTAGGTTTTTGGTCCATTGGCCTTTTTCCCTCTCATTGGACCATTCTTGCTGCCATGTTTTTAGTGTCTCCTCACGGGTGTCATTTTTCCCCTTTGCTGTGCTGTTATATTTGCTTACCCTTTCCTTAATGAGTAAGTGGATTGGTATAGTAGAGGCTATTACCTGGATCGCCCTGGTCGAGGTTGTTCTGTAAGCGCAGGCGATTCTGATTGCTGCCTTCCTTTGGACACTCTCCAAGATTTTCCTATGCCTCTCAGATAATAGAGTAGTATTGATGTGCAGGTACTGTATAGGATTCGTCGTCTGCCTTCTTTAGGTCCTCTGAGATTTGGCATCAGCCTGTTTAGTGCGGTCGCTGCTTTTTCTGCCTTCTCTGCCGCCTTCTTGATATGATCCGCCATGCCGATATTGTGTCCCAGGGTAACTCCAAGGTATTTTATCGATTTCTGACTCTTTACTTCTGTGTCCCCTAGCCTAACCGTTATGTTGCGGAGCGTTCTCCTGCCCGCGAGGATTACCATTTCTGTTTTTGTTGTTGTTACATTATGGATGGCGTGTTTTAGGTTGAGTGCTAACCCCTCCTCATCCTTCTCGCAGGCCACTACCGCGAGGTCATCTGCGTAGCCGACCACTCCGAAGACACACGTAAGTTGCAGGTTTTCCGTGAATCCTACTTGAATGTGCCTGTCGTGAAGGTAACTACTCACTATGTTGATCAAGTATTGTGGCATATTTCTTTGTTGTAGCTCTTCTACAATACCTTTCCACGGTCCGGTTAAAGGCATTCCGCACGTCCAAAGTTACCAGCACCACGAAGTTGTTCTTGGGATGGCCTCTCTCCTTGTTGGCGATCTCAACGACCTTGCTGACCGCATCCGTTCTCGACTTCCCTTTTCTGAAGCCGTATTGGTGATTGCTGATATGATTGTGTTCTAGCTTCTCTAGCAGTCGGCCAACTATTATTTGCTCAAAGAGCTTTGCCGTCGGGTCCAGCAGACAGATGGGTCTGTATCCACTCTTTTTAGGGATGAGTATAAGTCTTCCCTTCTTCCAGTTATTTAGGAGGTCACCTTTACTAAGTAGCTGCTGGAAGGTATCCTTGAATATCTCTGGGTGCTTGGTTGCCAACCATTTAATGACTTCTGGTGGAACTCCGCTTGGTCCACTGGCTTTCTTTTTACGCAGCTTGTTGCCCGCCTTCATGATCTCCTCCAGCGTACATGGTGTGATGTCGTCTGTAGTTATCACCCTTGTTCTTTGGATGACTTCGTGCGTAGGAAAGAGGGACTTGGCAATTTCCAGCTGTTTTCCGTCTGGGATTGAGATGGACGAGAGATTACCTATTTTCCCCATTACTATTTTAAAGCCCTTTCCCCACGGGTCTGCGTCTATTTCTTGGCATACCGTTTGCCAACATTTGGTTTTGGCCTGTTTTATCTTCTTCTTGAGGGTTGTCTTCATTTCTTTGTAGTGGCAGAGGGTAGTTCTCTTTTTATCCTCGTCCGAAGTGTGTTTGGCCCGTGTAACATTTCAGGCTTCGGTTGCCAATTGTCTGCGTTGGTGGCCTTTTTTATGTGTTTTGCTAGGTTCTCCACAAAGCCCAAAAAACAACCTACACTGCATGATGCTACCGAAAGGTCAGTGGTATTGTCCGGATTGCCAAAAAAGAAACAACAAAGACGTGAATTATTTCAAGCCCAGAGGTCATCTTAATGTTATTTATATGTTACCAATTTCTCTCTATGTATTACAACACGCGCATAAATACATTAAAAAATCGCGCAGCTACGAATATCTCATTTTATATATAATTTGCGTAATATCTTCATTATGTACAATTTATGTAAATAATTGTATTAGTCCTTATAAATATAGTCTACTTATACCTACAATTTACTCATACTTAAGTTAGAGCCTTAAAGAAATGTCTGCATAACTTTTAAACTTAAAGTAAAATTGGAACATTTAACAAATTCTTTATCTGGAGATTTGGATAGCTAGGAGGTATACGGACATGAACTACAACTTCTTGTAAGTCCTGGCTATCTATACAGTACTAGCAATCCAAATGAGAATTGATATCTGTAGTTTCCGAGCAGTTACGACGCTAGGAAGCACCTTTTCTTTACCTATTGTCGATGCCATTAAGCCCTAAATATCCTCGCAACGATCAATTTGGAATTGAAGAGACTGAAGTTTAAAGTAAAATGGCTTGTGGTTCCTAAACTATATTAAATCTATAGAAATACTAGCAGACGAAGTTAATTGTGAAAGTATGGGATGATAGTAGGTGAGACTCCTATGTATTTTTTAACCACACTGCATGTTGTGTTAGATCAAGGCTACATGCTGTAGTTTTGCCCTGGGGACGTGGTGACCGCGCACGTACAGCATTCCCGCCCCTGAATTCCGAGAACATCACTGAAAAAAAATACTCGCCATTACATAGATAACAATAACAGCTATAGTCTAATTTTTAATAAGAGCGACAAATGGAGTAAGCCTCAATTACATGTGGAAACGGGCAGCGGGAGAAAACTTACCACACTGAAGAAAGAAGAACGAAGAGGACGTAGAGAAGAGGAAGTTTCATCGCAGAAGAGGATCGCACTTCGTAGAAGAAAGAAGAGTACGCTTCGTCGCAGAAAAAAAGAAGAGGATCGCCAAGGAGATCACCAGAAGGACCAGGATGAAGAGGAGATGGGCAGTGGCTATTAGCGTCCGATATTAGTGGAGTACAGACGGCATATTTCTTTATTTTCTTTTATTTTCTTTTATTCTGTTATTATTTCTTTTTTCTTCTCCTTTTTTTAATTTTTTTTTCTATTTTTTACTGTCCTTCTATTCATCACTGTTTCTTGTTTATTAACGACGATAATTTAACGGATAATTTGCATGTTAGCGTATAAGAGTAGATTAAGTGGGGTGGGTGAAATAAATTAATAAAGGGAATTCTGTAATTTTAATTATAAGCCAATAACCTGAGGGAGGGTAGGCTAAGCTGATTTTAATTAGTTTCTCTTCTTAAAAACAGACTATAGAAAAAAAAAATTAGTAAATAATTTACACACATATAACACAGGTCTACTATAGATTCTGCATTTAACCTCGTTATCGTTGGCAACCTCCCAATTGAGGACCCTTATAATCTCTAAAAATCTATTGAAGTTAACCTGCAACACTTTAAGCGTGGTTATTTATGCCTCTTTTTTGCTGGCCTTGAACTGTTTCACACTTCATTATACTGGTTTCTCTTCCTTCGTCTGTACTCTTTACTCTCTTTAGGGACCCTAATTTTACTCATTTGACTTGTAGCTAAGACAGCCTGTTTCGCCCGTTATGTAACCAAAATTTTTGTTCTGCTTCGTATCCCTTCCTTAAATCGTCTAGGTCTCCACATCTACAGAGCTTGTTTCTATCCGGTCCCTTGCACTATGTGTCCGAACGTCCTACATCTTCCACAAATTTCTGGTCTTTCAGGTCTCGTTCCAACCCTGCAGATTGACTTGCCTATCCTGAAAATTTATTTCTCTCAATGAACCGTTTAAACCTTTTATTGATACCTTCGATCACGGCTAACCTCAATTCCTCCCCATTTTTGTCCCTCACGAGATGGTCTCGTTTAACTTCCCTGCACTGCGTTTTCCGTGGTCCTTTTGTGCGCCTCTGGATGTTTTACTCCCTGTGTACTCCTGTGTATTCTATGAAGTCCAGAAGTTTCTGCCAAAGCATGCTGTTCTACATGAAGCATAGACTTCCCGAATTTCGCCCCCTCCACCACCATACTACATAAACTAAATTACTTTAATGGCTCCTTTCTGCCTCATCACCTTCTCAAGCGCCTCGACAATCTCATTTTGAGTGGTATCCTCTTCCAAAAACTTTATTTCTACCACCGACCTGCTACCTTCTGTAATTTTAGCTTTACCTTTCTGAATAAATGCGTTAATTTTTTTCAACTACGAGTTGCTGAGTCCGGTCCTGGACCTAACCCCCTTCTCAGCTTTGCCAGTATAGGAGAATTCTCTCGTTTCAGAAACCACCTTTATAGGCTTCCCTTTGCCTAATTTGGCTTCCCTCTCAGCTTTTGTATAGCCTGACCTCCTCTGCCTAACTTGAGCGGCTTCAGTCTGTCTTGTCTTGGGGATCGCGTTTGTCTCCTTTCTCTTTCCCTTGCTGATCACTTTGCAAAACTCTCCTTCATCTTCTTGGTCCTGTGTACAGGTGATTCTATCTGCGGATCGCTCCACGTGCTGACATCTTCCAAGAACCTTTGCTTTCGTAAGTTGCCTTGATTCGCCTTCTTCATTATCTGCTCTTGGTTCAACTTACGTGCCAGCGCTTTAATTATAATTCCCCCAGGAGTTCCATGAATCATGGATTTTCGCTGCCGACTTACGAGTGTCTCCGAACAAGATCTTCATCCATTGCCGGTGGAGAGTCATGCAGGCCAATGCGTGACTCTCAGTCACGCTGGCATCCAACAGTACTTTCACCCTGCGCAGGCATTACCGCGCACGCTCTACGGCCTTTTGTAATTTTAGCTTTGCCTTCCTGCATAAATGCGTTAATTTTTTCAACCACGCTTTTACCATCTCTCCCCTACTAAGCAATACTTTCCCGGCTTTGCTCCTCTTAGCTGAGATGACGGCTGAGTCCGGTCCTGGACCTAACCATCTCCTCAGCTTGGCCAGTGCTGCCGCATAGGAGGATAACCTCACACAGAAACCTCCTTTATATGCTTTACTTTGCCTAACTTGGCTTCCCTCTCAGGTTTTCCTTGAACTGATTCCTCTGCCTAACTTGAGCGGCTTCTGTGTGTCTTGCCTTGGGAATCGCGTTCATCTTCTGTCTTTTTTCCTTTATTATTATTATTATTATTTATTTTATTTACTTTACAAGCTCTATTAAAATAAATGTAAATAGAAACACATGCATAAATACACCAACTAACTTAAAAATTTGAAGCATAGAACTTGAAGCCGGAGTTCACGAGTTGTCATGTTCTTCCACTCGATCCATTATAGTTGGCAGCTGGTAATGATATTCATCAAGCAATTCTGGCTAAAAAAGCAATATTTTGTCCGTTTTTGGCGTATTTATGTCCCATTTTTGTAGACTTTGTAAAACTCTCCCTCATCTCCTTGGCCCTCTAGTTAGGTGATTATATCTGCGGATCGCCCCACATGTTAACTTTTTCCAAGAACCCTTCCTTTCTTATGTTTTCTTGGTTCGCCTATCTCATTCTCTGCTCTTGGACCAACTTACGTATCAGCGCTTTAATTATATTTCCCCTAGGAGTTTCATAACTCGTAGATTTTCGCTCCATCCGTTGCTGCTGATTAGTCTGCAGCACTCTCAGTCATTCTCAGAGTGTTAGCGTCCGACAGTACTTTCACCTTTGGCAATGCTTGCGTATGCTCTTCTCATTTCGCTAGTGACTAGGGTCTGGCTGAGTAAGTTTCAATATGACTGTCCAACTGGGCATGGACATCGAGTAGCTTCCCTTGCATCTTAGGGAAGCTCTAACTACCCTTGTAAACAACCGAGTTATTTCTCCTCCTCTTGGTGCTTGTAGCCTTGCTTTCATCGTATATGAATCTAACGGTGTTGTGGTTGCGCTCTGGCACGTCCTCGATACCGCCACATTTAGGCTCAGCTTACCTAAACCTTACATTAATTCTTGAATTTTGGAGGCGTTTACTTCGTGGTACATTTTCGATTATTAAATAAAGAAAACACTTAACTTTTTTATACCACTTATATTTTTATTTCTCGTGACTAGTTTCAATTACAAGGTAATCATTATCAAACTGTGCACAGTTTGATAATGATTACCTTGTAATTGAAACTAGTCACGAGAAATAAAAATATAAGTGGTATAAAAAAGTTAAGTGTTTTCTTTATTTACTAAACCTTACACTTTACCCTTCTTACTCTTGAATCCTTCTATGATCGCCTTTATCATTGTCAATCCTTTTAGTTTTGTTTGTTGCATTTTCCATGTCTATTCCCACGAGAAGCTAGGAAAAGTTGGTCAATCAAGACCTGATGCCCAGAATCCGCACAGCAAAGACTAAGACGCATCCCTTGGCCTCATGCTGTTCTACCTTGAAGTGGCCTTGATCTTGATCTAGACAGGTAACGGCCACAAAGAGGTCGGTGAACAGAACAGACATCGAATATCCGTGTGCACTAGGCCACTATACTACAACAAGGGTATGATAGGGTAGATGTAGTTTTATCGCCCCTATCCCTTGAATTCTAATAGATTCGAGAGCCGAATAAGATCAGGTGAGACCGAAGAGTTTTCCCAATGAAGGGCGACAGATCAAAGATAGAAATCATTGAAGGTGGGCCCCCACTCTAGGTAGTGATGAATCTCAGAGTAGCTTAGCAGTCAACCACACAACTTCAAGCTACAAGCCTTCGTGGGGGAAATGCAGTACTTAATATTATACGGTTATTATTGTAACATTATGTCATTAAATTATATGGCTAAATATAAGAAAAACCCTAACTATGGCAATATGGCTTCAAGCAGAGAAGTATAATGTTTCCGCTAGTGCGTTGAAAATTTAGAAAGGCTAGTGTTGATCGTGCTCCACAAAGCAAACAAGACTGGATGTTTGTGATATTCTTCGTCTATCCTATTTAACACTCCGAGTGCTCAAATCTTTAACACAGGAGGTCCATTAGCAGAGAACAAGCTATTACAAGACAGGCTGGAAAAATAAAATACTCTGGAATGTGTTTAGAAGAACAATACAAGGTATATTGAGCCCGAAGAAGGCGGTCCTGAAAAGCAGGATGTAGATCCGCACTTAAAGTTGCAGTTATTTATTTCTATACGATTATTATTGTAACGCTTTGTTGTTAAATTTACCTATGATCTGCGAAGCACCAAGCATAGTAGTATTATGTTTGTGTAAGAGTCTTCAAAATTCGACAAAGAAAAAAAATAAGTTAGCTAATCCCGATCTTCTTTGAAAATGAATACATTATTTAGCTACTGCACTGAATGTAAAGTATTCCTACAATTCCATACCTTGGTTCTTTATTATGAGAACTCTTAAAAGCAGTAACGTTTCATCTTGACATTTATGCCTATGCGCAAAAAACATGCTTCTTACTAAAAAAATATGTCTTCTAAAATGAAAATATTGTGTAGGTATTGAAGTGGATGTAAGAAAACTGGTCTGTGTTATATTTTGGCTCAATACATTGACCATATAAAGCGGTTTTCACTAGGTTCAAAATTTCTGGACTGCTTCGATGAGATAAAGTATAAGATAGGTATTTTTAAGGTCATACTTAAAGGTTTCGTCGATAATATCCTGCTAGTGATGAGGAGAAAGTAAACAAACGACCTCAACACTACACTACACTACACTACAGGAGACGATAACGTAAGTCAAAACATAAATTCATAACTTTGACTTTATAAAACAAAGTCGGGATAGATTCTGTTGCCATTAAAATCTTTGAGCAAAAAGAAATCATTGTGCTCAATATCTAATATTTATAATATTTGTGGATGTATATCAACGAAAACCTTTTTTTAGGTATACAAATACAGAATGCTTTTTCCGGCATCATCTCTTCAAGTCTGTAATAGTTACACTATTTACAAATCATTGATTCCTTACAAAGGCGAAACAACGTTCACGTTATGTCCTCAGAAAGTATTTACTTATCAAGCAATCTGAAGCCCAAAGAAGCGCTAAGCATGAGACTGTTTTCTCGATGGCAGACCAGATGTACGAAGTACAGTAAAGAATTGTAGTTGTGATTTTTGTGAATCAAGAAATTCAAAGGAAATGTATGTTTTTAGGTCTTCGATCATTTGTGTGTGTGTCTGATGGGTGCTATTCTAAGAATCACTGAAGATCTTAAGTTGAAACTATAAACCTAAGCTTTTATTTTTTATTGAAAGATCTACAAAAACTTTCACATTGTATAATAAGTAAGTGAAAATAATCACTAATTATCAATAAATGAGAATAAAAGTAAGTTAGTCTATTACAAGGGAAATGTGTTAATACCAGTGACAAAATATATTTTATTATTTTATATTTAAAATACTGGTATTAACATATTTCCCTTGTTTTTATTCTCATTTATTGATAATTAGCTATTGCTAATAATTTTGAAATAAGAATAAATCATTATTAGGACTTATTTTTAATGCTTTAGACTACGTAAAAGAAGTATTTTGTTTCAAAGCATATATCGTCCTTATTTTTAATAATGCAATGCCTTACACTATAAAACTCACCCTCTATTGTATATGCAATGATACGATAAGAGAGAAAAGGGTGCAAATTTAATGAGGTGCGCCAATTACCAAGGAAAATATTACATAACCACACCGATAAAACCGGGCAATAATATTTTTAAATTGCGGTAATCTGCGGTAGTTCGGTGTTACGGACGGCGCAATTTGCGAAACTAGTTCGCGGCGAAGAAATTTGGGTTGTGCAAAATTGAAACCCACAGCGGTATTCCCAAATAAGCATCCTGCATAATGTAAATCCCGGTGCAGTTGGAATATGATGGAAAAGAACTGAAGGATTCCCGCCACGAGAAAGCCCCTCGCCGTATTCCCAGTTTTATGCGGTGCGGAATTATTCTTGTTGTAATTTTTGTTGCCCAACAACACAATATATCACCGCGAAGTAAATAACCTCTGGAAGTGTATCGATTTTATTCAGGTTGATACCAGTAAAATATGAACGCTTGTCTAATAATAAAATGAACGACGCTGGCGCACGTATCTAAGAAGTTGTACATTAGATATATTGCCACATGAAATTCCATTTATAATTTAAGGTGTGTGTGAGTCATTTGTTTTAATTGTACACGATTATATTTAAATTGCTTGGCGTAAATACCAAACCACTACAGTTTCAAGATTTATATTATATAAAAAAATGTCATTATTTTATTATGACAAATTTTATTCTGCGTATTTATTTTACTATATATCTATATGTTTTTTTTTACTTTAATATAATATAAACATGTTTGTACAAATGTATTATTTAAATCAAATATTCATTTTTTTAAATTAATATTATTTTATAACAAACTGTAAACAATGTAAAATGTAAATGATTTGTTTTCTCCGATACACAAAATCATACACGCAAACGGAAATATCGAACAATAACAAAGTGTTTATTAATACTGCGAATTGATACAAATTTAAATCCCGCTTGGCAATTCAAATCCAGTCGAATATTTACTACTCTAGTGGTATTGTATGTGGGTATATTTCATTGAAAATTAAAAAAAAAATGCGGCTGCTCTTTTAAAAAGATTAAATCGGTTGTCAGATATTTGCAATTGATATGCACAGATATGCCTTTAGAAATTTGTTCGATTGTACGTATTTCCTGTCGATTTGATGTTACTAATCTACTCGAGCTTTTGAAATTCACGTCAGTTTTTGTTTGGGCGGCGTCGTGCGGAAGAGCTTTCATCCGATGTTTGCAGTTACGAGTTATTAAAGTGTCCCTGTGTGCAATTATTTTGATGAAACAAATTATTATAACTATTATTTACGGCCAAATAAAATCTACAATTACCATAAGCAATGCATCATTTTAATACCAATCTATAGTAGTTGATATAGAAGGTAAACTCATTCTCACAGTGTACGTTATTAATACAAAAAGATGCCAATTTGACTTGAAGAATAAAAATTAATCGACAAAAGATATATAGAAGACGATGTGTTGGCAATTGATATGCAAAAGAGAATGACTAACTCTAAAAGATTTACAACAGCTAAGATATTTGGCTTATGCACCTGGTACTACAAGGGGCGTTCAAATGAAAAGAAACGAAACGACACTGTAAGTATAAATGAAGTCTTTATTTGGGGTATACACCACAGGCCATTGATTATCAGGCCAGAGGATTTTCCCAGAACTCTTGTGGCCGTGACGAGACCCAGTCCTTCATAGCCCCCTTGAGTTCGTCGTCAGAGTTGAAGCGCTGCCCTTTTAAACCAAACACATTAGAATCGTAGAACGACTTGTCCAGACTGTAGGGTGGATGACAAGCTGCTTCCACTTGAACTTGGCCAGTTTCATGTGTGTGAACCTAGAGACATGTGAACGCAGAATCACACCCTCCGTAAACAGACCCAGTCTTCTTGATGGACCTGCGTAGTCTTCGGAATATCTGATAGTACACATTGAAGTTAAAGATTTTTCTATGCTCGAAGAATTTAATAAGTAGTGGATTCGGACGTCAGAAAACACGGTGAGTGCAATACCTTGCCTGCTGTCGCTACGTCTTTGACCTTTTTCGGAAGGTGACTGTGAGAGGTTGCTTACGGAGGTTGCGGTTCTGTTCCACGTTGACGCGAAATTATACGTCTTCAAGGTCACACTCGAGGAACTCCCCATGAATTTAGTTCACTAAAACAGGGCAGGGCTTCAGCTCGGGTGACGAACTCAAGGACACTGTGAAGAACTAAGTCTCGTCACGGCCACAGGAGTTTTGGTAACATTAAATCCTTTGGTTCATTAACCAATGGAATCGTTCTGTTCAGGCCTATAATGTATACTTTGAATAAAGACTTGATTTATACTCTCAGTGTCGTTTCGAACCTATTCATTTGAACACCCCTCGTATGTTGCGCTAAAAGGTTTATTCTTCTTACTAAGCGACAAAGTTTTAATGAAAGGAGACGGTATTTCAAAAAGCTGAAGAATGCAACCGCCCCAATTTTATTTTATTCGTAGTCAGCAAAAATGTTCATGTTAGATAACGACGTAAGTAATATATGAATTGAAACTGTCCTATTATAATTCCAAAACAGAGAAGAGAAACTGGACACCTACTTTTGTAACAATTTGTCAAAACCATATGAAGAAGAAAGAAAAACTGGGCACCTACGTTTGCAGGACTTTATTAAAACCATATCTAAATTACAGTATGATGAAAAATTACAGAAATAATATTGATGTTGGACTTTTATAAATATCTATGTGCAAATAAATGTGTATTAGAAATTGTACACATTGGCATGAAAGAGCTCCTAAAGTTCAATAATCTACTCGTAGGCTCAAACAGTACTGAATACCGATCTGGAGATCTACAATACGACGAAGTAACCAGTACACATCTCAAAGACGTAGGCTGAATTTCGCTATTTTAGAGGGTTTACAGTAGCAGCATAAATGCAGCCTGATCACCATTGAAAAAAGTTTTACTTTGTTTTGAACGTGTTATCAATCTTTCAGGTAGGTTCTGCTAAAATGCATAAAACACTGTTAACAGCATTGACTTGTAGTCGCTGCTTCGAGAGTTTTTTCATGATGAACTGTGGTACCACCTCTTAAAGGTAGAGCTGATGACAGTATAAGGCGTTCATTGCCAGAGCCAGATTCGAAAAACAAAGTCCTACGGAAACTGCACAGATCTTACGCTCGCTTGTTGATTTTGTAACAAAACTTTATATCAAGAAAGAGTGCAGGATTTTAATTAGATAATCAGGAAAATTGAGATAAATCTTTTTATAAATACCAGAACATGTCGAACTCTTTCGATATTTCAAGGAAAATTGCAGTAGTATCAAATTTGATCGTAAGCCCTCCGAAATAATTTCCGTTACCTTAAAAAGCTAGCTAAAGGATATTGGATAATCGCTCTGAGACTACAAGGAAGATAGAAATACACCTTAGTAAATTTTTTCTGCCATTTTGCTTAGTACGCTGAGCAAGCTTCTGGGTGGTATCTAGATGGAAAGAGAGGCAGTTTGCCTACCTTGAGAATGATAATCACTGCAACTAGTTTCCAAGCTAAAGGAAATCATCCCAACCATATTAAGACTTTTGGAATGGTGTCTCTGATTTGAATATTAAAATCTTTCAGAGTTTGGTTCATAGACTTAAACGACATTGGCAGCGATTGGTTTTTAGATTTCTTTGTAACACTGATGTAAGTAGGAATTGGAGCTATCCTATCAAAATTCCACAATCTAGAAGAGTAGGCACCTACTTTTTAGTACTTTGTCAAAATCATATTGGAATTACACGAATAAAATTGATGAAAAATTTGAATAAGTATTAATGTAAAAGAAAATTTATATTTGTAACCGACCATACTGCTATGAAAAGGTACCTATAGCTCAATAATCCAGCCTCAAATATGTGAGGGATCTACAATTCCTCATGTACGGCTGATTATTCAATACGCGTCTCTGAATAACGTTGTGTTTACGCCTGAGATTCGCTATTTGAGAGGGTCTGCAGAAATCTCTATAGTTGCAGCGTCAGCTGTGGTCTAATCATCATGTTTCACATAAAATAAAATGGATCTTACGTTGCAAACAAAGCTCTGACCTTTTGCTTCTGGTAAGCGATCGTTTTTAACCATGAACGATGCTAATCGAAATTGATGGCGACATATTTAATCTCGTCTTAAATTGAAATGAAGACCCACGTCGAAGGAGTATTAAGAGGAATGGATCTTTCAAGATATTTCCATAAAAATTCCATCTATTATTTTAGTATTGTACTAGATCCCTATTTGGGTGGTTAACCATCGAGAAATCATAGAGAACTGTTTGAAATAAATAATGAATCTATCTTTCTTTTTTGGGGCTACGTTTTACTGAAATACATGAAATCATTTTTCTAGTTGTAATTTATTAGCCCACTTCTCGTAGGTGATAGTAGCAACTTGGAGAGTTTTTTTTTCAAGATGAACTGTGGTACCACCTCTACAAAGAAAACTTATATTGTTAGTATTAGACGATCATTACCGGGCTAGAGTGGGAGACAAGGTAGAACGTCTGCACAGATCTTACACTCGTTAGATAGCGTGTTGTTCATTTTGCAGAAAAACTTTTTGTAGTTAAGAAAGTAATGCGAGATCAGATAATCGGAAAAATTGAGATGGATCTTTTAATAAATGTGTCCATCCTTTCAGACCTTATCGAACGCTTTTGATATGTCGAAGAAAACTGCAGTAATATTACGTTTAATCGTAAAATTCTCAGAGATACATTTAGTCACCCTAACAAGCTGATAGATATTGAAGCAGACTGCCTGAAAACCGACTTAGAAGTCACTAATGATATTTTAGTTTTCAAGGAAGATCGAAATACATCACAATATAATTTTTTCGACAACTTTGCCTAGTATGCTGAGCAAACTTATAGGACCGTATCTAATACAAGAAGAGGTCTCTTCTAGTAGATTTGGCCACGCATGATGAACAGTGCCCTCCCCCCCCTAAATTTCGGAGCTCCGGCGGAACTGTTCACTTCGATCGGAACATTACATTATTGTACATAATTATACATAAATACAGAATACACATAATTACAATACTATACATTACTAACTATATCACTAAACATTACATTAATTTGCCTAACTGCGTTTTGTTTAGTCCATCTTTATGTATGTAATATTGACATACATAGCATAAAGTAGTTCCTTAAAATTGGAACAAAAATAGAAGCCATCAATGGCACAAATATAGCCTGAATGACAAGAATCGTCTACGGATATTCATCGTCAGCTACAGGGAATAATGGGTTGAGTAGAAGAACACTGCACTGTGAACTCCGCCTTCAAGTCTTGCGATTTAGATTTTAAGTTATTGTGAGTGTATTTATTTTATTTTGTATCATTTTTTTTTAGTAAGACTTGAAAAGGAAATAAACTAAACTAAACTAAACTAAACTAAACTAAACTTGTCAAGACTGCTTTGGCGAACCTTGCTTTGGCGTCCCAGCAGTCCTCACTGTGGGTTGTTCGCCAAACCAGCGTGGCCTTCTAGACTTCCCACAGGGTTTATGCAAGGGCCTCCCTTTTCTTGTTCCATCTCAGGCATACAAACAACGTGTGCTTCGCATTATCGCAGCTAGCCGAGCATCCCAAGCACTCCACACCCTCTAACTTGCCTATCCGCCACAGATATTTCATGAAGCAGCCGTGTCCGGTTAAGAAATTAATAACAAAGTGTTCCAGCTCCCCCTGGTCCCTGCTGAACCATGGCTTCACCCGTGGAATCAGAGCCCTGCTCCAGTTGCCCTTGCTAGTCCCGTCTCATCTCCTCTGCCATTCCCCCTGAATCTACACGTTCGCCTCCGCTTTTGCCTCTGACTTGGATGTCCCTCCTTTACTTGCCGACTTGGGTATCCCTCCTTTCCGTTCTCAGAATACCCTCGCCCTTGCGGCCAACTTGAGGTCCGCTGAAGGGAAGGATGCCAACAGCTCTGCCGCATTCCTTAATATAGTGCGGTACCAAACTAATGACTCACTCCCAAGAAGCTTCTCCGTGTTTCTCTTAAACTGAACGGCCTTAACCCACGTTGACGTGGTGTATAGAAATTTCGCTGCCCCCACCGCCACTAGCTGTCTCCTCGACCCCTCGCAGGGTCTATTGACCAGTAAGCCCCTTCACTGCCCTGATTGTCATAGCCGCCCCGAATGCGGCCTCTTGTACCTATTTACTGAACTGGGGGTTAGCCTCTATCATAACCCCCATGTACTTCATGCTGCTGGTAACCCTAAGTTCGTGGCCCAGTAAGCCTATTGTCTATATAGGCCTTCTTTCAGCTCTTCTTCTGGAGATTCAGGCTGCTGACGTTTTATGTGGTGCATCTCGAAGCCCCTGCTACGAAGCTAAGTCGCGATTGCCCCGACCGCCTCACCGGCCACAGACATCACATTGCCGATCTCCCTCATGCGCACTACCACCAGCAAATCGTCAGCGCCATGTTCCAGAGGAGTGTACTAGTACATCCTCAGTGAGTCTCACCTCTAGGCACCTTCCCAACATTCTGATGACGTAGCTCGGCACACCCCCTGCCAACCATCCCATGATGATCGGCCATGAGCGATTTAAATGCGTTTTTCGCATCTAAGGCAACCGCTAGGCAATGTCAGTTTGAAGTTTATTAAAAACATCCTGAAATCAAGGGGAGAATAAGCATCTAAATGCTAATCAAAATAAGTAACCAATGCTGCATCGTTCGGAGAATAGTATGGTTTTGAATGGAAGAACATTTGATGCAAATGAATTCCGCCCTTCAGCATGCTAACAAAATTTATATTTTTTATATGTATGTACTCTTATTCTGTCATTTATTGCTAATATTCTTTTGTAAAATAAGACAAATATAACATAACATAATATCTCCTTCTCCTAAGGGGTTCACTATTTGCCTCATCAACCAGTCTCCTCATTTCCAACAGGACATCCACCGTGGATCTGCCGCTACTGAATCCGAACTGCTTCTGGGATGGTCCTCCGCCTTACTCGATCGTTGCTCTTGTTCGTTCGGCAAGGGGCCTCTTGAGCACTTTGGCTCTCTATAAATGAGGCAGACTAGCCTATACCCTCCCGGTTCACTAACTAACAATTCACTTATGCTGGCTCTAGTCTTGAATGATTTATCGTAATGGCTTATGCCCTTGCTCGACCGTTAACGACTATCGTGAGAATAATTTTTCTTCTTGCCACCGCGCTTCCCTTATTGACACACCATAATTATTTATAGAGATAATATTTGACCGCTATGATTGGCCGTTACATTTCCGCCACTCTACTATTTTTTCCCTGTTATCACCTTAAATATTTATTTCCTAGAGCCAGCAATGAACTTGCACATTTGCCTTGCAATTGTAAATTAAATGGTTGCAGCTTATTTATGAGCCGAAACAATTCTGTTAACATCTTTTAGTGAATTAGGAATTGTGCTGCCTGGGCTGGACAAATATTCCCACAAAAATTTACTACTTCTATTTTGTAAAATAGAAGTAAAATAAGCTTTCTTTTCAGTTTTACTTCATTGTTGGTGTAGTTGCGTAATGATTTATAGTATTCCCAATATCAATTAAGAATTTAACATTAACTTTTAACCAAAGTGCTGGTTGTTTTGAGAGTGGGCGAATAACACAAATTAATCTTTGTTTATATTATACACTTTTTTATTAGATTCTTCCAGATTAAAATACGAAACACATATTCCCAGTCATGTGTCCCTACAATGTGTTCTTTATCTTCTCTATATCTGCTCCTTTGTTTGATGTTCTAATGTTGTTTCTAATCCTCTTTACCACCTCGGCAGCTGCAAGGCTCAAAAAGATCCTCTCAAAGGATCCTTCACGACAACCAGGTTGCCTAAAACGAGAGGATGGAAGTTACTCTTCTAACCTCTCGGAAGCAGCTGAGATTCTCATCAACACCCATTTCCCAGGATGTACGAACACCTCCGATGAAGGCTGGTCAGAACCCATACCCTCAAACCCCTCCAAGGAGGATTGGGAGGTGGCAGATCACCTCACGAAA
Organism: Ontholestes murinus; assembly: GCA_963969525.1. Classification (NCBI taxonomy): domain Eukaryota; kingdom Metazoa; phylum Arthropoda; class Insecta; order Coleoptera; family Staphylinidae; genus Ontholestes; species Ontholestes murinus. The sequence goes on from OZ018392.1 coordinate 11,563,861, forward strand.
GGGACACGTATAACCTGGGTAATCAAAAGCTTCTCACCATTTAAAGCGCCAGGCTTGGACGGTATATTCCCGGCCCTCCTCCAATGGGGGCTGGACATATTATCAGCCCACCTAGCCAAAATCTTCAGGGCATGTATTGCGTTCAGATACATCCCTCTAGCTTGGAGAGAAGTAAAAGTTATCTTCATACCGAAACCTGGTCATATAGATTATACACTAGCCAAATCACACCGCCCAATTAGTCTAACGTCATTTCTCCTGAAAACGTTAGAGAAATTGTGCGAAAGATTAATTCGCGAGACGGCTTTGATTACGAATCCGATCCACGCTAACCAACATGCATACACTCAGGGGAAATCAACGGAGTCGGCTCTGCACACTGTTGTAGACCGAATCGAAAGATCTCTGGACAACAAAATGTCTACCTTGGGCGTGTTCCATGACATAGAAGGTGCTTTTGATAAAACGACCTTCAGAAAAATGAAATCTGCTCTCTCCACGCATGGTGTGAACCCCACAGTTAGTGGATGTAGGGCAGTCACAGTAAATGTAGGAAATACCACTGTCAGAAATATCGTTGCTAAAGGCTGCCCACAGGGTGGAGTACTCTCACCACTCCTGTGGAACATAGTTGTTGACAGCCTACTGCTGCGACTTAACGACAATGGCTTCTACACCATAGGATATGCAGATGACATAACCATCCTGCTAACAGGCAGATTTGAGACGGTGCTATGCAGCTTGATGCAGGAAGCACTCAAAATAATCGAATACTGGTGTAACGACCAGTCTCTGACCATAAACCCGTCAAAGGCTGAAATGGTCCTCTTCACAAAGAAAAGGAAACTAGGTAAGCTAAAGCTTCCTATGCTCCTCAACACCCAGTTGACATTGTCGTCAGAAGTCAAATACCTGGGAGTGATCCTCGACGGCAAGCTGACGTGGGAACCACATCTCAAAATGATATGTAAAAAAGCATGCGTCTCTCTCTGGTAATGCCGGAGGGCTGTGGGGCAGACATGGGAGCTATCTCCCAAGATAGCACTTTGGCTGTACACAGCGGTAGTAAGACCAATGCTAATCTATGGAGCACTGGTTTGGTGGCTCAGAGCCAGACAGAAAACCTCAGCAAAGCAGCTTACTCAGTTGCAAAGGATAGCATGCCTCAGCACGACCGGAGAAATGCGAACAACACCTACTGCAGCAATGGAAGCAATGCTCTGCCTTCCACCTCTCGACTTATACGTAGAGGAGATGGCCACGGCGGCAGCACTGCGCCTAAACTCAGTTGGACTCTGGTACAAAGGAGGCAGGGCTAGCAGACACTGTCACCTTTTAGAGGAGGCTGTCAAAAAGACACCCCACCTTGGAAGGAAGAGAGACAATTTGCCACCCTGCTACGTCTTTAATAGACCCTATAATGTATCGATAAAAAGAGGAACCGGGAGTGTAGAGGGTCGGGAAACCCTCCGAATTTACACCGATGGTTCTAAAACCAAAAGAGGATCCCGGCCGGGAATTTACTCGCAACAAATGGACCTCTTATTAGCTATACCCCTAGAGAAGCACACAACTACTCTGCAAGCAGAGATCGTTGCCGTCATCCAAGGGGAGAAAGAAATCCTACACCGAGATATCCGTGATAGGAACATCCAAATCCTTACAGACAGTAGGGCAGCAATACTAGCAGTGAGTAGTCACAAGATCACCTCAACACTAGTAAAAGAATGTCACAACACCCTTAAACAAGCAGCACAATCAAACAGTATTGAGCTGCGCTGGGTCAAGGGACACAATAATGAAGAAGGCAACAGCAAGGCAGACGAGTTGGCGCGAGCTGGATCGGTTCTCAGTGATACCACTGACGGGCCCCCGGTCGCGCCAACACCGAAATGCCTCACTGATATCCTCAAACAGAATACTCTCAATATGCTAAAACAACGTTGGGACAACACCTCAGGCTGCAGACAGGCCAAGGAAGCAATACGCTCACCCAATCTGAAAACAGCTGAATATTATTTGCGACTATCCCGGGGGAATCTGCGTCTTATCACAGGTATCCTTACGGGTCACTGTCAGCTAAGGAAACACTTGTTTACTATGGGACTGGTGGAAACCCCCATATGTAGAGCATGTGAAGAAGAGGACAGTGGAACATGTGTTGACCACCTGCCCGGCTCTCAATTGGCAAACTCAATCCAGATCCAGATCAGATGGTACTCTAACTTCAGTGTTAAAGTTATCGCTGAGGTTGAGGGTTGATTGGCACTTAAACGAGTCCGCAAATCACCAAGCTTTGGTAATTTTGGTGCAAACGTTAAGCTTTTCGGAGGAGGCCGGATAAGAGGTTGTTACTGTTATTAAAGTAAATCTCTATGGTGTCTCTGACTTCAGTGTTAAAGTCGAAGTTATCGACGATTAAGGATACATTGGCACTCTAACGAGTCTGCAAATGCCTCAATCTTGGTAATTTTGGTGTAAACATAACCATTCGCACCTTGAATTACCTGGTTTTCAAGGTGTTTTCGCTTGACTACCAGAACGAATTTTCAGAGTTTGATTGTTCATTCAGTCTCAAAGCGACGTTCACATCAATTGTTTTTAGATTTCTTTCTAGTCGAGCAATCATGTTTATATAAAATTAGACATAAACTTCATGATAAAATTGGATTCGCCCAAAGCGATTTTTCCATAATCATCAAAGGACAAAATATTCTTAAAATAGCCTAGGATCTTGATTTTTGCCGTATGTTTAAAATCACCCTATATATAATAATAAACTGCTTCAAATCTAATACAAACATCATTTAGTTTAGCACACATCAGTAGCAGATGTGTTTATTCAATCACGTATTTAACGCACAAATCGTCCGTCATAATTCAATTTCATTTATCTTTACTAACTGGTTATATATTAATTAACTGTTAATATGCAAGTGTTTTAGACAATCAATTTATAATGAATCGAATTAATTCAGCCACATCACGAGTAGGATGTGTGCGCAATAGGTTTATCGTTTTGCAAAAAACACATCTCGTGGAAAATTTATCGCAAATCAATTAACCTTCGTAGAGATTCGATTAAATTTTTCGCAGAAATCATAGCTTTCATGACAAACAATGCATTAAGGTTCTTAACACGCTTCTTAATTAGGTGTTTTCGTTCAATCAAGGCCGCGTTTTTTTTTATATATAAAAACGTTGCATATATTGTTTCCACTTGGTGATTTTGGTGTATTCTTTAATTAATTACAATAACAATTATTTACAACGTAAAACCTCGTGCGGGTTGTGCTTTGCGTGCCCGCATGTTTTGATTTTAATTGGGGTTATCTCCTTCCTCCTTCACGAAGGGTTTTTCTCGCTAATGACCCAGTGTTTATAGTTTTAATGCGTACTTAGTATAATAATGTGTATGTAAATGTCATATTATAAAATATAGTGCTGCGTATTATCGTTGGTAATATGTATGATAATTTTAAATAAACGTCTTACTTACATTGCGTACGATGTAATTTACATTTCCATACACCCTTTCATGATATTATATATATTAACATTTACTCTTTACAATATATAGTTTATTTTTATTTAATTTTCTTTGTTCTAGGTTATATTATCTATATAAATGAGAATTTCAACATGATTAAAATTATATAATCGATTAAATTATTTTAATCAAATATGAATATATCACTTAGAATGTGAGTGGTTTAATCAAAGTTCTAAAGCAAAACTTTGTGAGCGTAATATAAACTGGAAAACATATTCATTTACATAAATTTTCTATGAACCGGCGAGAAAGAACTTTTAAGAATAACCATACATTCAAGTGGTGATAAATGTATATTAGCAGCAGGGACTTGTTTGTGGGAGTAAACGAGTGAAGAACAAGTATAGTTAAAACGAGCCTAATAATAATTAGATGTAACGGGGAAACACCAACACGCACCAAATTCGCAGAGGCCTTGTAAAAGTGAAATACTGGCGGACTTGGTTTTATTACCCCCTATTAAAAAATACAACATTTTAATGTTACGATGCATTTAATAAAGGCACCGACGTGTGCTTGTCGTTTGAGGTTATAATTACCCCCCAAAAATACCTCGACGTCTTTATGTTATGAATTATTTTACAGGCCTAATTAACAAATTTATCATATTTTTAATTAACATCCGCGCTTATAAACCGGATATTGTTTTCTTAATTATATCGACTAACAAGTTGAAAAAATGAAGCTTATAGATTTCGAACAGATTAATTATAATTAAGAATAAATCATAGAAAGATTCAATTAATTACTCTAAAAACATCTTTCTAAGAAATTATCAGTAGATGCTATTAGTATTATAATACTTAAATTTATTTATTATAATCATTGTTTTTAATATAACTGTAATATATAATTTTATTATTTATAATAGTATTTGATCGCCTAAACAAAATTAATATTTAATTAAGGATTATTGCATATTTATTATCTACATTAAGGAAGTTTTTTATTATTATTTACAAATTATTAATTCAAATTGTGTTTGTTTCATTACTTAAAATTTATTTAATTAGTATAAATGAATCTTCTTAAAATTAAATATAAAAAGACTTCAAAACCTAAGTAGAGGCTTTGAGCATTAAAAAAATTACTCTAATTGCTTTATACGTGCGTAATTGATTTACATCACAAAACAATCTAATTTCATCAGTCTTTCTTTTAAATTAGTCATCAAGCTTCTATGCTATTTAGCATGTTTACATGCAAAATTAGCGTTTCATTGCCAAAGGCCAAATTAAACACGAGTGCCTTGATGAATTATTGTTTCCAATCTATTTAACAAACGAACCTCGCACATTGGACTTCCTTCCGAAAAACATTTGAGCAACGTTAATTGTTTAATGAGCTGACTATGTGGCATATTCACGATGACGAGAACACAATATTTATATACGGATAGTTAGTCATCGATTTAAATTAGCTTCTCTAAATTGTTGAAAAGTAATAGAATTTAATTCACTGAGATAATTTAAAATCATAATTTCCTAATATTTCTAGTAATTATTACCTAGTTCTATAAAATACTTTCAATACTTACCTGATAGTTAAATATCAAAAAAATATGTTCGATAGGATAAAAGTATTTTCAAGTAATAATAATATCATGACACATATTAAATAATTAACTTCATTCAGAATTTGAAATTTTGTTCTAAATTATAAAGTTTCTTTTTGAAGGTTTTTAACATATTGAAAATTGCATTCCATTAGAAGTTTTTCAGAGTTAAAGAGTCTAATTTACATATTCCATAGCTTCTAATCCTTACGATTAAAAATTTATAGATTCTTAAGATCTTAATTACCTTTATATTCGTTTTGAAAATGTGTTTCTTCTAAATTATTTGTAACAGTTTCAAAGTCTCGATAAAATAAATAAATTTCTGATAATTTGGAACTCTCCAATAGCTATGACATCCAATTATGCACTTGTTCGCAGATTTTCATGTTTACAATTTTTACAATAAATTACATTAAAAGTTTTAGACATTTGAAAATTCATTCGGTTTAGAAGTTTTTATACATTCTGAAACTTTTTTTAGATTAATAGAGTCCAACTGGTTGATATTTAATTTTATAGTTTGTAAATCATTTAAAAGTTTCAGATTGCCACTTATTATTGCAATGATTTCATTGCTCCAGAAATTTCAGGATTCATTTAAAATTCCAATTTTTAAACTCTTATTATCTTTTTTCAGCGATTCTAAGATTTTGTAGAATTGTAGTTTTAGAGCTACAAATACTTTTCCATGATGCAAAAAAGTTATATTTTGTTTCATAAAGCTTTCAAACCTTTAAGAACTATGCGAGGAAGTACAAGATGACAAATAGGGTAGGCCCTACCAGATCATTGCAGGGAGGCTGTGTGCAGCACCTCCAAACGTGGGCTCTTTAGTACCAGGAGGGATAAGCGAGGTGATTACGACGCTTTTCATCTCAATAGTTTACTACCAGCCTAGATGAAGGTTGGGCTCGAGACCAGATGTTCTCGATGAAAGAGGTAGCAGCAGCGGTACCAGGCTGCTAACCGCATGGATCTGGGGGATACGAAACGAAGCCCTTAAAAGGACAACCCTCGCCAGAAGCCGTAGCCTACAGGCCGATCTACCTTCTTGCTGGCGAAAGCAAAATACTCGAGCAATTGCTGCAAGATGTGGCAAGTTGAATACACTCGCCATCTTCAAGGTGTGGGATGTCATTAATCTGGCAAACAATGAAACTAAAAAGCAGAGGACACACTGGCTTGCCATAACCATTGATATGAGAACGCATCCAAGCTCCTTTACGCCGCTCCGGCTTGGGCTGGATTCTTGAACTGGTCGAGTAATGTGTCCCTCTTAGGGAGCGCAATGCGGAGGAGGTCTTAGCTTCGATATCACCCCCGAACCTAGACCTGAAGACTGTACTGTCTCATCGCATCCGGCGACGAAGAAACATTCCCAACTCTAAATGGCGGCCGAAAGGCAGGATAGATGGTCGGCCTTCCCTACGGGTTCTTGGACGAGGCGACTGATCCCTGAGAACTGCTTCTTCGTATGTGCTCAGTGGAACACGATATGCGATCAATTGTCGAATGAGACAGGCAGATCCCTTAAGGCAGACCCGCTCGTTCCTGCTGAGGACGCGCGGATCTTGGGTCGGTAGCAAATGCAGCCAAGAAGATCCTTTAGCAAAATAAACTGCTCCTAGAGGAAATGGCAGCAATCGGCATTGGCAGATGTGACGGATGCCGCAATGGATGACGTTGATAAAGAACAGGGGGTGCTGGGCAAAGAATGCTCATGCGTTATGTACGACAAAACAACACCAATACCCCAAGATGAAACAGAGAGAGAAATAGAAGAAGCATTACTCTTCTCTAAAATAAAAAAGGCCGAAGTGTCGGAAAGCCAATAATGTGCGCCACAAAAAGGGACCATGGCTGTCTACAGCACACAAGAAGACAGCAAAGTAGTTATGCAGACAGAGTGCAGAGAGACACGTTGTGCAGGTGTTCAACATCCTGGGACGGGTAGTCGTGATAGCTCCGAATAGCAGAAATATCTGAAGGTCTATCTGGAGGTTTACCCACTTTGCAGCTTCCGCAATGTGGATTCGCTGCTATCAGTAGGTCAAATAGCAGGTTTCTGGCCAATATAGGCGGCCCATTAGTAGGTAGAAGGGCATCATGCTTTAAGGGTGAACACAACTGCGTAGCACTCTAAGTCCGGAAACCATGCGAATCGCATAGAGCTTCGGAACCATCGAGGCAGCAGAAGTCCTGGTATCTATTCCTTACATTGAGTTACTAGCGAGGCAAGAGGTTCACATGGGCACGAGGAGGGCACTGTACGAAAGTGACGCCAAACACAATACTAAAGCAAGGCAAGTAATGCGAGACAGTGGAACGAGGGGCAGTTGAACCCATTACATCATCTTAGTTGGAACCATGAGTGACCAAAGATCACGATGAGATAAGCTACAATATTATCCAAATACTATCAGACCATTATTGCTTCATAGCCTACCTAAGCCGAAAAGGTAAGGGCGAGGATGGGAAGTGCGTGTGGTGACCCGAGACATCCGACGAGACCGAACACACCCTCCTCCACTGTCTTAAGTAACAGGCGAATGGTGCAGAACTCGCCAGGAAGATGGGCTACAAGCTTTTACTTTTTTCGTAAAGTAATTAAAATATCCAGAATATTTAATTTCAATAAAGTGCTCAAAAGAAAAAAAACGGGACTATCATTTATTAATGCTATGGATTCACTGACTACCAGTCAAACATATTCATACCTTCACTTATTTGATTTGAATTTAGTTTTATATACTTGTACTTTTAGGTGTTTCTGTGCGGTTAAAAAACTAACAAGCTTTAACTAAAAGAGATTATTAGAAGCATTTTTGTGACATAACAAATAAAAGATTTTGCCATTATTACTTACTATTCATTGCGACCCATTCAGATACTTTTAGTCATTAAACTATCCGCGACATAAACTTTACCATCTGACAACCTACGTCCTTAACGGAAAGTTCGAAGAATTTCACAAAATTTATTGGTGTTTATGCGCCATTTGTGTTGTTTGCAGAGATAAGAAAAGCTTATGTCGGTCAAGAAAGGGAATTAAACCACCATATATCGATGATATACGGAATTCAATCGAGATCATAGTTCGCTTAGTGATGAATTTGAAGGTCGTCAAAAATAGGTTGTTGTTCTAGAATTCATTGATGCTGATTGTGGCATTATTCGGATCAGTTTATATTAAATATCGCATGAACATTTGGCTGTCAAAGAGTTTTTTTGGGGTTGGATCCCAACAAACCCTAAAAATAAAATACTTAAGAAATACAATTGCGGTGCTTCAAATCATGTCTTTTATATAAATATGACAATAAATTTCGATTAATTGTCCTGTAACATTAACGTAGATGAAATATTAACGAAAGTTACTTTACCCACCTTACTCGAAATAGTCACCTCCCAAAACTATGCATAGCTGAGATCTGCTAAACATGTCCTGAAAACTTTTCAAGAAGGCTTCTTTTGAATGGAGTTCAAAAGCATCGTCACGTTTCGTTGGATGTCAGGAATATCGTCAAATCTTTTTTCTTTCAATGCTGCAGGGTACATTGAAATTTTAAACCGTTTCATAAAACTTCTATACAGGGTATGACCCCAGTACGCATGGTTTTTTGTTCACGACAATCATACAGCCAATATCGTTAAACAGTTCCTCGCAAAAATGGGGTCTGAAACAAATGGTCACCCGCTTTTTCGGAAAATATTTGCAACTATACCATTAGGGCAATATCAAACGGTCAATTCTATATAGTACAAACCAGTTGTTTGATAGTAGTCTTCGATATAAATCTGTTGTTATTCATCACTATAAACATCGTGTCTCTTTTTTATCTCTATATTTTGCTATTATACATTTATGTTTTTAACATATATTGCTATATACATTCTTTTAGCTTTTGGTTAATTCCTCTATTTATTTATTTATTAGAATTATTATCATATTGTGTATTAATGTTTTAATATTTTAAGGCTTTCATTTGTTCATTCAAATAACCTTAGACATATAGTTCAATTTATTAAATTATAATTATATTGTGAAAGTTTTGTATAAATGAGAAAATTAATAATAACCGAAGGCCAAATCAAGAATAATTATTCATAATTAGTTATCTTAATAATATATTGTCTCCGCAACCATCAATTTATTCTATAATTACTGCCTTGTTATAAAATAGATGGTACAATATGTACGTGCATTATCAATTATAATATATTCGCTTAAGTTTTAATATATCCGAATGATCTCTAATACAATATCCCTCGTAATATATGCAATTAAAATAATTGGAATATCGCGATATTATTCATAGGCGCTGCATACAAAGTTTTAATTAGTTCTGAACTGGGATGCAGACGGTATTAATGGCGTTATTGTTTATTTTAATATAATATAATTGTACACGATGTTCTAACGCGATATTATATCTGATGGGCTCGAGTTTATAATTACGAAAATTTCCTGTTCGATGTGCTTCTTTAACAAACTTGACCGTGTGTCCTTGTTTTCCGTTTCACGGCATTTTTATGTAAACTGGTATCGGTTTCTGTCCACAGTAAACGTTTTATTACTACAAGAAATCAACATATATATGGTTTGAGAATTGAGAACAACTTAATGTATTTTAACCCAAATATTTGTCAATAAAAATATAAACACACAATTAGATCGAAACCGAATTACGTAACATCGAAGGGTTATAAGTGCAAATTGCACAATTCGCAAACGGCGGCTAAATAAACATCGTTCAGCTCATTTATTGCCACTTTTACATTAAAACAAACAATGCTGGGTCCGCTTTTCTAATTACCGGGCGAATATCAACTGCGCCTCTCTCCTTCTCTCTCGATAAACATTTCAAAGTTCGCCAACGTAAATACGCTCAATTAGTACCTGTTCGTTTCAGAAAGGGGCGGCGTTGGGAAAGGAGGGAAATTTCAATCATGCACTTTGTAATAAGGAAAATTAAAATGAGTGAACGGAGTAAGGTTTTTTTTTTTTAATAAAGTTTGTACGTGCTCGTATGGCGATGCTTACTGAAAAATTGGACTTGAAGTTTTCTGTGTATTTGCGTTTACCCCGCATTGAAGATAATGTCTGCAGGGGTTTGAAATATATAAGTTGGATTCAAGTTACGTACAAATATAGTTATATAAATTACTAGCTTATGACAATGTCGTAATGAGTCTGTGAAGTTATAAGAATGGAATCGAATAGAATTGGAGGTAAATTATTTACAGTCTAAAAATATGTTTTAATGATATCTTACCATCTATAGTACCCTAACATAATAAGATGAATTTACTTGAGTTGTTTCTAAAGTGTAAAAAAATATTAAAATAAAATTTTGATTATGATAATTATAAAATGAAGTTCACTTAGTTTCACTACAATAAAAATATTACTTTCAGTTACAAATTCTCTCATTAATTAAAAACAAAGCAACAAAAGAATAATGTTTATAATTTCAATAATTTTAAATAAAAAATATGCATAATTATAAATTGAATGTAGTTTTACAATTAAAAAGTGATAATTTGAATTTCGATTCCTTTACATTACTCAATCGAGTTATTTTCTAATGAAATCGTTGCGTATTCGAAATTGCTCCTTAATGAGATTTACTACGCCAGCAGCCGCTTCAAATGTATTCCTAGTCGATTGCATTAGACAATAAATCACACTTCCGCAAATTTGTTTTATTCAGTCGGAATAAAATATATATGTGTGTATGTGTTTGTGTTCTCCACCAAAACCCGAAATCTGTGCGCGAATGCGGAATATTTATGTCGGCTTTATTTATAATGTGCTCGCGAGACTTGTTTGGAAAATAGTTAGGTACAATTAAACTGATGTTTGTATAGAATATGTGTACCCTAATTATACTGTTATTGCAAGGCAACGAGGACTGAAATAAAGATACGGAATTTAATAATAATGAGGTGGTTAAATTACTGTGTGATAATTGAAATATCATATTACACTTTGCTTGGTTTATACGCAAAAATAGAAACACGAAAACGGATGTGTTATATGGGGCAGTAAACCGTGTCATCAGCAAGACACACAAAGAAAGAGCGGTTATAGGAGGAGGTGTAGGCTTATTAGGTTATTATACGTATAATGGAATAATGCGAATGTGGTCTTAATAATGTGTTGTGGATAAGATCTGAACAGTATAAGTTAAGTTATATTATTACATTAAAGTAAGAACAAATAGATCTAGTTGAAACTCTTCGACTAATAGATATTTCTCAATATTCTAATTAAAAATAATATTTTATAAGAAAAAATCAGCTAAGTTCAATTATTGCTTTTGCTATAATATTAGTACATTGAAGTATTCATATTTTTTAACTGTTTTGGGCTGATAATACTGAAGTTGATCGATAGAAGCCAGCATAACAATTTTATTCTTTTAAATTTATATTTGCTCACTTTTTGTATCGAACAATGCGTTTATTAAATAATCCATTTATTTGAAATAAACTGTAGGCAATTTGTTACTAAAATTTTTGAAATTGTAATTGCCAAAATACTATATTTTTAATTTTATAAATTAATAAAAATTAAAATTTTGATTTGAAACTCTACTAAAAATCTATTGAAAAACATTTGTTTCCAAGAAATTTCTTAATTTTTCAAGAAATTTAAACTTTGGAAAAATAATTGGGATAATATTTAGAATTTTTTTGAGATTTTCTTTGTAGTATTTTAGAATGTATCAATTTGTTCATTTATTTTCTAATTTTATCAAACATATTTTTAGAGATCGAATAAAGAATTTTGGCGCTTTGGTCCTGTTCTCTCATATTTGCTAGTAACTTTTATACAATATTTTTTATTATAGAAGACCTGCTCTCCCGCCTAATATAACCTAATTAAATAGAGTCTAAACTAACATTTTTTTAAGGAGAGGATTAATTTTATAGACACCTATTCTAGATATCGATTCCTCTGAATATTACTATCTTTTGATAATCAAAAATACGAAAAGCCGTCAAGCCTCCCTTATAATGGTCTATTCCTTCCATTTTCTTTCATAAGCATCTAAGTCTAGGTTTTTTTTTTAAATTAAGGGACGTGTTGACCACGTACAGCCAACAGTGCCTCCTGAATTTCAGGGACACGAGGAGAACCGTAACTCTTCTTTGCCTGGTGCCAATAAGGCACACTTATTCTCAGAAAGAAGTTACAAATCCCAATTTAACAACTTACATCTAATTAATTATTACTAATTTCGAAGAGTACTGACAAAAAAATGATTTATGCTATACAGAATTAACCGTTTGATATTGTACTAATGATGCAGTTGCAAACACTTTTCGTAAAAACACGCGACCATTTGTTGGATTTAGCTCATCTTGAAAGATTTTTATAGTCAGGTGCTGTTGTGTTGCATGATTCATCATCTTTACAAAACATTTGTTTGAAGCACCGCAATCGCATTTCTAAAGCATTTTCCTTTTGAACGCCAACAAATTCTTTATCAGCTAAATGTTCATGCATATATCCATGATTCATCATCTGTACAATAGACATGTTTGAAGCACCGCAATCAAATTTCTAAAGTATTTTCTTTTTGAACGCCAACAAATTCTTTGTCAGCTAAATGTGCAATATGCAATATTCAATATATGCGAGTTCCTCTAATGCCTAACAATACCTCAATCTCACTATAAGTCACATGCCAAACTTGCAATATCAATTCAAGCACAGCATCAATATATTCTAGAAGAACAACCTATCTTGGACGACCTTCACGAAATTCATCTCTAAGCTAACTATGACCATGACTGAATTCCGTATATCATCGTTATATAATGGTTTTTCATAAAAAGTCGAATTAGGTTCATCGATGCTATGTCGCAATATCCTTAGTCAAAAATTATAGAAAATAATCGCATGCAAACTTTCACGACTTAATTCAATTTCTTTGCCGACATAAGCTTTCCATGTCACAACACAAATGGTGCATCAATATCAATACGTTTTGTAAAATTATATTATCGACTTTTTGGAACTTTACGTTAAGGACGTTGGTTGTCAGATGACACAGTTTATGAAAAAGAATAAAATCTACTTTTAAAAAACCAGTCGCAGATAGTTTAATGATAAAAATTATCTAAATGGGTCGCAATGATGACGTAAATCATGGTTCAGAGTTTCGGTTTGTTGTGATTTTTTCTGTAACCAGGATTCCCAGATGTCAACGGGTTCCCCTGGGTTTCAATGAATAGTAAGTAATAATGCAAAAATCTTTTATTTGATATATGCCACAAAAATGCTTTTAATAATCTCACAGTTAAAGCTTAAAAAAAATAAAGTTATATAAAACGAAATTCAAATCAAATAAGTGAGGATATGAAAATGTTTGTCTGGAATCATTAACTGACTCAAAGTCAGGTATCCGCAGCATTAATAAATGAGTTTTTTATCTCTTGAAAGTTCTTTCGAAATTAAATATTCCATACATTTTAATTACTTTTATCTCAAAAGTCTCTCCAATTAAACTTTACGGAAAACGAGTAGAAAATTTATTATTATTAATTACAGTCTACTTTGACAATTTTGTGTTATTCTTTTTATTGTGTTTGGCCAATATGGCCTTTCTTGTTAATTCTTCGCTGGCTAGCATCGCCCCAACGAATGATTCCACTAAAAATTGGTAGCCCATCTTCCAGGCGAGTTCCTCACGTTGCGCCTGCTACTTAGGATAGTGGAAGAGGGTGTGTTCTGTGTTTGCAGAGGTCTCGGGGAATTACACGCACTTCCCATCCTCAGCCTTACCTATGTGGCTTAGGTAGGCCATAAAGCAACCATGGCCTGATAGGATTTGGATGAGATTGTAGCTTATCTTACCGTAGCCTTTTGTCATCCATGGTTCTAAGACTGGGATGAGGCGACGGGTCCATCTGCCCTTCGTTCAGCTATCCCACCTTGCTTACCATCGGGAGGTAAGGCGCTTCAGCGTTGTGCTTGGCGACCCTCGTTGCCACGTAAACCTTTTGCCTCACATATAGCTCGTGGTCAGAAAGAGGACTGGTTGCCAGTACCTCTGTTGCCTCGGTGAGTACGGTACAGTAGCCCCGTGCGAATCGAATGGCTTTCGGCCTAGAGCTATGCGGAGACGTTTCATGTTGTGTTGGGCCTTAAGGTATGATGCCCAGGCCGGTACTTTATAGAGCAACTTTGAAGGTGCTACACCCATGAAAGGTTTTCTTTTACCTTTCGATGGGACACCTATATGTGCCAGCAGCTGTTGATTGACCTGCTGATGGTGGCGGCCCCAGCTGTAGATACCATAACGTGGGATAGGAGGAAAGTGTATTAACCCCCAGGTGGACCCCTAGGTATTTTAATCTCAAAAACAAACTGATTTCCTGATGTTAAATTATCTGGCCAGCGTATCTCTTCGCCATATCTCTGGCCTTGGTAACTAAGATTTCATCAGCAAAGCCGACAATATCTGCTCCCTCCCACAGTTGAATTCGCAGAACTCCGTCGTAGGTGTTGTTCCACATCAGAGGCCCAATGACTGAGCCTTGCGGGACACCACACGTTGTTGGCATTGTTTTTATATTGTGGTTTAGTTTTACTCTGAATGTGGAGTTTTTAACCTTATCCCTTCCAATTAATGTTGTCCATTTTGGAGCATGACCTTACTTATTACATACACTCTGACCTTATCAATACCATCGGCAATACATGCAATACAGGCGGCTACCCGTGTCGCACACTATATATCCTTTAAGATTTAAGATAATTACCAAGACCTGAACAATATATTTGTCATACATTTTATTGTACACACTTGATTACTCTTGTACCATTAATATATTTCCACGTAATCAAATTTAGTGAATAATTCATATTAGTACAGTATTAATAGCTTTAACAACATAATTTCAAAATATACAGGGTGTTTATTAAATATAAGGCAAAGGTTATTATAAGAATAATTTGTCAAACAAAACTTTTGATTAATTAATTTTGAAGATTTTTAAAATTATTAATGTAGTCGAAATAAAAGTAAGACGTACTGCACTTGGTTTACCGAGTAAAAAATTAATGTCTTGTTATCTACTTCTACTTACTTTAAATAATGTCTTAAATTTTAAGTTGCAAATAATTCAAAATTTTATAATATCGAGTATTCTAAATTGTGAAAACGTCCCAAAAGGGCTTAAATTTAAAACAGAACTTTTTTGTATTATGGAAAACTTGAAAACTATTTATAGACCTAAATCTACAAAATTCTATAATTTAAAAAAATTCAAGAAGTTTTGATACTTTTACAATTATTGGCAAATTAACGAGTTTCATTAATTAAAAAGTTCAAAACCTCAAAACCTTGAAAAAACAAATTTAAAGAAAGTTTGAAAATTATAATTCTTAATAAATTTCACAATTTTTGAAGGAATTATATCATTGCAGTAAAATTTGGAAATCTAAAACTTACAGATGATTTACAAATAATAAAATTAAATATAAATCAGTTTGATTCTATAGATTAAAAAAAATCTAAAATGACATGAAAATCTGTAAAGTTATGCACAACTTCATGGATTCTACATTTTTTCAAAAAGTCGATAATATGAATAAATAATCTAGAGTATTTTTACACTAAAATAAAAAATTAAAAATCTGGATCCCTATAAAATGTAGATGTCATGTACATTATAGGGATCCAGATTTTTAATTTTTTACTTTAGTGTAAAAAAATCTCTAGATTATTTATTCATATTATCGACTTTTTGAAAAAATGTAGAATTCAGAATATAATATTAAAGATTTTATAACACAGGACACTCAAATGCTATTTATCAACCACCTCAAAAAGCACAAATTTCTAGCCTTTCAAAACGTTTTAGAAGTTTTAAATTAAATTAAATTATTTATAAGTTAGCAAGTTCAAAAATTAGAATTAAAAAGGACTTAAAATTTCTCTATCTTTCTAATTAAATTATTATAGTAAAAAAAGGTATTTTAAAACTTACAGATAATTTATAAAATGTAAAATTAAATATAAACTAGTTTGATTCTATAAATCTAAAAAAAAAACTCAATGATGAAAATATACTTTTAAATCTAACAAATGTACAAAATTATGAGTTTAGATTATTTGAATTTTTTTAACCGTATCTACTTAATTGTCAAAAAAAAGGCTCCAAAAGTTGAACGCTTTAGAATACAGAATATATATTTTTTGTATCATTAAATATTTGAAAACTGCAAATTAGAAATTATTCAATTTATTTGGCACATGCAATAATTGTTGGACACACATTACTTTTAAAGAAATGTACCTTTTTAGAGTCTCTTTAATTAAAAGTATATTATTTTGTTTTCGTTGTCTTATTTTCTACAAAACACAAAATAATACATGATGAGATAAATAGAATCGAGGACATTCTTGGAGTGATGACAGTAAGGATACTAAAGATATACATGGTGTTTCTGTGACTCTGGGAATAGAATTAACCACATACACTAGAGCGAAAATGATGATGATTCGTAAAAGAAATATTATAATAGTCTTCAAACAACCAAGATACAGGCCATCAAAGTTAAGGAATTTTAACATAATTTTCTAAATATTTTAAATACCGTTCGTGGTAGAATGCTGAAATTTGATACTACCTAAACTAACATCAAGTAAATTCCTTAGACAATTTGTTACTTCGATCGGACCGCGGAAATAATGCTATACAGGGTGTTTACTCAGAACTTTTTTTATTCTTCCACATTTTAATAGAAAATTTATTTTAGAAACATTTATCACTCTGAAAATTTTGATACAGTTGCTGTTTTTGAGTTGAAAGCAAAAGTAAATCCTCGAAATAATCAACAACAAGAATTTTCAAAATCCGAACTTTCGTTCAAGAGTTATAACCAATAAAGGAAAAACTAATGAAAATCGAAATTCCGTTTTTTAACTTCTACGATTAGTATACAACATTTGTAAATCCTGGATGCAAGAATTTTTTAAATCCGACCTTTCTTTTAAAAGTTATGTTAGAAAAATTAAAAAAACAAATGAAAATCGAATTTTTGTTTTCAACGTTTACAAAAAATAGGCGATATTTGTAAGCCAACAGTGGAAAATTTTTTACAATTTCTTCTTTCAATCAAGAGTTATGGACAAATAACGAAAACAAATAAAAATTGAATTTTCATTTTCAATGTTTAAAAAAAGTATGCGACATTTGTAAAGCATAAGTTCTAGAATTTTTAAAATTCTATCTGTCGTTTAAGAGTAATGATCAAAAAAAGAAATGAATGGGCGATGACAATTGAAAAACGAATTGAGCTGTCAACTTGCATATGTCGTTTAAACTAAAAGTTTAAAATAAAGTTTTTCGTTAGTTTTTTGATACTTTAACATTATAACATTTTCTATAAGTATACGACTTGTAAGCCCTGGATGCAAGAATTTTTAAAATTTGACGACCTTTCTTTTAAAAGTTATGTTCAAAAAAAAGACAAAAATTAAAATCGAATTTTCGTTTTCAACGTTTACTATAAGTAGACGACATTTGCGAACCATCAATGCAAGAATTGTTAAAATTCGATCTTTCGTTTAAGAGTAATTATCAAAAAAAGAAAAATCTGAGTGGGCGATGACAATTGAAAAACGGATTGGGCTGTCAACTTGTCTATGTCGTTTAAACAGAAAGTTTAATTTTTCGTTAGTTTTTAGATACTTAATAACATTTTCTATAAGTATACGACACTTGTAAACACTGGATGCAATAATTTTTAAAATCCGATCTTTCATTCAAGAGTTATAACCAATAAAAGAAAAACAAATGAAAATCGAATTTTCGTCTTTAACTTCTACAATAAGTGTACAACATTTGTAAACCCTGGGTACAAGAATTTATAAAATACGACCTTTCTTTTAAAAGTTATGTTTAAAAAAGAAAAGAAAAACAAATGAAAATCGAATTTTTGTTTTCAACGTTTACATTAAGAAAGCAAAAAGTATGAAGCATCAGTGCAAGAACTTTTAAAATGCGTTCATTCGTTGTAGAGTTATGGCAAAAAAACGAAAAACAAATGAAAGTCAAACTTTCGTTTTCAACGTTTACAATAAGTATGCGACATTTGTGAACCATCAGTGCAAGAATTTTTAAAATTCGATCTTTCGTTATAGAGTTATGACCAGAAAATGAAAAACAAATGAAAATCGAATTTTCGTTTTCAACGTTTACAATAAATAGGCGACATTTCTGGACCAACAGTGCAAGAATTGTTAAAATTCGATTTTTCGTTTTAGAGTAATGATCAAAAAAAAAATAATCTGAGTAGGCGATGACAATTGAAAAACGATCTGGGCTGCCAACTTGTATATGTCGTTTGAACAAAAAGTTTAGTTTTTCGTTAGTTTTTAGATAATTCATAACATTTTCTATAAGTATACGACATTTGTAAACACTGGGTGCAATAATTTTTAAAATCCGATATTTCGTTCAAGGGTTATAACTAATAAAAGAAAAACAAATGAAAATCAAATTTTCGTTTTTAACTTCTACAATAAGTATACAACATTTGTAAACCCTATGTGCAAGAATATTTAAAATTCGACCCCTCTTTTAAAAGTTATGTTTTAAAAATAGAAAAACAAAAGAAACTCGAATTTTCGTTTTCAACGTTTGAAATAAGTATGCTAAATTTGTGAACCATCAATGTAAGAGTTTTTAAAATTTGAACTTTTGTTCTAGAGTTATGGCCAAAAAACGAAAAACAAATGAAAATCGAATTTTCGTTTTCAACATTTACAATAAGTATGCGACATTTGTTAACCATCAGTGCAAGAAATGTTACAATTCTATCTTTTGTTCAAGAGTTATAACCAATAAAGGAGAAACAAATGAAAATCGAATTTTCGTTTTTAACTTTTACAATAAGTGTACAGCATTTGTAAACCCTGGATGTAAGAATTTTTAAATCCGACCTTTCTTTTAAAAGTTATGTTCAAAAAAAAGAAAAACAAATAATAATCGAATTTTCGTTTTCAACGTTTACAATAAGTATGTGACATTTGTGAACTTTTAGTTGAAGAATTGTTAAAATTCGATCTTTCGTTTAAGAGTGATGACCAAAAAAAGAAAATTTATTTTATTAGCCTTTTTACATCTTCAAAGTTGATGTAGATAGAAATAAAGATATAGAAGAATCACATATTTAGCACAAAAATGGAATGAGTTAGTAAGAAAATAAGGAGTCATCAACGCTAAAGATTTTAAGCTTTTGTAGAAAATCGTACAAAGAGGAACGAAAAGAGAGAAAAAATAAAGAAGATGAAATTTAAAAAATTTAATCCAAGTATAATTATTACACCGGGTGTGGCACTTAAGACGCCTCGGACCATAGCTCCCTTACAATAAAAGCTATCGAAAAAAATCTAAGAGCAAAGTGGTGCATAATTACCGTCGCTATGTTTCAAAAATATTTCTAATCATCAGTGGCGTGCCGTACTCCAGTGGCGTACCAAACTTATGTTTTTTTAAATGAAATGCCCTATTTTTTATTGCAGATTTGGAAAGTGCTCGGAGAGTACTTATTTTTTTATCTAACATGTTATACCCTTCACTTTAGCGGTTTCGCTGTTATAACCCCTTCTTTCAAAATTGCGCCCCATTTTTGTGATTTTTTTGTAGAGAAACTAATTGACGCCGGCGCCTAAATTTTGAATTGAGGTACAGGTTAAGACCTCGTATACCTTCACATAATTTTTTTTCGGGTAATTTATGGAAAAAAATAATTTTTGATTTATCTTCGCATGTTGTCATTTTTTTTCGAAAATTTCAAATGGCACCCCCCTAAAAAAATACGGCGTTGTACAGCCAAAACTCTAAATTTTTCATTGGTACAAAAAAAAATACATATTGCATAACAAAATTTCGGAGAAAAAAGGAATTTCATCGCAAATGTCGGGAAACGTTTTCCGTTCCCAAGTGTGCCATTAGAAAACAAAAACACAAATACGGTCAACATAATAGTATGTACCTATTTATTCAACATGATATAAAAAATGCAGATGAAAATTTAACAACTTAAACTAAATGTTCGAAATGACGACCTTCCTGCTGGAGGCATAACCGCAACTTCGACTCACAGGCTCTAGACACTGCCCTAAGGACTTCTGGTGATATACCGCGGAAAGCCGCGCGGATTCTCTCCCTCATATCCTCGACAGTAGTTGGTACCGTCCTGTAAACCTCACAGGACCCCCACGACCAATCCAGGAGTCCGGAAACGTTTCATCGAGAAATTCCCGAACGGCACGGCTATTATGTGCAGGAGCCAAATCGTGTTGGAAAACTATTTGTCGTAGAGCGGCTAGAGGGACATTTTCCAAGAGATCATCCAAGTCGTCGCGAAGGAACCTCAAATAACTGTTGCCGTTCAGGTGCCCCTCGATGAAATAAGGACCCAAAAGGTGTTCTCCAAGTATGCCTCCCCAAATATTCAGCGACCGTCTTTGCTGAACGTTTATCAAAAATGACTTATGGCTGCTACTGGCGTCTAATAATTTACTTTGACAATTACCAATCTTTTGTTTTCTCATGGCACACTTGGGAACGGAAAACGTTTCCCGACATTTGCGATGAAATTCCTATTTTCTCCGAAATTTTGTTATGCAATATGTAATTTTTTTTGTACCAATGAAAAATTTAGAGTTTTGGCTGTACAACGCCGTAATTTTTTTAGGGGGGTGCCATTTGAAATTTTCGAAAAAAATGACAACATGCGAAGATCAATCAAAAATTTTTTTTTCCATAAATTACCCGAAAAAAAATTATGTGAAGTTATACGAGGTCTTAACCTGTACCTCAATTCAAAATTTAGGCGCCGGCGTCAATTAGTTTCTCTACAAAAAAATCTCAAAAATGGGGCGCAATTTTGAAAGAAGGGGTTATAACAGCGAAACAGTTAAAGTGAAGGGTAAAACATGTTAGATAAAAAAATAAGTACTCTCCGAGCACTTTCTAAATCTGCAATAAAAAATAGGGCATTCCATTTAAAAAAAACATAAGTTTGGTATGCCACTGGAGTACGGCACGCCACTGATGATTAGAAATATTTTTGAAACATAGCGACGGTAATTATGCACCACTTTGCTCTTAGATTTTTTTCGATAGCTTTTATCGTAAGGGAGCTATGGTCCGAGGTGTCTTAAGTGCCACACCCGGTATATAATTTTAGCCAATACAAATTACCTAAAAGAAAATTAAACAAAAGTAAACTTCAAACTAACAAAATTTCTGTAAGTATATGAATGTTATGATTTTTTCTCTTAATATTATTTTGAAAAAGTAATCGAAATCGATTTTTTACAATTTACGATTATGCATTAATTAAAATCGGAATAAAAATAACAATACACCGAATGCAAGCCACCAACAAGGTGTCGACGTTTCGCCCGGCATTACAAAGCACTTAATCCGCGTCACTTCTTCGCGACGGCAATGGCGGCGCGCCAAAAGTCCGCGCGCGAAAGAAACACAAAAACCCGTAATCCGGAGAAATATCGAAGGCAAAGAAAAATGTTTCTTACGTAAAAGGCAATAATTTATTCACCCGGGTCGGTAAACATCTTGGAAATATGTCGGCAACATCATGATTAATACGTTTCTATTGCGTTCGTATGATCTTCAGATTGTAAAACCATTTACGGCGACGACAATGAAATCATCCGTTACACAATGGCAAATATATATTTTTAGTTATAGAGCGGTCGTGGCCCGAGGCCGGGTTGGAGTTTTGCTTTCTTTTCCACGGTCGTATCAATGAATATTCAATTGCAGAAAAAAGTTAACACATTCAATGAGATTACTATAAATACAGAAAGAAAAAAAAATACTTTC
Organism: Ontholestes murinus; assembly: GCA_963969525.1. Lineage (NCBI taxonomy): Eukaryota > Metazoa > Arthropoda > Insecta > Coleoptera > Staphylinidae > Ontholestes > Ontholestes murinus. The sequence goes on from OZ018392.1 coordinate 11,585,856, forward strand.
GAAGTTTATTTACATGAGTCAACGTTTTGTATACTATATAGGTATTATGTATTGCTTTGATGGTATTTGATATAACTAATGTAGATATATTTTTCTTAAGAAAATATGAAATTTGTCACTACTCAGTAGTAATGAGGAAAATATATACTAGGAGATGTGGAAAGACCATTGGTTGATACTTAGTTGACAAATGTACTCCAGATTTTTAATTGTGTAGTCATTATCTGTGTTATGTATTATTTGCTTGTATATACGAGACAAGAATACCTTTAAAGAGTGCTTTAAAACTTTATATAGTTTGTGTCATAGAATTTATTCTAAAACATGGGTAAGAATTAGCATATAATACACAAGAGAAACTTAATTTTGGTAACTATTATTTATATTAAGATTTGAGACCATTAGTACCTGTTGAATAGGTATGTATCTATTTTGGAAGTACTAAGAACATCAATTTTGCGGTTTTTGAAAAATTGCAACAATTTATTTAATCGTTACATATTTAAAACTAATTTATGTTTTGAAGAGCATAATATTTAACGCGGTAGAAGTCGTATTTCCCATGATAATCACGCGCTCCTGATTACCAGGAAGTGAACACCGTAATTCTAGTGAGAGTGATTGACATTATAATTGAATCGCAAAATACCTAGAATTGAATGAAATTGCATTGTGCTCAATAGAAATACCAGCAATATTTCAAAGTGTATTTACAACAGAGCGGCGATAGAGCCGGTGTCCTTCACGAGCAGGAGCATACCCGCAGCTAAGTCATTCCGAGTCGGTGCCATGCCGTACCAGCCGCACACTCTCGGTCACTCCCCCCCACTTCACTCACCTCACCTTATTCAATAAAATGACCACATTTGCAATCAAAACAAAATTATCTAATGCTACCTTACAATCCGATTATTACCGTATAGCAAAATGCTCACGTGTATATTATCAATTGTTAGTCACGAAGGCCTAGGTTTATGAGGTATGTATTGAAATGTTCCAAAACAAATTTTATCAGTGGTTTAAAAAAAATACAATCCAATGTTTTGAACAAATACATGTATATAAAATAAGCAATTCGTACAAAACTGCAGTTACAAATAATTAATCATAAACTAGTTTCATATCAATAGAGGAGTATAACTACTGTTCACGTTATAAAGGCAAAATCCGCTGTATTACGAAGGTACAATAATTTTCTTATCGCATCTCTATAGAACTGTGAAGTCTCAATTTTCATGTTCAATCAAATGGTGTTGCAGACTAGAAGTGGGTCGTTTCGAATCGGTCCGTCTAAAGGGCAAAAAAACGCAATTGTGTAACGGTACTCGTCGAAACTGGGAACATTCTGGCGGAAGACAAAGGAAACTTCTTTGTTTTGCGAGCCGGGGCATACACGAAACGAAAATCGCTTAGTAATTGAAACGGTCACATTTGAATACGTCTAGACTCTGGTAAACAACGTTCACATGCGAAACGTTAACTCTTTATTAATAACGGCTATTGAATATTAAGCGGAATCCGATGCTAGTCTGCCAGTTCGAGGATATTTTACAGTTAAATGGAAGTAATGGTCTAGATTTGTTGTGTGAATAGGCGGCGAATCGAATAAAACGGTGGGAGTGAATATAGAACGGCCGGCGCTCGATTTTTCTTACTTTCTTCCTGCCTCACGAGAAATGATTGTGATCATCTTGATTACAACGATATCGAGTGATTTATATAAATTGTTTGTACGAAACGGCCATACAAACTACATTACTAGTGATTATTTGATCATCCAAATAGTAAGAAATAAGTGTAAAAAATTTCGTATTTACAGCAATAATGTTCAAATCATAAATTAAATTCTTATTCCAACTATTCATACGTTTGATTAAATATTATAATAGGCCATAAATGTCAACTAGGATTTTTTTACGAGTTTTAATTTTTTTCTTTATTTAATTAGTATTATGTAGTGATTGAAAATGTTAACCTATCGATAAGATCTCTAATCCCGAAGGAACTCTACATCAAATTTTCACGCGACTCTATATGATTGTACATAAAGAGACTTGCTCACTATAAGATGCAAATATTAGTATTGTAAATCCTTCGTTTGTCTTCAACCTGTAATTCTCAAACGCTTTTGGTTTAATTTTATTTTAATGCAGAAAGGGGAAAGAGTGGAATTCGAAGGTTTATTAAACACTTGGTCCAAGTTAAAGAATGGGTTTTAAATGATTTCCAATGATTCATATGATGGGAGATTGCATTGCATTATTAGCCTTGGAAGAAACTTCATTGACATATGTTATATTCTCTTTCCAGGAAGTCCTATAATTAAGGATGAAAGCCCCGTATATAACTACAATAAACCTTAGGAATGGTTGATCATTAAAGTACACTTAGTAATTTATCCTGATTATGCTTTCTAAGATCACAGAACTACTTTTATGACTAGATAATTCAAATACGGTCTCATTAATAGTTCAAATAAAGCCTGATTAAGTCAGATATGAATTAACTGATTATATAAATGGAAAAGAACAATATTATCAGTTTGTTAAATAATATTACAGTAGATCAAAAATGCTGGTTCCAAATTTTGGGCGAACAAAGAATATAGGATTGGACTAAAAAGTGAACATAAAAGGAAGCATATACAAAAAAATTGTGATGTGGTTATTATAATACTTTTCTCGAAAACTATGAGGTTTGTGCAAAAATGCTATTTTTAATAATTTGCTCAATTTTGAATTCTTTACAATTACAATAATCCAAGTTAAAGAATGGGTTTTAAATGATTTCCAATGATTCATATGATGGGAGATTGCATTGCATTATTAGCCTTGGAAGAAACTTCATTGACATATGTTATATTCTCTTTCCAGGAAGTCCTATAATTAAGGATGAAAGCCCCGTATATAACTACAATAAACCTTAGGAATGGTTGATCATTAAAGTACACTTAGTAATTTATCCTGATTATGCTTTCTAAGATCACAGAACTACTTTTATGACTAGATAATTCAAATACGGTCTCATTAATAGTTCAAATAAAGCCTGATTAAGTCAGATATGAATTAACTGATTATATAAATGGAAAAGAACAATATTATCAGTTTGTTAAATAATATTACAGTAGATCAAAAATGCTGGTTCCAAATTTTGGGCGAACAAAGAATATAGGATTGGACTAAAAAGTGAACATAAAAGGAAGCATATACAAAAAAATTGTGATGTGGTTATTATAATACTTTTCTCGAAAACTATGAGGTTTGTGCAAAAATGCTATTTTTAATAATTTGCTCAATTTTGAATTCTTTACAATTACTTATTATATAAATTTCATTTAACTCCTGTAGTTTATTAGCAATAGGCAAAAAAATGTCAAAATTATTAAGTTAAGGACGTTTTATTTGTAATAACTTTAACTTTCATTTGAATTTCAAAATTTGTTTGAATAAATCTATTAAATTTGCAGTCATGTTGTTTATTTACGTTTTACAACATTTAATAAAAACTTACGCTTAAGTTTTACTGATTGCGGGTGGCCTCTACCCACCCCCCCTACATATACATATCGTCTTTAATTATTAATCGCGATGCAGTTTGCAATTACTTCAATTACAAAATTTGAATAAAGGAAAATTGAGAAAGTAGAACTTTTGAGTGTGTTATTTAATAAAAAAAATTTATACATCATACGTAGAAAGACTTTAGATCAACTTAAATAAGATTAGCTAAAGAAGGTTATTTATATTTAAACTTAAATTTTAATTATGCTTTGTTATTTATTATATACAAGGTTTTACTCTTTTTTGTAGCAAAATCATCAACGATTAGTATTTAAAGTTATCATATATATGTAGGGTGGGTGGGTGTCCTCTATCACACCATACAATCAGTAAATCAAAAGCGAGGGTTTTAATTAAAAGTTGTAAAACGTAAATAAAGATAACATTATTGCAAAATTTAATAGATTTATTCAAATAAATATTTCAAATAATTTTTGGTGATGATTTACTGATTGGAGGGTGGGATAGAGGCCACATATACATATAAACCTTAATTACTTATCGTCTCGCTGTATCCACTGAAATTAATTACAAAACATTTGAATAAAAAAGGAATTAAAAACTTAAAATTTGAGATACTAAATTAGTAAAAATTTGATGCATGAAGGGTGGGCAGACTTTAAATCTAAACTAGATAATATTAGCTATAGAAGTCATTTATATTTAAACTTAAACTTTGATTTTGTTTAATTTTGTAATAAATAAAGGGTTTCACTGTTTTTAGAACTGATGATTTTAATGATTAGCAGTTAAAGTTATCATGTATATGTAGGGTGGGTGGGTGATCTCTATCCCACCCTTCAATCAGTAAAACATAAGCGAGGGTTTTAGATAGAAGTTGTAAAATGTAAACAAACACAAAATAATTGCATTTTTTAATTGATGTATTCATACAAATATTTAAAATATTTTTTGATGATGTTTTACTGACTAGAGGGTGGGATAGATGCCACCCACCCACGCTACATATACATATTAACTTTAATTACTGATCGCGATGCAGTTTGCAATAATTTTAGATCTATCTACTGTTAAACTCTCTTCGCTATCATATTTATGAAGACAGGACGTCAGTACCTTACGAATTGTGGAATTAGAATTATGCTTTGGATTAGAAAAAATGATCCGATTTTGTCAAAATGGCAGAATCACTGGAAAAAAATTATTTACTCACTGAAGTTACTTGAAAGAAAACGCTTCAGTGCGAAACTCTATTGCCTCGTTCTTATAAAATAAATGCTCAAATTGTAACGCAACAAAACAGAGAGCAAAAGAAAGGAAGAGCTCATCAAAGAGAGATGGATTCAATGAAATTGTTCTTAGAATGAAAGCATCTTTGCATATTTTGAGTTTTTCAAATTTCTAAAATCGACTGAGTGTAAACACATTTTTCTTTGTGTTTAAAATTCTTCTGACAGCAGCATTTGTTAAGAAATCGTGGACTAGACCAACTTTTTCACCAACTTAAGATGCATTCTAAATCGAACAAAGTATGTTTTGTAAATCAAGAACATTACAAATACTTAAGAATTAAAGCCATATTTTATGGAAAACGTTCTTGCTTGTATTTTGTTTCATCTAAATGTATGATTTTTAATTTAGTTTTAATTTAAAGATAGTAATAAAATTTACCAGCCATTTCTTAGTAATATTTTACAAAGTTTACATTAACTAAATGGCTCTAAAATCTACTTTTCGCATCAGAATATATTCAAGCTTTTATGTTATACAAAGAACCATTTTTAATTTCAACGATTCTTGCATATAATAACCGATGCGTCAAATGTATCAACAGAAGAATTTTTGACTCCATAAAACCTACCATATGCAGAATTTTAAATTCCGGCAAAAAAATCTACACAATTAAAAGAAAACACTTAGCAATTCTTGACTCAACCAAAAGTTATAGACTTTATCATTTTGGACAATTATTCATTATCGCAATCTACTTTATTTGGTAAAATGAGTATAAAATTAAAGAAGCCAATTCAAGTCTAGTGTGATGAAATTAAAATTGGAAATGTTTGATTTTATAATAAGGGCGACAAAAAAGTAAGTGTAGCTTTTTTTCTATAATAGAAATCTATAATAATAAAGACGACACCGAATGCATAAACTAACAGTTATCAATGAGTTAGAGAAAATTTAGAAAATATTATCAATTTCGCAACTTCATTTAATGAAGATCTTTTGACTTTTAAAATAAATTTTCTATCAAAATTTCTGCTGTAAATAATGTAAGATGTCCGTTTAACAATTGGCACTATAGATTACGAATTTCCATTTTGTGTATCATTATTCACAGATGAATTAAAGACAGATCCAAATTATTGAAAGAAGTCTCAATGTAAGTCACGCCTGTATACTGGTCAAGGTCATGTAACGCATTTTCAAACACCCAGACATTTATTTTTATCATATTCCTTTTTTAAGTTAATCGTCTCTTTAAAGATTACCTTAATTAGTTAATTAATTCGAACGTTTCATTTATTTACCTTTTTTTCTTATGAAACGAATTGTTTGCTTGGAATCATTTCTTTTGATTTCCTTTTCCAACTTTTAATTATAACTTAAATTCATAAATTTTCAATAACTTAGAACTTAGTTCTATAGAATTTCCTCTTTTGTAAATGAAACGACTTGCAACTTTTAAGAATTTATTTTCTTTTCACGCTTTAGATGGGAAACACCACACTCTTCTCCTTATGCCTTTATAATTCTTGTAATTTTACTTACTTTTCAAGTGCAATGCTCACATTTTTTATTTCTGCCATTTATTTTAAATTTTCAGGCCGAAATTATTTTTATCATATTATCATAATTTAACGTTTCTAGACTTTTATCAACTATACGTATCGTATTCTCCACTTTTTCTCATTCTACCTATATATTTTCAAACTTATTCCTCTCTTTTAAGGTTACTTAAACTTATCCTTTCTTGAATTATATCATTTTTGGCTCATTCATTATTAGGCATCATATTTTTATATTGCTATGAGTATCCAGCTTTATGTTCTGATTTGTTGTTAACATTTTCAAACTGGATTCCTATTTTGATGCCCAGTGGTATGCCCTTCAATGTCGCCTTCATTCTTTGCGATAAAAATATATTTTTTTTAATTTTAGGTTGCAACTTTCATATATTTGTATTGTATCTTTATCATATCGACATAATTTTTAGATATAGCATCCTCCACATACTTCATGTCCCACCTATGTACTTAAAAATTGTTCTTCCTTTGTTTCAAGATTTTTCAATACCCTAACTTATCCTTTCTTCAATACTCTCTTCTTCCACTTACCTATTATCTTATTTAGATCCTGATCCCCAATTTAATGCCCAACGGTATGATCTCTTATATTTCCTACATCCATCTAGTGTTTCATTTTTCTTCACTAATCTTTTCATTTTGAATTGTCTATATCTAGTTTAGACCCTAATGGTATCTACCATCGTGATTTTCCATCTCTATTCCATGTTCCGCTTCACTTTATTGATGATCTTGTTAGATCTAACATGTAGTTTCTTTAAATTTTGTTGTCTTCTTTTTATGGAGTAGGTTGAAGAGTCTTTGGCTTGTCAATGAAAAAAACATGTTACCAAGTTACACCAAGTGCAAAGACTATATCTTCTAACATTTCAAATAAACATAGGTATTTGTTTCCAACTTGACCTTATTTGAGTAAAATATTTTACCAGGGAGCTACTGCATCAGTCGTGGAAAAGGAAATAGTCGCTCCTAGCATTGTCTTGTTGAAACATTTTTTTCTCTTCGCCAAATGTTTCTGTTTGACCCTAACCTCGTTAGTTGATAGTTATCATTACCAAGATAATCAAGGAATATTGCCGGTTGATTGTTGTGTCTTGGGACAGCCTTCATCAGTTAATAACAACTCTGCCTACTGCCGATTGATCTCCGTTTTCTAGTGTTTGATCTATGTTTCATCTATTACAAATCAATGCAAGGTTGTTTTGAAAGTCAAACAGGTTCCGCTTTTTGGTTAATTGGTCAATCAAAAAACGCGCAAAGTATTTTCATGTAAATATTCACGAAAGATATGACCTACGCATTCCTCTCAGCTACTTATGATATTGGCTCGATTACTCAATTTCATTTTGCAGTCATTTAACACCAATTCACTGATTTTTTGACGTTTTTGGAAGTTACTGCCTCATTTAGCTTTTCTGAACGAAATACAATACTTAATGGTTAAATTCGGTGGGGCAGATGTGCCATAACATTTATCAAGCCATGTCTTTGCTTCAGCAATGTTTCCATCAGGAAGCAAAGTTAAATTAAAACACAAAATTCACTTTTTACTATAGTAAAACCAACTTCAGAAATAGCTTCACCTCAGAAACTACAGGAGTCAACGAAATTGCATGAATTTTTGACAGCATCTAAGTTAAAGTTGGCACTCTTTATGAGGTATAAGCGTTTTCAGTTTGTGGTACTATTTATATGTTAGGCCAAAGATTTTTCAGCTTGTCTAGTACAAAGCATTCACCTCCCATGACATCATTTATAGTCACACAATCATTGATTGATTTATTATTTATAATTACTCCTTTCGATTTATATGATGGTTACTAGTTACTTTCTGGAACATTTCTAACAAAATTGAATGATTTAATGTTAAACAAGAGCTTAAAATTATATTTTCATTTTCGCTTTCACCAATATTTTTAGCAATTTTCTGTTTCAACCAATTATCAAGTATTAAATATACTGTTGTTTAATTCAATTTTTGGTTGTTATTTCCTACTATTTCATTAAAGTAATTTCTAATAATTTTATTTTCCCAAATTATGGAACTTTCTTTTATTAATATAATAAATTCTATATTCATTGTTGAACTAATATTATCAATATATTTTTTGTTACATGATATATTTTATAAAGACCTAGCGTACTCTTGACCTACCTCAAATCTTTTTGAGTTAAACTAGCGTACCCTTGACCTATCCTAATTAATTCTATATTAACCCCGGCATACATTAACAAATAATATTGACTTAGCGTACTCCTGACCTACCTTAATATTGAGTGTATTGACCTAGCGTTACCCTGACCTGCCTCAAGAAGAATTGTACAGTAGGCCAATGTACAAGGTATTGTGGTAGGTCAAGAGTACGCTGAATTAACGCAAAAATTAAGAAAAGTGTAGACAAAAAAGACTCAGGTAATAGTTTCCTAACTAGAAACAGTTGTAATATTAAAAAAATAGTTGAAAAAATTATAAAAATATTCGTTAATGTAAAAACTTTGCATAAAATTCTTTAAGAAAATTTAATAATAATAATAAGTCTAAATATTTTAATTATTTTTTAAGAACCATTAAGAATGAACAGAAAAAAAACGTTGATATGTATCAAATAATTGACAAGAAAGAAGGTCATACGAAAAATTAACCTCTGGTGAAACATTTTTGTATTAATTCGATTGTAAATATCGTCATTCTTTCCTAATAAAAAGTAGGCTACAAACCAACCTCCCCAACTTATTTAAATAATATAATCTGAGATGTTCTTTTAAATTTCAGTAGAGTTACAAATACACTAAACCATTAAATATTATTAATCAAGATTCAAAGTTAATAACGATAAATAATTAAACGAACACTGAATTACCACGTAGTAACGGTCGCAATCATCATTATCAATAATTAAACTTTTAAGAATAAGTATCAATAACTAAATTTAAGGTAAATATGTAGGGTAGGTAGGTTTCAAAGAATAATTGTTTTTTTTTTAATAATAATTGCATTATTGTTAATATTATAAACCAACATTGTAAAATTTAAAATAAATTGAGTACCTTAATACTCTTTAACAATATCAATTATAAACTGGTTTTAATCCTTCATTCATGTCCCTCTAAAATGGATCTCATAAATATCGCATAAATACATACATAGATTAGCTCAGCGCATCAAAAGCTCCGTGGAATTTGGTGCTGGCAGATTTATTATCGTTACAACAGAAGCCAAAGTTAATTAATTTAAACCCGATATCATATTAACATATTTATCCAAAATGTAATTAGTACGTTAACCTGATTAAAAGCGGAACGAACCATACATTTGTTAGACTAATTACACGTTGGTGTAAGCACGTGTATCCAATATTCGATAATGGATTCTGCCTGTATGTACCACCATCTTTAGAACGCTAAATAAAGGAAATCGTGTTAATGTGACGCGTGCGTGCGTTCCATGTCAAGATTTGAATTTTCGAATGGGAAACATGCCATTTTGTACGCTCTAAATATCGCCATTTATTTGGCAAATATTTACAAACCTTTCCGCAAACGTTATGGTATAACGAATTGTTTCGCATTCGATGATAACGTGAGGTAATATAAACTGAATTTCTGTACAAGGACGTGGGGCAAAATTTAATGCTATTATAGAGAGGATGTTTTCATACCATTGTAGATTTGCGACGATAATAAATCAATTATATAGATTTTTTTACGGATAAATTATTGCTTGCATGTGGGCTAGATTTAATCACGCAATTCATGTTTGTGAATAAATATTATATAATTTATACTAGTGAAAAAAAACTATCTTTTACAGTAGATACGAATGTCTTTTCAGGGCTTTGAATATAGCAAGAGAAATCCTCTAAAACATTCATTATTTAATTTAATTATACGAGTATAATTTGCGTGTATTTTATTTTAAAACTAACAATAATAATTTTACTCTTAATCACATGCAGATTATTCAATTAATTACCTACCTATCTAAATCTAAGAGCTTATTAATGATGTTTAATTAAATTTTACATAAAATTGAATAGCAATTTATACTTGAAGTCATCCACAATTATTTACAAATAAATCATGATTTATAATCCTTTCTGGAAATGATGGAGCGTGGCATTGAGATTACAAATTACCGTGGCGCTACGGAGCCGTCGAATAAATTTCGCGTCCCAAATCCGTATAATTACGTGCATAATACGGCTCGGAAGAGAAAGAGACGGCGAAAGATGTTGAAAACACGATACCTCGGCATAATACAGCTATGTCTATGGTCAAATAAGATGAAATCACGGATATTTTCACGCCACCGACGAGAGAATTGAGGTCGAGGTTTCGTGTAAAAGGCGAAAACAGGGATCTTCACATTTAGAAACAAATCTTATTACTAAGTATTGTTTTAATCGTGTAATCAATTCTTTGCTGTAATTATAACGAAATAATCGAAATGGCACAACTTGATTTTTCAATAAAAATTATCAAAATTACTAATCAATTAAAAAAGTAAGTTATTTATAATAACAAACAAAATTAATGTAGCTTTCAAATTAATTATTAAAGCTCTAAAAGCTCTTAACGTATTTTTTGACTAGTATAATCCCAGTGTTGTCAAAATTATTTATTTTTACAGTAATAATTGGCAAACATTTTCTTTTTCTACCTTACCTCGTAGTAAAAGTTGCAACCACCCTAATGATAAAGAAACTTTTTAGTATTCTAGATGTTTTAATATTATAAATTACCTTTTTACTGAAACAACTAATCACATTGCTCAAAAACGATGGAATCGCATATTAGCTAATTAATACAATCCCAATTAGTTCATTATTTGATTACCTATTACTTTTATTTAAAGGATTAATTGTAATCAAGCAGTAATAGCAATGGAACAATTTAATATTACTTTTAAAACAATGAATTTCACAGCGAACTTTTTTTTGTACAGATCGTAATGAAATAAATTACATTTATTACCGAAACAACTTAATCGCGGAATCGTATCATTATTCACGAATTCGGGGACCGCATTTAATGAATATAAATGTCGTGGAAATATGTTCCCACATCACAACGAATGACGATACAGACTAATTTAAGGACATTTCTGCTCACGCCACCTTTAATTTTCGATTCCGAATGTTTCATTCGAGCGTCATTTTCCAAATTGGCCACATGTAACGTATAAAATTACGAACCTTGATTAACTTGAATTCGCCTTTTATGTTTGCTCTGTTAAAGGAATTTGTTATGTATTGATTAATTTGCACCAACTGGGACAATCGTGACTGACAACTGATTGCATGTATAAATTATAAAACTAAATGAACAGTTAGTCATAAAATTAATTTTTATTAGTAGTTGAAATTTCCCATAAAAATAAAAATAGTTTAATAAGAAAATAAACAGCACAACGTTAAATAACACTCATACGTATTGTATTTATACTTACCTTATGGTCAAAATCATGTCAAGAAACAAACAAATCACTACACAAGATGTAAAACGGATAATAAAAACGATTATAATAGTTTTATGGTATAACTTAGCATATTATTATTTTTATATTATTACTCACCTTGCCTAGATATAATTAATTTCAACAACTGTATTATTTGAAAAATTTTCGACAGAAGAAACAACACTGTTAAATATTTAGTTATAAACTATTGTTCATTGATAAGTTAACATACAAATTCGGTTGTTTGCTTTTGTTTGGAATCATTATTTACTTATTACAATATGTTTTGGTTATTATTTAAGAATGAATTATTAGCTACATTTATTCTAACTATGTTGTTGAATTGTTAGAAAATATTCGTACAATTGTTTGTGTTTATATAAAATTTGTTAATATTATTATACTGTAAATTAATAATAATTTGTATTAACTTACCATTTATGTAGATGTTTGCTTGTCTAATTACAAAACTGTCATAAAAATAATTCAACTATTTAAAAAATTGATAAACAATATCCTATTAGCGACACCTATTACTCTACTACTACACTATTAATCATTTAATCATAAATAATAAAATTAATAGATGTCACCACACGCACATAACATTAAAGTGAAAATAACAAAAAGGTTATCTTGATTAATTAAAACACTTGGTTTTGCTTCACTATTTATTATTTTCTATTCGACTAATTTCACCTAGTTATTTAATCAACCATAATAAAAGATATATCTCCATGCAACTCATCAATCACATTATAATAAAAGATAGATGTCAGCACATACTAATCACATAATAGTTTGTACTACTTTCACTAGATGGCACAAATATTCGCAACCATAGAAATCAACAATAAATTTCATTATTACATCTCCATAATAATAATTTTTTCCAACAATTAACATTACACTGCTAAAAATAAATAAACTAAAATTATTATTTCATTAAAAGTACTTATTTTTTAATAAATAAAATACACCCTGATTATTTTGGCAACATCGCATTTTCCAAATAAACATCAAAAAGTAGCGCTTCTCAAGTTCCGAAACAAAATTTGCGACTGTACACAGTACACTAATATAATAGTAAGGAAAGCTCGGCCTCTCGTACGAAACTTGTGTAGTTCATCGCCTTGGCACCGGGAGCGCTCTTGTCGGACCCACGTGCCGGCTTAGTGGTTAGCATCTGGGGAGATTAGTTTTTATGCATCGTTAGCAGAAGTAACGTGTAGTGCTTGTGTTAAATTTGCTGTGAAATTATTATTGAAGTTGATTATTATGGCCATGCCGAAACGTCTTATTAAGTGCTGCGTTCCGGAATGTACGGATGTACATAGTAAAAGGCACCGATTTCCTAAAAATATCCCGATGTATTTGATAAATGGTTGGAGGAAGTAAAACCGCTGAATTAACAAATTATGTCCATGGATGAAAAGTACAAGAAATTTTTCGTTTGTGAGGCGCATTTTCGTCCTGAAAACATTATACCAGGGTACAGGGGATTAAAAGTCACTCCGGTAAGTTATTTTTATGTAAACTAAACATTGATTAACAGGTATAGTATTATTCAAATAATCAATTATTTAAGTTATTTTCAATTAATTTATTGTATGGGGACTTTACCCTTAAAATAAATTTAAACATTACTACATATCATTGTAATTAAAATATTTAATATTTCATAAGGGAATAATTGATTTTTATATTTTTTTATACAAAATTATTACGCGAATGGCTTAGTTCGTGGACCTGACACAGGCTGTGCATTTGCGAGTCGAAGCGGGAATTACATGTTTGATAATTACATATACATAAATAAATTTGAACATTACTAATGGTATTGTAATCAAAATAATTAATATTTCATGATAGAATAATTGATTTTTATATTTTTTTATACAAAATTATTACGCGAATACCTTACTTTGGGGATCTGAAATTACATTTTTGATAATTACATATACTCAAATAAATTTGAACATTACTAATGGAATTGTAATCAAAATAATTAATATTTCATGAGAGAATAATTGATTTTTATATTTTTTTATACAAAATTATTACGCGAATGGCTTAGTTCGTGGACCTGACACAGGCTGTGCATTTGCGAGTCCAAGCGGGAATTACATTTTTGATAATTACATATACATAAATAAATTTGAACATTACCAATGGTATTGTAATCAAAATAATTAATATTTCATGATAGAATAATTGATTTTTATATTTTTTTATACAAAATTATTACGCGAATACCTTACTTTGGGGATCTGAAATTACATTTTTGATAATTACATATACTCAAATAAATTTGAACATTACTAATGGAATTGTAATCAAAATAATTAATATTTCATGAGAGAATAATTGATTTTTATATTTTTTTATACAAAATTATTACGCGAATGGCTTAGTTCGTGGACCTGACACAGGCTGTGCATTTGCGAGTCCAAGCGGGAATTACATTTTTGATAATTACATATACATAAATAAATTTGAACATTACCAATGGTATTGTAATCAAAATAATTAATATTTCATGATAGAATAATTGATTTTTATATTTTTTTATACAAAATTATTACGCGAATACCTTACTTTGGGGATCTGAAATTACATTTTTGATAATTACATATACTCAAATAAATTTGAACATTACTAATGGAATTGTAATCAAAATAATTAATATTTCATGAGAGAATAATTGATTTTTATATTTTTTTATACAAAATTATTACGCGAATGGCTTAGTTCGTGGACCTGACACAGGCTGTGCATTTGCGAGTCCAAGCGGGAATTACATTTTTGATAATTACATATACATAAATAAATTTGAACATTACCAATGGTATTGTAATCAAAATAATTAATATTTCATGATAGAATAATTGATTTTTATATTTTTTTATACAAAATTATTACGCGAATACCTTACTTTGGGGATCTGAAATTACATTTTTGATAATTACATATACTCAAATAAATTTGAACATTACTAATGGAATTGTAATCAAAATAATTAATATTTCATGAGAGAATAATTGATTTTTATATTTTTTTATACAAAATTATTACGCGAATGGCTTAGTTCGTGGACCTGACACAGGCTGTGCATTTGCGAGTCCAAGCGGGAATTACATTTTTGATAATTACATATACATAAATAAATTTGAACATTACCAATGGTATTGTAATCAAAATAATTAATATTTCATGATAGAATAATTGATTTTTATATTTTTTTATACAAAATTATTACGCGAATACCTTACTTTGGGGATCTGAAATTACATTTTTGATAATTACATATACTCAAATAAATTTGAACATTACTAATGGAATTGTAATCAAAATAATTAATATTTCATGAGAGAATAATTGATTTTTATATTTTTTTATACAAAATTATTACGCGAATGGCTTAGTTCGTGGACCTGACACAGGCTGTGCATTTGCGAGTCCAAGCGGGAATTACATTTTTGGTAATTACATATACATAAATAAATTTGAACATTACCAATGGTATTGTAATCAAAATAATTAATATTTCATGAGAGAATAATTGATTTTTATATTTTTTATACAAAATAACCGCATGAAAATAACTTTTAAAATGTGCAGACTAAACAAACTCAAGTGGGGCACAAGTGGCTGGAAGAAATGAAGATAAATTGTAATTTTCGGGTGAAGTGGTTTACACTTCACGCGGCTAATGGGTGGGAATCTCTGCGGAATGCTAAGGTCCGGGCACGTACGCACGAAGGGTACGGGGATAGGAATTAATAAAATAAACCCGATAATTAACTAATGCGTAATCGTGGGAAGAACTTGCAAGAAGAGAATAATTGATTTTTAAATATTTTTTGTACAAAATTATTACGCGAATGGCTTAGTTCGGGGACCTGACACAGGCTGTGCATTTGCGAGTCGAAGCGGGAATTACATTTTTGATAATTACATGTACATAAATAAATTTAAACATTACTAATGGTGTTGTAATCAAAATAATTAATATTTCATGAGAGAATAATTGATTTTTATATTTTTTTTTTCAGAATCAGCGACTCGACGCGCGTGAATACTTCGAAGAACTGTTAAATGATAATGAAAACGAAAGCACCCTATAAGAGGAAGAACAGGAGCCAAGAATGCTAGGAGTGGAAAAAATAACTGAAGAGGAATTAGCAATAAAAAAATAAAAATAGGAAAATATCCAGGGAATTTTACAGAACTACATGTTGGAGAAGACTCCATATGAACGTATGCTAAGTCAGGTTCCAATACATGATTACTACGGGGTGGTAAAACATAATTTTGTTCTGATTTTTTACTTGTCTCTAATTTTCGTCCAGCAGATACGAATCTGATAATTTAATGTCAATTGACCATAGTGTGCTCCGGTATATAGGATGGAGATTTTTCAAAACAATTTGTAATCTAGTAGACTAGTGTTCTACATTTTATTTTGTCACTAATTCTTCCCATTTCAAAAATGATTGGCTATTAGCTCAAGAGTTATGCCCCTGAACTAAAATAAAAATAAAGGTGATGTGGCCATCAGTTTACTTTCTCCGATTTTATAGAATAATAGTTAATTATAGTTATACAGGCAATTTTTTTTTAAATACTGGCGTTTGAAATATCAAAACTATGACTTTTTAATTTAAATTCGACATTCTTTACAATCTATTGCAACTATTATTATTTCATAATTATAGACCAAAAATGACAATACTTAATAGTTTTAAATAAAACATTTTTATTTCTTTATTATCTTTAATATTTTTGTAATAAAAATTAACAGATAAAAACATAAAACGATTAAGGTAAACAAATAAACTGTCTTCAGATTGTCAAATAAGCTTATGTTCAAGGTTTCATATTAATTTCTGTATCTATCAGTTTTTGAGATACAGCGCACACAGTTAGACTTTTATGTAGAGAATAAATGATGATGCCAATGTTGTTATTTTTACAGATTTGATGACATTCGTATAATAATTGTTTATATTTATACTTGCAAGGTTTTCAATTTAAATCATATATTAAATGTTGCCCATTTCAGCATTCTCCACAATTTTTAACAATATGTGCTTGCTTTATTTCAATTTAAAGTTGTATCATGCTTAAAAACATCTTTTAGTTGGGATGGAAGATTTAAATAATAATAATATAATAAGTATAACTGGATATTTAAGTCTCTCAGGCATGCATGGCTTTGTAAGCACTATGGTGCCAACTTGAATACTTGTAATAGAGTAAGTGCTTGAAATGAAAAATATTAATGTATGCTTTTTATTACACATGCATATCCCAGAATGACCTATTTCAATACATTTGCTATTTACAATATAGAAGTTGTATGTTTTGCTATTAGATCTTTCAAAAGTTCTTGTTATGTGTTTTAATTTTAATGTTCATTGTACAAGTATATTAAGAAATTCCGTGCCACGGCAATATTTGAAGATTTTCCATTCAGCCTGCGTGGGGCGTATACGACCCACACTTTAAAGATGAAAAAAGTCGTTTAAGACGTATGCCTTACATTTTTTCAATACTACAAAGCTGTAATTAGCAGGGAAAAGGAAACAAAATAATAAGTTTAATTTTGAAGGAATTATTTTAACAAACACAAGGTCGAACGTTTACTCTACCAGACGAGTTGCAAGTTCCATTAATAAAGTCCAAATGCATAAAAAATAACCATTTTACTTCAAATATGTTTAATATTATTACTTACAAATCTATTTACAATTATAAAGGCATATTGCAGGGAACCTTGTTGAAACATGGCAGACATAAATAAGACTTGTCTGGACAAATGAACAAAATGTTAAAACCTTTATTACTTTCTTATTTCAATGAGAATTAAAATTTCCTGAACGGAAAGTGCAGCAGCGGTCGTATACGCCCCCACACGGCATGGAACGTGTTAAGAAAGTTTCTAACAAGTTTTCAACCAAATTTGAAGATTATTACTATTACTGTTCCTAGTAAAATTAAATCTTTTTCTCTTGTATAATAAATGGCACCTATCAATTCATTGCCACTTAAGCGGCTGTGTGTGAGGACAGGAAAGGACTGGTAAGGACAGGAATGGTCCTCTCCTGCCCTTTCCTTTTCTATCCTCTCATGTTCGGTCATTTCCTATCCTTTCCCATCTTCTCCTATCCTTATTTGTTTGTCCTCTCCTGATCCGTCCTTTCCTATGTTTTTATTTCTCCTTTTCTGTACTCATATTTTAAAATGTGTTATCTTTTTTCATGTAAATATATTCTGCCGAACTGGGAAGAGGCTACAAAGAACTGGCCACCGAGGGAGGACCCATAAAAAATTCCTACGATTCTCTCAAGTTAAGTAGTGACCTGTGTGACTAAACTAAATTAATTAATTATATGATAATTTTTTAATATAACCTCAGGTGCATATATTATTGAGCAGCTACATGTTTATATGTTTCTTAGTGTCTGTTATTCAGCAATTATTTTGTTCTTCGCGCCCAATTTGAAACAAACATGCTACCCCCGCTTAAATAATACCTCCAAATTGTGATCACAAAAAGTGTTACATTAAAATAATGCCAACGTGGAGCATTAAATTTCAAATCGCTCATTGATTTGGTGGATTAGCTGTATAATATGTGCATTTGATTGTGACAATTTCTGATTAACATATTAATATTTTGTAAGGCTTATTAATTATTTCTAGAAACAAATATCGATATTGATTTAGTTTTATTTTTAGAGTAAGCCAAACGACTAAGAGTTTCCGGGCGTTTGTTGAAAGAGCAAAGAGTTTTATCTGCTGGGGATTCATTCACCGGAGAAAGAACATTTCCTGTTCCTGCCATCACTTTGTGATACATCTTGAATCAGGAACTTTAAAAATACACTTCGTTGATCACACTCAGGATTTATTAATCCTTTTTAATCCGCCTTGTTTTTGTATAAATACCGCCTAAGTTAAGTTTGTAATTTACTGTACGTTTGATAATGGCCTTTTAAAGGTTGAAACTATAGTCATATAATAAATCCCGTGTGTGATATCAACGAAGTGTATTTTCATTTCAAGAACATTTCCTGCGTAGGAATTGAATTACAAAAAAGAAACTGTTATAAATAGTTAAAATTAAGAACTCATTAATGTTTCTTTATTGTTTGTTAATGTAGTAGTAATTGCAGTATAAGATTACATAAATCTTTATTTGTTATACCAAATAGAAACAAACGATTTGTGTTTGTGTGTGTGTGTAAATGAGCTTGTTACTTTATAGGATCGCCCCTGTCACTATAAAGAACCATTAATTGTATCCCAATGGTGAATGGTACTATAATTTCTGCATTTCTTTAGCTATAAGTGATTAGCCCAAAGTGTGTATATATTTATAATATTGATGAAATATTTAAATTAAAAGTTGTAATGTACATTTCAAAATAAAAGTTGTGTAGCTCGAAAAATTTATTTTTTAATGTCTATGGTTTTGTTTTGTTTCTATACCCTCTTCCAAAATGAATGTAAATTTTTAATTATTTCGTTCAAATATTAATTATATAAGAAACAGAAAACAGCTGTGATTTAATATATTTAAAAAAGGCGCCATTCAATTACAGAAATCTTAAAGCTTGAACCCAAACTTCATGTTCCCTGACTACAGAGGGAGCCAATCACAGTGTTCTAATGGCTTATATGGCCGTTTCCAGTCTATTATAGGTAGTAGTTTGTGCGACTGTATTACCGAATAATTCCTAAACATGCTATAGTGAGGAATATAGTGCAGTGTAAGGTTACCAGTCCGCAATGATTTTACTGAAACCCCTCTGGGTTAGGCACGAAGGTAAAATTGTTTGTTCAGTTGTGTTTTATAACCTAACTGTGTTAATTCCATTAGATGATAAACCAATCTTCTCCGTTGATATCCATCCGAAGGGAGTTAGATTCGCCACCGGTGGACAGGGCGGACAAGGGGGCAGGATTGTTATTTGGAACATCGCACCGGTGCTCTCAGAGGCTGATGAGGCCGATCCCAACGTACCCAAACAACTATGCCAAATGGATAACCATTTAGGTAATTAAAAAATAATGTAATTATTAGATTTAAATCTACTATGGTCAATAAGAATTTTTTATTGAATTAAATTCATTATTATAGAGATAGTGTTATTTTTTTCAAGTAAAATTTCTTCATGGCATCGTAAGGGTTGAAGAGATTTTAAAATTCAATAGCCCTCAATATTGGGTGGTGATGGAAATGGTCTGCTTCAGACATGTTTGTATAATTTTGCCTAAATTAAAATGTAAATAATTAAGCAGTAATTTCTTGAAGAAATATGTATGTTTATGTAATTGTGGCAATTACCATGGTCAATGAGTTTAAGTTAAGAAAATCGATTTCAGAAAAGAGCTGGAACTATGTTGTAAACTCAACTACTATTGTTTATTTTGATACTCTTAAAAAGGGAGCCAAATTAGAGGCAACCCAAGTGGCAAAAACTCTGTGTATGCAATTGTGTAAATATTTATATTCTTGTTAACAGTGGAGGCTTCTACTTCGTAATACATTATTCTTCACAAATAAAAAACTTTTTAACTTTGTATAACACTGGCTTTATTAAGTGTCAAAACTATAGTCACTTAATAAAGTCTGTCACTTCTAGTTTGATAATGACAAGTTAAAATTGTCGAAACTATAGTCACTTAATAAAGTCAGTGTTATACAAAGTTAAAAAGTTTTTTATTTGTAATTTATATTCCTGTTTACTACATTTTATTCACAAGAGAAAAATATTGTAATGTTAAAGTACAATGAATTAATTGTAATTGTACTGAAAACTTTTTATATCATTTCAATTAGTATAACTTGAAAAAGTAAAAAACGAATTAAATTTTTATTAACTTTTTAGTTATCTATTTTTATAATCCCATATTGATTATATATATATTTGATAGCCTGTGTGAATGTTGTTCGATGGAGCACCCAAGGTCATCTCCTAGCATCAGGAAGTGATGACAAACTAGTGATGATATGGAAGTTGACAGGGGAAGGAAACACAACGATATTCGGAGGAGGTGGCAAAGTCAATGTTGAAACGTGGAAGTGCATACACACACTGAATTCGCACATCGGAGATGTGTTGGATCTGGCATGGGCTCCACATGATGGTTGGCTTGCATCCGCCAGTGTCGATAACTCTGTTATCATCTGGAACACCCACAAATTTCCTGAAAAAGTTGCCGTGTTGAAAGGACATACAGCGATGGTCAAGGTAAAAAAGAATACACAACTGTCATTAACAATTAATTATAATAATTAAAAGATAAAGTAAATAATAAATTTAAGGGTGTCACTTGGGATCCAGTTGGAAAATATATAGCCAGCCAATCGGATGATAAATCCTTGAGGGTTTGGAGGACTGCAGACTGGCAACAGCAGGAAGTGGTCACTGATGCTTTTGCTGAATGTTCTGCGACCACACACGTACTGAGATTATCTTGGTCACCGGATGGTCAGTATTTAGTATCTGCGCATGCCATGAATGGTGGAGGTCCGACCGCTCAAATCATAGAACGTGACGGCTGGAAGCAGGATAAAGATTTTGTGGGACACAGAAAAGCAGTTACCTGTGTGGTACGTAATAAAAATATTAAATGTTAATTAAATAATTTGTGTGATTTATGCTAATCATAATTGATGAATCAAAACATTAATTAGGAGAGATTGTTCTTTTATTAGTTATTAAAATGATTGAAAAAACTATTGTGATTGTATTAAAATTCTTGATTTGTATAAATAATGCCTTGCACAAGGAATGGTAAAGAGTTAAAGATTAAACGTAAATTAACAATAATCAATTAATTAATACAAAATGTTTTCTATCGTTTAAATGAATAATAATTTATATATAACATTAAATTGACAATGGAAGGTAATTTAATATTATTTAATGTTATTATTTCAGAAATTTAATTCTAATATCTTAAAGAAGATAACACCAGGAAGTCCAAAGACACAACAGTACTGTTGTTGTGCAGTTGGTTCTCGAGATAGATCAGTCAGTGTATGGCTAACATCATTAAAACGACCTTTGGTAGTAGTTAAAGATTTATTTGGTGACAGTGTGCTAGACATTTCGTGGAGTAGTAATGGATTGCACTTGTTGGCGTGTTCGTGGGATGGTACTGTAGCTTGCATTATCTTCAATTCAGACGAGATAGGCACACCACTTTCTGAATTTGAAAAGGTATAAATCACTAAAAACTCTTATGATGATGGAAAGGGTATATGATTATACAAATAATATTTCATTTATTATTATTATTTATTTTAACAGGATGCACTTTATGAACGAACCTATGGTAAGGCTTTACAAAGGAATTTATTGAATAACAGTTTTGTCGGCAGTCAAATAATTGAGAACCCTGAAATGCTCGCCGCTTTGGACGAGTTCAACGACAAGAACTTATCCAATCAGAAGAAATACCAATTGAATGACATTGATGTGGAAATTCCAAAAATTAACACTAGTATCCAGCAGGAGTCTCCTAAACCCAACAGTAGCATACTAGTGCCTGCGAACAAACAAATTGAAACTCGACTTCCGGATGGGAAAAGAAGGATTACGCCGATGTTTTTGAAAGCAGTTCCTACAACACCTACAAAGTATTAAAGGTAGAGCGGCTGCTGAACATTGTGGTAATTTTATTATTTTAGTACGTCCATTGAAGTTCCTGCAGTAACCCCAACTTCGACATTTAGTTCATCCTCTCCTACAAAAAGTAAAATTGTGGTCGTACAAGAGAAAACTAGAATTAATACCCATCCAATTAGTCAGTTGTCTGCTGAGCAACCGCCAGTTATGTAAGTTTTAATATTCTTATTTATTTATTGGTTATTTGCATAAGATTTATTAAAGGTAGACTAAAAAATATCTGAGGTATAGTTTACCAATCTGTTAAAAAAATTTATCATTTGACTTACGTGGATGTATTTTTTTTTAACAGGCAAGCTTCCAGACCCCAAGTACAAACTCATCAACCACCGGGTGTTCAAATCACACAACTCACGTGTTCAGAAGTGCCGGGTGATCAACCTATAGTGAAATTTGTGAACGTACTAGATCCCCTTAAAATGCCCCAAGGTCAAACAGTCACAAAGAAAAATGATTTTATGAAGCTTCAGGTGAGTTTTATATTCTCCAATGTAATACATTATTACAATTTATAAATGATTCTAAAGTTAGGATAAATTTAGCACTCAAAGTGACATCTATTGTCTAATTGCTATACCAATATCCCTTCTTTAGTGAAATAACAACCAATAATAAACAAAATGTGTTTTGTTTAATGTTTGCTTTATTTAATAGTAAAATATAAATATATTTAATACAATTTATCACTACAACTTTTCAAGAATTTTTATATTTTATTTATTACACATACAAAGCATTACATTTTTCTCATATGTACCGATTGTAATTGTAGATAACCAATGGATGCCTTACTACATCAAAAGGGAAATTATCAAGGATAGAAGTGTTTAAAACTCCTGAAGATAAACAACCGATGTGGGAAACTTATCTCGGTAATTGATGTTAAAAATTTGTTTTCATATAGATGCTAAAATGTAATCATTTTAGGATCGACGATAAAATGCATACAGTGCAATCGAAGAGTTGTTGTAGCCTGTTGCGAAGATCTCAGTATTAATGTGTATCATATAAAATCGGGCGCGAGAGCTTTGCCCGCTTTACTCATTGAGGACGTGGCGTCGGTACTCTGCCTTACAGAGAGTGGAATATGTTTGGTGTTAACAAAAACTGGACTGATGCATATGTGGGATATTGAATCGGAAAAGGCTATATTGAATAGGGTGTCCATTAGGAGTTTATTAACTAATAAGGGTAAATATT
The DNA here is from genome assembly GCA_963969525.1 of Ontholestes murinus. Taxonomy (NCBI): domain Eukaryota; kingdom Metazoa; phylum Arthropoda; class Insecta; order Coleoptera; family Staphylinidae; genus Ontholestes; species Ontholestes murinus. The sequence continues at coordinate 11,609,551 of OZ018392.1, forward strand.
ATTTTTGAAACAAAAATAAATTATAACTTGCTTAAAATCTATAAATGCATGAAATTAAAACTTATATTTCAGCCTCAGTAAGTGGTTGTTCCTTGACAAGTTCAAATTTACCACTTATTACTCTAAGTGATGGAAGAGCATATTCATACAGCATGAATTTACAAACATGGTAAAGTATTCACTATATAAATATTCTGTTGTTATAAATTTCTTCCTCAAAATTTTTTAGGACTCTCTTATCTAATCCGCAAGATCCATTGAGTAAATCTAGTGGTTCGATGGCGAGATCAGTGTCAGGAAATCTTCCGCTGGCATCCCTGCAAAAGCAGATGCCAGTGAGGTCTGTTAACGATGGGTTACCTTCAAGTGTTGTTCTCAGTTTCTTGGAGTCACAGATCACAGCCAGTATTGTTTTACAATCCAGTGGGGAGTTCAAACATTGGTTAATTGCTACAATAAATCATTTATTAGATAAAGGTAAGATATGAGATAATTGTTTCCTAGATTAGCAATCCAGAATTTTACCATGGCAGAGATAAAAAGAGATCCTAAACTTTATTCAACTTGACTGAGAAATTTGGCGCTCTATCTCTGTAGCATTTGGTAAGCTTACCTTATAACTGTTACCCAGAAAAGTTGAATGAATTAAATAAGAGTAAACGAATCACTTTCACACAATACTTTTATCTCAATATTTTATCATATGAATAAAGTGTGTTCGGTGTTTATTTTATAGGGCCTGAGTGCAGAATAAGGACAATCTTGGATGATTTAATGGGACCACAACATCCATCAAGTAAAAGGACGACAACGGACACAATTTTGGTAATTTTTATTGTTTCTCTTTTTAAATTTTATAGTCTATTTAATGGTACTTCAAAATATTTATTTTGGGTTAAATGTTACAACTAATATATTAAATACCTCTTTGGTTTTAAAACTATGAATTCAGACAATATGTAATATTTTTGTCTTAGTCTCAAAACAGGTAATAAATCCATTCAAATAAAAATTTTCCCATCACATGATAACTCATTACAAGAATTTTGCAGAACAAATTTGTTTAAAATAACATTATATAAAATTTAATTCTCTTGGAGCATCCTCCCCTTTATTTGAATTTAATTTTTCAAAATATGAATTAAAAAAATCCACTAAATTATTAACTATATTTTTCCATTTTGCTCATAAGTGATCTATTCGATGATTTTTGTTTTTTTAAACAGGCTATTATTATTATTTATTAAATATAAAGCATTACTTATTGATAAATTGATAGTTTATGATGTGCCTATAAATGTTTCAGGGCTTATCGAAGAAAAGCTTACTGAATGAAATCTTGTCAATAATAAAAACGAAGCTTCCATGGCAGAGGCTTTACAAGGAGTACAATGAACAGTTGAATTCGTTCAATTGATCCCTACAAAACAAATGACGGTGTAAATAATTGTACTATAATTTAAGTTTTTTATAATAAACGATTTTAACTACATTTCATAGGTATACATCACTATTTCACGTCTATCAGCTTTTTCCTTTCCTCCTCTATGTACTTGTCTAGGTCTCGAAGAGGCTGGTAATACATGTGCACTGTTTGTGATCCAGCCATCATGGACAGCATCGCAGCGGTGAAAAATGTCAAGTACCTCGGCCATGATACTCCCGCTGGCATGTTTGGCTCTAGCTGGTGTGTTCCTGAATGATTATGTTCTTAGCTTGACGTTTTTTGTAAGTATTATCTAAAAAAATTTAAAGTAATTATTACTACTAAAGTGCCATTGTCTTAACAAATTATTATTATTCCTAACCTCTAAGTGAATGTCAATTAGTTGCAATTGTTTAAAAGCTTCTATATTTCTCATAAAATTTTAATACTATTTTTCTCATTAATTAAAATGATTGATAATCTTCGAGTAATAATTATGGAATTGTTTTAAATAACCTTTAATCCAGGGTAGAGAAACTTTAACAAATAGTTTTATGTGGCTGTTGTTTACAGTGAACAATAATTAATGTTTAAATAATTTTATATCTATTTGTAGTATACACAACATTTTAACATTACCTATTAGTTAATTGCTAAACCTTTTAATTTCTGCCAGATATATATTTATACAAACTCTTATTATTTAATTACAATGGACATTGAAAAATATAGTACAATACTAAAATCCTCTAATATATAAAATTAGTTCTTAACTTAAAAGACCCTTGTTGACAGTACAATACAGAGAATGTCCTAAGCTTAAAGAAGCCAATACGTTCATTATTTATTAATACAATGTTATTGTACTTACAAAAATTAGTTTCGCCCACTCTCCAGTTTATCATAGAAAATTCCAATGCTGCGCCGAGGCAAAAGAACAAAGGCAAAAATCGATATATCCCTAGATATTTCTTGCCAGGCCAGCTATCTAAAATCACCTTTAATTTTGAGCTATATAATTTCGGCATAATATTTACTTTAGAAATTTAAAGGTTAGGTGTTATGTCATTCCATGCCTATTGTAGAAATCTTTAACGTAGTAATCGCGCTGTAATAATTTCTCTGACAGTTCTTAATATATACAACCCAATTTACACAATTGGATATTGGTGCCACCTTTATAATTATAATTATCTTTAAATCTATCTTTTATATTAAAATGTTCATTTGCAAAATAAATATAAAATATTTAATTACTGCGATTTTCATTTAATATTCAACTCATATTCAAATTTTATGTGTTCTAATAAAAATGGTTAATAATTATATCAAATATAACTTCTATGGTCGAAATAAAAAAAAATGACAGCCATTAGTGTGTTTATAAGTTGTCACGTTACGCACGTGTTTACATTATTTTTAGGCTATAAAAAATACGTGAATCCTAAACCATGGCAAATGTACAGAAACGTTTACAAGCTATGACTGTAGAATTTGAGGAAATGTCGAGGACCGGCATTTTCTCAAAGGATGAAGTCAGGTAGGAAATCATAACCTATGCACATTATGTAGAAAAATTAGAATGTGGGGCTTTCTGGAGTATTCCTCTTTTTGAATGCTTAACAGCTCAGCAGATCAATACAGTAGCTAGCTGATATTTAATTTTTATATCTAACATAAAAATTAGCATATGTATTTTTATTAAATTTGAGTTTTGGTTTATAAGATTAAAATTTAAATAAAAAAAAAAAAATTACAATAATTTTTAACGAAACTAAATTTCTGCCCTTGTATAAAGTAACTAAGTATATGTATATATTTTTTGCTTCTAAATTTTAAAGTCTGCATGATGGGATTTTTTTTAATATCTTTTTTTTAAAATTATTAATAATTGACGTTATAACTTTTTTAGAATCATAATGAAGAAAACAACTGAATTTGAGAATAAGATTGATGGATACTCTCGATCACTGAAGAACTACAATGACTATATTGATTACAAGCTCTGCATATTTCGGTTATTGAAGACGAGAAGAAATCGCCTGAAAAATGGCGAGAAGAAAAATAATTTGGAGCATAGGATTTTGAGGAGTATAAAAGCTTTATTTGATACTACTTTGCAACTTTATCCTGCCATCAAAGAACAATACTTTAAGTACTACAAATTCTGCAGAGAAGGTCATTTTATTCATGCTGCATCACACATCTGTGAGAATATGGTCAAGGTATGTAAGTATTTTATTTATTTTAAACATAAGGCATTAAGGCATCTGTATTCTGCCAAGTTTATATTCTTTGTATGATCTTTAACTGAATTAACTTTTTACATGTATAATAATTTGGTTATTATCAAAAATATATCAGAATGTTTATTGTTGTTAATAGTATTGCAATGAAAATATTTAAATAAAAGCAAAAAATATAGTTAAATATAATAACCTCAAGTTAATGTTTTTGTATTTGAAATGAGCATATTTAAAAAAAAAAAGTCTAGATCAGGGTTCTCTAAACTACAGTCCGCAGGCCCTATCTGGCCCACCACTGTCATTAATCCGGCCCGCGACAGTGAATTTAGAAAGTGAATGCTCACTTAGAGTGCATACTGGGCAACTAGTCTAGAAATTATAGATAATAGCAGAAAAATTAAAACGGTTTGGGCCTAGGAACTTACTGGAGTAAAGAGTATGGCCCTAAGGCTTGAGACCCCTGGTCTAGATTATTAGATTATTCCAATATCAGTTGACATGTTTTTTTTTATATTTCCACTTGGTAAGAGTGAAATAACATAAAAATGTGCAAATTATATCTGTGAAATATTGATTTATATTTAAATTCTCAATTTCAGTATCATAATAATGAAGATGTATGGTTGACTGCAGCTAGATGGCATCTCCATGATGGAAATGACTTGCTGCTGGCATTGAAGTTTCTAAAGAGAGGCCTTGCCATACACAAAGAGAGCAAAATACTTTACACTGAATGTATATACTACGAAATAAGACATGTCAAGAACACACTCGACACGGATGAAAATTCAAAACAAAGCATAGACACTTTAAATGCCTTATTAAAGAAGTACTTGGAGAAGATGACTGGTTTTATTAAAGACACGCAATACTATGTCGATTTGCTGGTGTGGATGGAAAGTTACAGTTTCACAATGCCCGCTCAAAATGAAATAATTAAGCACCTTTTAGATCCAGAACTGGAGCACGCTGATAGTGAAATAGTTTGGGATCTGGTAGCTCAGAGGGAAAGGAGAGGTATGAAAATTATATATACTTATCCAAATATCCTATTCCAATAACCTATATGTGATACTCTTATCTGTAAGGCTTATTTCTCTGAAATATTTAAAATTAAATCTAATAATGCTATAGTTAAGAAATTATTGTGAATGGATATTGTCATTAATATACAATTACAATTATGTGTTTTTTTTAAAAATGATTTATAAAAATCATTTTGTAGGAATTCATTATCAAATCTTGGATGAAGATGCTGATGTAAAAATAAATGAGAAAACACAACTCCTGTTCTGCATAAAGTGCTACAAACTTGGAATCGAGAAAGTTCCACAGAAAAATAAAAAGGCCCTTTGGAGTCTATACATCAAGTGCTTGCTCGAAATTAAAGCTGAAGAATTTCAAAATTCGGAAGTGGATAAACGTGACATATTAATAACAGCGTTCAAGGATGCTTCTGTTGATGCCTGCCTTTCAGAGGACGGTTATATCTGCTGGTTAGAATTTGTGAACGACGACCAAGCACGCACTATACTACAAATAGCGACGGAACAGTGTCCACAATCAGTTGACCTTTGGAAATTACGGTTGCGGTATGATATTTTTGCTGACTGCAGGTCTGATATTCTATCAACGTTCAGGAAAGGATTTGAAGCTCTTAAAGAAGAGTCCAGTGCGTTATGGATTATGTTACTTAGATATCACATTTTAAGTTCGAATGATGATGAAATTGAAGACTTTTATAAGGAAGCTATGGCTCAGCATCATAACATTGCACATCAGTTGATGCCTAAATTTATTGAGTGGCTAGCCATCAAGCGTGATATTACGAAATGCCGTGATGTATACCATTCCTTAGCTAGAGTTGAACCTTACTGTAAAAATCTGCACATGGCCATGTCCATGGTGGAAGCCAACTGTGCCCTCTATGATTTCGATGCTTGGGAAAAAGTTCATAATTTAGCTGTTGAACAGTTCAGTGATGATATTGACGTTTGGTTGAATGTTATGGATTTTCACTTGTATTACAAAAAATCCGAAAGGTCTGAAATAAACGCTGTTTATGAGAAATCCAAGGCTGCACTGCCCAATCATATGTTTTTAGTTTTCGAGGATAAGTTTAAGACTAAGTTTAATAAGTTGAGCAAACTCGTTATTGAAAATAATAATGCGTAATCTTAATGTATATTGAATAATAAATAAAATAATAAAGTAACATTTTCTTTTATTTATTAAAAAACCTTAATAACTTAAAGATATAGATGTAAAATAACTTACCTTATAAATGCGTATTTAAGACGATCTTTTTGAAATTGTATATTATAAAAAATATTTTAAATGTGAATGAAATATTTATTAGTTTATTTATTCATGGATTACATTTGACATTTATCTTTCTATATTATTGACTTGTTTAATGTATGTTTTATTGCGGTATTATTTACAGGTCATCCATGAGTTTGGGCACGTGTCTTAAACATTAAATATCAAACATCGTTAACAGAATCGGAATGCAGAAGAGTGTGATGTAAATATAAATACTTGTTTATTAAAAAAGAGACGAAACAATACAAAACCTAAGTGTACAAAATCTAATCGAGCTCGGTAATATTTATCGACAACGGTTTTACGAAATCCTTTTGCGACGGCTCAGATATGTTATTAAAAATTATTACTGATTACGGCCAATTACAATTCTGATAAATAGCGATTACGCTGAAATACGGCTGATAAATATTACATAGCTGAACATCGGAAATCTAGGAAAGGAAGATGGTAAGTCATGTATTCGTTTGTGGTTTATAGTTGTTTTTTTTTTATTTAGTGTGTTTTATGTGTTAGTTTTTTTTTTTTAAGTCGAAATAGCAGTAGTGTAGAACTTATAAAAATAAAGTCGGTAATCTCTTTTACATTCAAAGAAATTGCGTCTTGTATATGTTATCTACACTATCTACATACAGTTGCAGTTCTACATTTAGAGTACAGGGCGAGTCATGTGAGTACATTTTTGCTTAAAATATACATTGCTGAAATAAATTTAAATTTAAAAATTATTATATCTGAAAAACACAAATATCATATTTTCAAAAAAAATATAAACATTGTACACGCCGGTGGTGGCGCATCGGTTTCGGCCCCGAACTGACGTGCAGCAACGTTGATTCGGGTCAGTAGTCGGATGGGTGACCGGTACCATTCACCATTGGGATACAATTAATGGTGCTTTAGAGTGACGGGGGCGATCCTTTAAAGTAACAAGCTCATTTACACACACACAAATACACAAATGACACATGGCGGAAGGACCACGTGGTCGATAGCCTAACACTACTACTACTACTACTACTATAAACATTGTAGAAACACTGGTCAATATTATTAATGGATGGCTTCGACACATCAATATTTCTGATGACATTTTTCATTTAAGTGAGCCGATTCAGCGATTGAGCTCCTGTATTAAGAATTGTTATTGTTGTTTTTTTCTGATACATTTGTTAGTTCTTCTCTCTTTTCTTAATTCACAACTGATTTTTAAGTCAGCTTGATGACTCAGTTAATATTTCTGATGGCATTATTCAGTTAACTGATTTACTCTAAAAAGTCGACTCAACGATTATGCTCCTAATATGAAATAATGAAAAAATAATGACACAGCCACAAAAATTAAAAAAAAAAACAAAAGTCAGCTAAATAAAAAATATCATCAGATAAATTGTCACTTACGACTCACAACACATCAATATTTCTGAAGATATTTTTGAATCAACTGATTCACTCTAAAGAGTCAATTCAGCGTTGAGTTAGTTCCCGACTCTACTAAGTATGATTTATTCATATACATACATTTTATTATTATTAACTGAATACTTTGCATTTTGTTCTCCATCCAGGTTACTTTAATCTAAGCTGACTTACTGTAAAGAGTTAATTCAGTGAGTTGACTCAATTAAGAATAAGTGAATTTATCTGATGATATTTATCATTTAGCTTTTGTGGTTACGTAAATCAGTGTATTATTTATATTGTTGCATTGTTTAATTATTTCAAAGGTATTATGAACTTTGAATTTAGTCTCGATTTTTGAATACAAGTGAGTCAATTAATTAAATCGCTGAATCATTTAAAAGAGTTGACTCAGTGAAATAACTGAGTTGGGGCGAGTGTTGTTGACACAATATGTCATTAGAAATATTGTGTCAGAAACACTCGCCCTTACGCCAGTAATTTCGCTGAATCAACTCTTTTAAATGAGTCGATTCAGTATCGAGATAGCTCCTGACTGACACTGAATTTCTGACACAATATTTCTCGTGTAATTTTTCAATAAACAATTCACTTAAAGAGTCGATTCAGTCTCGACTTAGTTAGTCTCTGTCACAATATTTCTGATGATACTTTTTCTTAAATATATTAAAGAGTCGAGTTAGCGATTGTATTTATGTATGTATTTTAAGTTTTTTTTTTTTTAATAGATCTTGTAAGATTGTAAGCATTTTGGGAAAGAGAATGAAATGAATTAAAATGTTCTTACAAGTCTTTTATGATACAAGAATGATATATTTTAGTGATTCGATTCAGCAGGGATGATTCACTAGATGATTTAGTACGATTATGAATACATTTTCAAACAAATTGGGTTTCTTTTTTGTGGTTTTATCTAACGTTTTACATTCATTGATCTCTCATATTATGTCAAAATATTTATTTATTTCCACATTTTTAAAAATATTTTTCTATCATTTCAAATAATTTAATGTTTTTTTAAAAACCCTGCTCTACTATCGTTATTATTATAATTCTTTAAATCTTTTTTAGTTCTTCTTTTTTCTTTATTAGATTTTTCTGTGTTTTCTTCTCTTCTATTTTTCTTTTTTGTGGCTATATTAATTATTTTTCCGGTGTATTATGAACAGAATACTTTGACTTTGGTTGTTCATCCAGGTTATTTTAATCAAAGCTGACTCATTTAAAAGAGTTAATTGAGCGAGATGACTCAGTTAAGAGTAAGTGAATTTATCTGATGTTATTTATCATTTAACTCAATTTTGTGGCTCTGTTAATCATTTTCCAATGGACTATTTATATTCTTGCTTTGATTAATTATTTTAAAGGTATTATGAACGAAATACTGAATTTAGTTTCGATTTTTGTATACAATTGAGCTAATTAAAAGAGTTGATTCAGCAAATTGGCTGAGGTAAGGGCGACACAATATTTCTGATGATATATTTCATTAAATGATTCACTTAAAGAGTTGACTCAGCATGGATTTAGCTCCTGATTGCACTAAGTCTCATAAATTTTTTCCGGTGTTATTTTTCATTAAATAATTGATTTAAAGAGTCGATTCAAAGTCGCGTTAGCTCCTGACTGCACTAAGTCTCTGAAACACTATTTCCGGTGTTATTTTTCATTAAATAATTCACTTTATGAGTCGATTCAGCATCGAGTTAGCTCCTGATTGTACTAAGTCTCTGACACAATATTTCCGGTGTTATTTTTTATTAAATAATTCTGACTGCACTAACCCCCTGACACAATATTTCTGGTGTCAATTTTCATTAAATAATTCACTTCAGGAGTCGATTCAACTTAGAGTTAGCCCCTGACTGCATTACGTCTCGGACACAATATTTCTGTTATCATTTTGCATTAAATAATTCACTTAAAGAGTCGATTCAGCATTAAGTAACTCTTGACTGCACTAAGTCACTAACACAATATTTCTGGTGTCATTTTTTATTAAATAATTCACTTAAAAAGTCGATTTATCATCGAGTTCGCTCTTGACTACATTAAGTCTCCGACACACTATTTCCTGCGACCATTTTTAATTGAATAATTCACTTAATAATAAGTCACAATATTTTTGATGATACTTTTCTTTAAATAATTCTCTTAAAGAGTCGATTCACTTAAAGAGTGGACTTAGCTCCTGACTGTACTATCTTTGATTCTTGTTCGCATATTTTCAAAGCATTTTTTAGTGATTCGATTCACCAGAGCTGATTCACTAGATGATCTAGTACCAATATTCACGTATTTGCAACAAACGGGGATTTATTTTGTGGCTTTGTTGTTTCACAGTGTTAATTTTATTTTTTACGTTTCTTTTAATTTATAAAAATTATTTATTATTTATTCATTTATTTCTTCTAGTCATTTTTTAACTTCATATTTTTCTTATTAGCTTACTATGGCTTTTCTGTATTTGTTTTAGCTTTGTTTCCTTTTTGTCTCTCGTTATTTTGTTATGAACAAAATACTTTTAATAAAATTAATAATTATTAATTAAGTGAGGTGATTATAAAGCTGATTCATTTAAAGAGTCGATTCAATTGAGTGACTGAGACAATATTTCTGATGACGTTTTTCATTTAACTGGTCTGTATTTGCCTTTGCTTTGTTTTTATTTTGTCTCTGCTATTTTATTATGAACAAAATACTTTTAATAAAATTAATAAAAGTCAATTAAGTGAGCTGAATAATTAAAGCTGACTCATTTTAAAGAGTCGATTCAATAGGGTGGCTGCAGTAAAGTTGACTGAATATTTCTGATGACATTTTTCATTTAACTGATTAACCTTAATAGTCAACTTAGTGTTGAATTTACTTCTTACTTTACAAAGAATGATTGATTTCCGTATATAGACTCGCAGGTTTTCTACAAATATATTACTTAATTTGTGAAAGAAAGAAAAAAATGAATACAATTTTTCATACGAGTTTTGCATGCTGTAAAATTGTTTTTATTGTGTGAGCTGATTAATTAAACCTGACTCATTTCAGAGAGTCGATTCAATAATGTAACTGGGGTAAAATTGAGTGAGTGACACATCAATATTTCTGATGGCATTTTTCATTTAACTGATTCAGCGCCAGGTTAGCTTTTGATTGTACTAAATATGATTGATTTCTGTACATATTTTCAAACTTTCTTTCGAGAAAAAAAAATGAATAATAAAATGCTATTTTATTTACTTTAAAGTTTTACGTGTCAGAAGAACGGTATTTTTTAGTGATTCGATTCTCCAGAGCCGATTCACTAGACTAGATCATCCAGTGAATCAGCTCTGGAGAATCCAATCACTGAAAAATACTTTGAAAATATGTGAACATAAATCAAAGGTGGTACAGTCAGTAGCTAACTTGACTCTTTAAGTGAATCAACTCTTTAAGAGTTTATTTTAAGAAATATTTTGTGCAGTCGAGAGTTAACTCGACGTTGAATCGATTCTTTAAGTGAGTTATTTAATAAAAAGTGACACCGGAAATATTGTGTCAGAGACATGGTATTTTTTAGTGATTCGATTCTCTAGAGCTGATTCTCTAAACTAGATCATCCAGTAAATCAGATCTGGAGAATCCAATCACTCATAAATACTTTGAAAATATGTGAACATGAAACAAAGATGGTACAGTCAAGAGCTAACTTGACTCTGTAAGTGAATCGACTCTTTAAGAGAATTATATAAAGAAAAGTATCATTAGAAATATTGTGTGCAGTTAAGAGTTAACGCTGAATCGACTCTTTAAGTGAATTCTTTAATGAAATCTGACACCGGAATAATTGTGTCAGATGCATGGTATTTTTTAGTGATTAGATTCTCTAGAGCTGATTCACTAAACTAGATCATCCAGTGAATCAGCTCTGGAGAATCCAATCACTCATAAATACTTTGAAAATATGTGAACACGAATCAAAGATGGTACAGTCAGGAGCTAACTTAACTCTTTCATTGAATCGATTTTTTAAGAGATTTTTTTAAAGAAAAGTATCATCAGAAATATTGTGTGCAGTTAAGAGTTAACTCAACGCTGAATCGACTCTTTAAGTGAATTATTTAATGACAAATGACACCAGAAATATTGTGTCAGAGACGTAGTGCAGTCAGGAGCTAACTAGACATTGAATCGACTCATTATGTGAATTATTTAATGAAAACTGACATCGAAAATATTGTGTCAGAGACTTAGAAAGATCATTTCTGTGTTTTTGGAACAAATAGTGTCTTTTGTGACTTTAATAATCGATTCACAGTGTTGATCATTTCTTGTTGCTCTGCTATATAATGTCAAAAATATTGTAAGAATATGAAATATGAATTTCTTGAATAAGTTTCTCATGTAACTCGTGGTGAAACATTTTGTAATTTTATTTCTATATGAACTATGAATTTCTCTGTGTTTGCTTTGCTTTGTTTTCTTTCTGTGCCTATGTTATTAATTTCCCAGTGTAATATTCCTCTGTTTCATTATTTCAGTGACTCTGCCACACAAATATTTTTTATGACATTTTCATTTAATTGATTCACTATAAAAGAGTCGAGTTAGGACCTGAATGTACTTAATATAATAGATTTCTGTACACACATTTGATTTGATGGTATTTTCATGTAACTGATTCCCTTTAAAAGAGTCGATTTAGTGTCAAGTTAGCTACTGACTGTAGCTTAATACAATAGATTTCTGTACATATATTTTCAAGTTTTTTACGAATATATTAATAAAAATAAATGAATTTAATTGTTTCACAAGTTTTACATGTCATAACAACGCTAGCTTTCAGTGATTCGATTCACCAGAGCTGATTCATTAGACGATTTACTGCGATTGATCGAAGTAAATATATTTTATTTAATTAAGTATTATGACGGTAATAAAGAGAATGGTTGCGACCGTTACTACGTGGTAATTCATACATACACGTAATTATGTTTTAACCACAAATTATTTGTGAATTTTTCAATTCAATGTATTATGACTGGAATAATTTAATAAATGATTGTAAATACCTTTTATATATAAAAGGTATTTACAATCATTTATTAATAAGAATGTATCACAAAGTAGAGGCCTCCACAATTACCTATGGAATAATTTAAACAAATTAATTACTACAAAAAAGTATAAGAAATTCGAATCAAACTACTTTTACAATAACAAACGCTGATTTAAACACTTTTTTAAAGTCGATTATAACCAATGAATTATTAAAATAAAGAAAACAGTCAACTTTTTATTTAACTTTAGTAACTAATTTCTATGTTGATTACCGTGCAATTAAAAGTAGTCACTACAATCAAATAAAATCAAAAAAGGTTGTAAGACCTAAAATCGGTAGTCACGACAAGAAGAAAGACATAACAATTATATATCGTTCAAAAAATCTTCAATAAAGATGAAATTAATTGTTTTCTTTATTTGAATAAAAAAGAATCATGACTCAAAAAGGTTTGCTGTTTTAATGAATCGATTCATTGATTCACTCATGACTCGCCCTGTGAAATATACAAAATATGAGGTGTGACTTATTTACAGTACATAATATATATACCGTGATCGTAAAATTAAATAAACAATCCGTCATTTATTATATTCATATATATACGACGATTATATTTAAAATATTATCCGTTGAATACACCGAAGTGAAGTCCTCCTATGCGCACGTTGTTTACGAATCTCTTATACTTGTTTTTTTTAATTTTTTTGGCTTGTCAATAAAGGGACTTAATTGTGCAGAACCGAGTGTATTTCCTGAGCGTACATAAGACTGGTTTACGACGAAACTGAAATTCGCAAGCTTTCGATCCGCAAACAACGTCCTCCGCTCGCACCTCTCGTTTATTTATTTATTCCCATGAATGAATTTAGACTAAAATGGTATGACTAGTACAAAATTATCGTGTGGTGATACACAATGAGCTGGTGATAACATCAACAATAACAGCAACAACAATTTATAGCAACAACAATATAAACGTATATATTTTGGAGAATATATAAATTATATATGAGTTGGATGAAGATTTGATTGCTTAGGAACGGTTTGGTGTTTTACATAGTTTGGGTTTGGATGATTTTTGCAATGAGATTTTCTATGTATGTTTGAGTGTAATCGAGAACGATTTCAATTCTGGTAAAGATTACAAGAATTTCAAAACATGAATGAATCCACGTTATTTTCTACTCTGATCTTCAAATTTCTACAGTGTAAATATTGATATTTTTAGGCATAAAGATCTTTGAGAGTGAGAAATTTGACTGTACATTTTTGAGATCTTTTTCTATCCTGATCTGATAATCTAAAATATTTTTTTGATAAGCTTTCTTTTTGGAATAACATTAAGCTTGCCCAATTTGAAATTAATCTCTACAATTATAATATTAAACCCAGTTGTGACCTAAGCTGAAATTTATTTTAATGTTGTAAGTTTAACCTATTAAAATAATAGTTTGAAAAGCAACTTTATTAACAAATTTAACGGACGGTAAGTCTGTTTATAGTCTAATATAGTATAATCCATATATACGCAGATTTCAATCTTTAATCCTTACCTACACTCCAATGCGAGTTTCGTGAATTTACATGGCTAAGCTTCAGCTTGATGAAACTAATTAAAAAGCCCCAATAGTTGTCTTTACTGAAACTACACTAAAGTGGTGAATTAAAGCCTAATGTTGAATAATCTGCCCTAATTCTAATATTAATCAATCTTGAGTCTAAATGGTGTTTCGTGAATTAATAAGGCTCTATAGAACTGGGACTGATTATAGCCTAATATAGTATAATCTAGATATTCAGGGTCTTTAATAGTGGTTATTAACTGAAACTTAACGAAAGCCCCTAAATACCTTTAATAGTCACCATTATCTACAGCCCAATCAGAGTCTTCTAGATAGAGATCAAGCTAATGTATGAGTTCAAAAATTAGATCACGTGAACTTCTGGAGCTAATATGATATAGTTTTTAGTTTTTTTTTATAATCAATTTTAACAAAATGGAAATGATGCATCTTTCAACATTACTTTTACAAATAAACCTACTTGTTATTTTTTATTTTCTATTAAATAGTGCAAAAATCAACCATCCACTTCTTAATAACTACAACAAACCGTTCCACCTCTCTAAATCATCATCCGACCGATTAAATCAAAAAAACAAAGTCCATAAACGACTCCTATAAATATTTTTTTTATATAACGCCATACTCTCAAGTATTCTAAGGATTTCTTTATTGTACACACGTTACACCAATACACGCAGAAGTCGTACGGCGTCATATAAATGTATAAACTCGAAAATATTACGGCCGCATGTAAACTTGTTAGGCAAAGAATTTACTTCTTGTTTTCGAAAATTCATGGCAGTCTTGTAGCATTTAAAGTTTCACCTTACGCACCCTCTCACCTTATAATTAGTTTTTCGCTTTCGTTGTTAACTAATTTTAAGTAAATTAGGACAATTGCGTGGTTTATAGACCGTGTCTTTTATTTTATTCACGGTGTGTCTAAAGAAATTTTATTTGACATCTCTTATAAAAAAAATGGTTGTCATATTTTATCTTAAATCATTTAAATTAACATTAGCTACAGTTTCTTTAATTGATTTTTATTTAATTATTCTTTTGCCTTTCTACGTTAAGGCGTTACATTTATTTTCTATAGTTAATATCACTCAAAAATCAATTCATATTTAAAAAAATAATATTTTTATGACCTAAAGATTAAAAGCTATAAGAAAATATGTCATTTAAAAAAAATAGGTCTGTCAATTGCAGTGAGACTCTTCGCAGACCCAATTTTCTGAAAATTGGTTTTTCTTTAACGATCAAGTTCATCAAATAGTTATAAAGCAAAGTTTAGAAGCATCCATTTCTACTCAAAGGCATTTAGCAGATTTTATCTTTTGTAAACAATGACTTTCTCTTCATTCCAAATTTTATGATTTTGATTAAAAAAAATAGTTTTTGATGAACAAATAGAGGCAAAAATTAATTTGCGATTTACAAAATAATGAAATTCGTGATTCAATTGAAAATATTTCAAAACCTAAAAGTGAAATATTTGTTTTTTTGCAGAAATTCATTAGGTATGATCAGTTTTCAATCGATTTTGAAAATTTCAAGTCTCAGGCATTTGTTTTTCACCTTATTATCAACTTTTAAATTTGCGATCTACAAAATAACGAAATTAGTGATTCAGTTTGAATTATTTCAAAAACTAAAAGTAAAAAATTATGTTTTTGCAGAGATTCATTGAGCATGATCAGTTTTTAATCGATTTTGAAAATTTCAAGTGTGAGGTATTTGTTTTTTCACTTTTCTTCAACTTTAAAAATTTGCGATCTACAAAATAACGAAATTCGCAATTCAGTTGGAATTATTACAAAAATTAAGAGTGAAAAAATTATTTTTTGCAGAGATTCATTCAGTATGATCAGTGCTTAATTGATTTTGAAAATTTCAACTGTGAGGCATTTGTTTTTTCACTTTTTATCAACTTTAAAAATTTGCGATCTACAAAATAACGAAATTCGTGATTCAGTTGGAATTATTTCAAAAACTAAAAGTGAAAAATTTGTTTTTGGCAGACATTCATTGAGTATGATCAGTGCTTAATCGATTTTGAAAATTTCAAGTGTGTGGCATTTGTTTTTTCACGTTTTTATCAACTTTAAAAATATGCGATCAATAAAATACGAAATTCGTGACTCAGTTAGAATTTTTTCAAAAACTAAAAGTGAAAAATTATGTTTTTGCAGAGATTCATTGAGTGTGATCAGTTTTTAATCGATTTTGAAAATTTGTTTGAGGTATTTGTTTTTTCACTTTTCTTCAACTTTAAAAATTTGCGATCAACAAAATAACGAAATTCCTAATTCAGATAGAATTATTTCAAAAATTAAGAGTGAAAAATTTTGTTTTTGCAGAGATTCATTCAGTATGATCAGTGCTTAATCGATTTTGAAAATTTCAAGTGTGTGGCATTTGTTTTTTCACTTTATTATCAACTTTAAAAATATGCGATCAACAAAATACGAAATTCGTGATTCAGTTGGAATTTTTTCAAAAACTAAAAGTGAAAAATTTTGTTTTTGCAGAGATTCATTGAGTGTGATCAGTTGTTAATTGATTTTGAAAATATCAACTGTGAGGCATTTGTTTCTTTCACTTTTTATCAACTTTAAAAATATGTGATCTACAAAATAACGAAATTTGTGATTCAGTTGGAATTATTTCAAAAACAAAAAATGAAAAATTGTTTTTGGCAGAGATACATTGAGTATGATCAGTTTTTAATCGATTTTGAAAATTTTAAATGTATGGCATTTGTTTTTACACTTTTTTATCAACTTTAAAAATTTGCGATCAACAAAATACAAAATTCGTGACTCAGTTGGAATTATTTCAAAAACTAAAAGTAAAAGAAATGTTTTTAGCAGAGATTTATTGAGTATGATCAGTTTTTAATCGATTTTGAAAATTTCAAGTGTGAGGTATTTGTTTTTACACTTTTTTATCAACTTTAAAAATTTGCGATCTACAAAATAACGAAATTCGTGATTCAGTTGGAATTATTTCAAAAACTAAAAATTAAAAATTTTGTTTTTGCCGATGTTCATTAAGTATGATCAGTTTTTAATCGATTTTGAAAATTAGAAGTGTGAGGCATTTTCACTTTTTTATCAACTTTAAAAATTTGCGATCAACAAAATCACGAAATTCCTAATTCAGTTGGAATTATTTCAAAAATTAAGAGTGAAAAAATTATTTTTTGCAGAGATTCATTCAGTATGATCAGTGCTTAATCGATTTTGAAAATTTCAAGTGTGTGGCATTTGTTTTTTCACTTTATTATCAACTTTAAAAATATGCGATCAACAAAATACGAAATTCGTGATTCAGTTGGAATTTTTTCAAAAACTAAAAGTGAAAAATTTTGTGTTTGCAGAGATTCATTGAGTGTGATCAGTTTTTAATTGATTTTGAAAATATCAACTGTGAGGCATTTGTTTCTTTCACTTTTTATCAACTTTAAAAATTTGCGATCTACAAAATAACGAAATTCGTGATTCAGTTGGAATTATTTTAAAAACTAAAAATGAAAAATTTGTTTTTAGCAGAGATTCATTGAGTATGAGCAGTTTTTAATCGATTTTGAAAATTTCAAGTGTGTGGCATTTGTTTTTTCACTTTTTTATTAACTTTAAAAATTTGCGATCTACAAAATAACGAAATTCGTGATTCAGTTAGAATTATTTCAAAAACTAAAAATGAAAAATTTTGTTTTTGCAAGATTCATTGAGTGTGATCAGTTTTTAATTGATTTTAAAAGTATCAACTGTGAGGCATCTGGTTTTTTCACTTTTCTTCAAATTTAAAAATTTGCGATCTACAAATTAACGAAATTCGTGATTCAGTTGGAATTATTTAAAACTAAAAATTAAAAATTTTGTTTTTGCCGATGTTCATTAAGTATGATTAGTTTTTAATAGATTTTGAAAATTAGAAGTGTGAGGCATTTGTTTTTTCACTTTTTTATCAACTTTAAAAATTTGCGATCAACAAAATAACGAAATTCCTAATTCAGTTGGAATTATTTCAAAAATTAAGAGTGAAAAATTTATTTTTTGCAGAGATTCATTCAGTATGATCAGTGCTTAATCGATTTTGAAAATTTCAAGTGTGTGGTATTTGTTTTTTCACTTTTTTATCAAATTTAAAAATTTACGATCTACAAAATAACGAAATTCGTGATTCAGTTGGATTTTTTTCAAAAACTAAAAGTGAAAAATTTTGTTTTTGCAGAGATTCATTGAGTGTGATCAGTTTTTAATTGATTTTGAAAATATCAACTGTGAGGCATTTGTTTTTTTCACTTGTTATCAACTTTAAAAATTTGCGATTTACAAAATAACGAAATTCGTGATTCAGTTGGAATTATTTCAAAAACTAAAAATGAAAAATTTGTTTTTGGCAGAGATTCATTGAGTATGATCAGTTTTTAATCGATTTTGAAAATTTTAAATGTAAGCCATTTGTTTTTACATTTTTTTATCAACTTTAAAAATTTGCGATCTGCAAAATAACAAAATTCGTGACTCAGTTGGAATTATTTCAAAAACTAAAAGTAAAAAAAAATGTTTTTAGCAGAGATTCATTGAGTATGATCAGTTTTAATCGATTTTGTAAATTTCAAGTGTGAGGCATTTGTTTTTTCACTTTTTTTATCAACTTTAAAAATATGCGATCAACAAAATACGAAATTCGTGATTCAGTTGGAATTATTTCAAAAACTAAAAATTGATGATCAGTTTTTAATCGATTTTGAAAATTAGAAGTGTGAGGCATTTGTTTTTTCAATTTTTTATCAACTTTAAAAATTTGCGATCAACAAAATAACGACATTCCTAATTCAGTTGGAATTATTTCAAAAATTAAGAGTGAAAAATTTATTTTTTGCAGAGATTCATTCAGTATGATCAGTGCTTAATCGATTTTGAAAATTTCAAGTGTCTGGCATTTGTTTTTTCACTTTTTTATCAACTTTAAAAATATGCGATCAACAAAATACGAAATTCGTGATTCGGTTGGAATTTTTTCAAAAACTAAAAGTGAAAAATTTTGTTTTTGCAGAGATTCATTGAGTATGATCAGTTTTTAATCGATTTTGAAAATTTTAAATGTAAAACATTTGCTTTTATACTTTTTTTATCAACTTTAAAAATTTGCGATCTACAAAATAACAAAATTCGTGATTCAGTTGGAATTATTTCAAAAACTAAGAATTAAAAATTTTGTTTTTGCTGATGTTCATTAAGCATGATCAGTTTTTAATCGATTTTGAAAATTAGAAGTGTGAGGCATTTGTTTTTTCACTTTTTTATCAACTTTAAAAATATGCGATCAACAAAATACGAAATTCGTGATTCAGTTGGAATTTTTTCAAAAACTAAAAGTGAAAAATTTTGTTCTTGCAGAGATTCATTGAGTGTGATCAGTTTTTAATTGATTTTGAAAATATCAACTGTGAGGTATTTATTTTTTTCACTTTTTATCAACTTTAAAAATTAGTGATCTACAAAATAACAAAATTCGTGATTCAGTTGGAATTATTTCAAAAACTAAAAGTGAAAAATTTTGTTTTTGCAGTGATTCTTTGAGTGTAATCAATTCTTAGTCAATTTTGAAAATTTCAATTCGAGTGGAAAGCTTATCAAATGATAAATAAAACTGTAGTTACTGATTTAAGCTGCATCACAAAGTTATGGTTTTAAGCATCCAACATAAAAAAGCTTTCATTGTGATTATCGCAGTAACGCTTACTCTATTGTAATTGTATTTCCTTTCAATAAAAAATCCTTTTATCTACAATATCTCTTAAAATACGAATTTTTATTAATGATAATAATAATACGTGGTAATCCATACTTCAGCATACGAATTTTATTCATAAATATGTAAAGCTATATTAACATTGAAATACATTTTATAAAAGGTGAATTAATCCACTTAATTGTATAAATCTTTTAAGACTCAAAGGCAAACATTTTTTTTTTTGATCAAAAAATCAATTCATTTAGACACACTGCATCATCATCATCATCATCACACCGTATTGCATTAAAATATACAATCTGCACAATGCGATGCGATGATTCGTCGGGGTTCCAGCCATGCATTTATTTATTATTATTATTTTTTTCCGCGATTTATATATTCTCCTCTATTTAACGGTATTAATATATATATGTATATAACTTAGTCTGTATATCGACATATCTCTAACTATGTTATATATATTTAAATTCGTTATCTACACTACTTTTGATAAGAGTAGACGTATTACATGGAGTCTTGTACATCGGGGTCGGTAGTCTTTGGTTTTAATGTCGTATTAAAAATTGCACCTCAGTCATAAGAGTTTTTCTAGTCTGGGAAATTCCAGTTCCCTCAGTGATTCCCTTGAGCCGTGCCGCTCGTCAGTGGTTGGATTGGTGTTCTCATTTGGATAAGTGTTCCATCACAGTACAGTTTCCATTTCTGCTATTTCTGTCCTTGGCCTTCAAACAGAAAGATACAAACTAAGTTAGAATTTGCAAATTACATATATTAACATTAATCCTACAAGTACAAGCAGTTGCTAATTATCATAGGCTATCAAATTTTCTTCCAAAATAACAAATTCACTAAAGGAAATAAAAAGCAACCATTCAATATTAAAGAATTTCCAATTTCTGACTTTTTGAATTTTTAAGAATATAAATTCTTGAATCTAAAATCTGGAATTCGGAATTTAGTCTGGATTCTAGATTCTAGATCCTATAATCTGAAATTTAGAATCTGAATTCTTTATTTCTAATTCTGGAGTTTGAAACCTGAAATTTACAATCTGGAATTTGGAATCTTGATTCTAGATTTTCAATTCTGGTTTCTACATTTTGAATTCTGGATGTTAGATTCTCGACCATCATACGAAAATTATAAATTAAGATTTAATATTTAAGAATCAATTCTGGATGCTAGATTCTAGATCCTGGATCATCATTAAACATTCCAAATTCTATATTGTGGATTCTAGATTTTGCATTCTAGATTTTGGACTCTGGATTCTGGATTCCGGATTTTGGATCAACATAAAAGATTAAGATTTAACATTCAAGAATCAATCTTTGATTTTTAAACTAATTCTACAATTTTAGTCTTCCATATTTAGTATATAATTTTCAATTTCTGACTTTTTGAATTCTTAAGAACATAAATTCAGGAATTTGAAATGTTGAAGTTGAAGTCTGGATTCTAGATTCTAGATCCTATAATCTGGAATTTGGAATCTGCATTCTGAAATTTACAATCTGAAATTTTGATTCTGGAATCCGGAATCTGGAATTTAGAATCTGGATTCTAAATTCTGGTTTCTACGTTATGAATTCTGGATTTTGGATTCTGGTAAGTCGATGAAGATTTTTGTAGAGGATAAAACTTACAAAGTCGATGAAGAAAATGGTTGCGACCATTACTGCGTAGTAATTCATACTTACAGTGAATTGAGAAATGTTTTAACCACAAATATTTGTGGTTCCTACAAAAGTTCGTAATATTTAAAGTTATGTTTTCTATTAATTTCAGTTTTTTTGACTATTTGTACTAAAATGTATTTCACTATCTGTCCAAATAATGAAGTAAATAATGATTAATAACCAAATAATTAGGTTAATATTTAACATTTCTCCAATTCTAAGTTAAGCCAGGTTTGTTAAAATTCAGATTGTCGATGGGTTTGCAACCTGAAGCAGGACGTCGAGAACAACAAAAGTTCATTTGAAATATATTGTCTATATGTAGCTAAAGGTAAGCTATAGGAGGACGCATATAACCTATGATCTGCTTAAGGCATCTATGTAAAAGAGAAAAGCGTATTTATGTATTTCTAGTGAGCAAGCAGAACCCTGGCCAGGTCTCTATGGAGTATCTAGTAGGACGTTTCGAAGAGGATACAAATAGTGAAGAATATTGGAATTCTAAGAAGCTCATTGTATGGAGTGCTCAATAGTAATACCGAGATAATCAACGCAAAGCAGTTGCTGGAACTCATAGGCGGAAATTAGACAGTAACAGTTGAGTACAGCCATCACAATGTGTAATACACTATATTTAGTTTATAAAACTTTAAGCATATGCGCGGAAACAGCGTTTTGTCCACTGATCGAGATAATTCTGTAGAGATGATTATTTACTAACATACACTTCAAGATGATCATTCAGTGAACTCCAATTGTAGAAAAAATCAGTATCAAACTGATAGATACCGAGCTCCCGATTCTGAGGAAGCGGTGATCCCAGGAAGTGGTAGTAGTTAATGTCAAAAAGAATACATTACGGATACTCCAAACCAAACTACTTGAACTGTTAGTAAAGGAAAAAATGAATGCCTTCTAGAAAGATGACAGGAGATATGTAAAATAAAACCAGGCGCCCATCACAGACGTTTGCAGTTAGATTAAATAAGTCACACTAAAACCGATTATCTCCTATCTAATCCTAACAAAATGATAAGACGAAAGCTTTCAAATCTACCTAGTAAGCATTAGCGAAGTATAGAAATGTAAGGAATCTCATTATAGATGACGATGCTGCTTAGCATCCAGTCAGTAAAACATCGTCAAAAATTATTTGATTGATTTGTATGAATACATCAATTAAAAAATGCAATTATTTTGTGTTTGTTTACATTTTACAACTTTTAATTAAAACCCTCGCTTATGTTTTAGTGATTGGAGGGTGGGATAGAGGCCACCCACCCACCCTACATATACATGATAATTTTAATTGCTAATCATTGATGATTTTGCTGCTAAAAACAATCAAACCCTTTATATAAAAAAAACAAACAAAATTTAAGTTTAAATATAAATGATTCTCTATAGCTAATCTTATCTAATTTAGATTTAAAGTCTGCCCACCCATCATGCATTAAATTTTTACTAATTTACTCACTCAAAAATTTTACATTTTAATTTTCTTTTTTATTCAAAAAGTTTTGTAATTAATTTTATTGGATACCGCGAGATAATAAGGAATTGAAGTTTATATGTATATGTAGGGTGGGTGGGTGGCCTCTATCCCACCCTCCAATCAGTAAAACATCATCAAAAATTATTTGAAATATTTGTTTGAATAAATCCATTAAATTTTGAAATAATGTTATGTTTATTTACGTTTTACAATTTTTAACTAAAACTTTCGCTTATGTTTTAGTGATTGGAGGGTGGGATAGAGGCCACCCACCCACCCTACATATACAGGATAACTTTAGTTACTAATCGTTGATGAGTTTGCTGCAAAAAACAATACAACCTTGTATGTAATAAAAAATAAAACAAAATCAAAATTTAAGCTTAAATATAAATGATTCTCTATACCTTATCTTATCTAGTTTAGATTTAAAGTCTGCCCACCCATCATGTATTAAATTTTGACTAATTTGCTCACTCAAAAATTTTACCTTTCAATTTTTTTTTTAATTCAAAAGTTTTAAATTAATTTTATTGGAAACCGCTAGACAATCAGGAATTAAAGTTTATATGTATATGTAGGGTGGGTGGGTGGCCTCTATCACACCCTCCAATCAGTAAAACATCATCAAAAATTATTTTAGAAATTTGTTTGAATAGATCTATTAAAATTTGCAATAAAGTTATGTTTATTCACGTTTTACAACTTTTAACTAAAACCTTTGCTTATGTTTTATTGATTGAAGGGTGGGATAGAGGCCACCCACCCACCCTACATATACATGATAATTTTAAATACTAATCGTTCATGATTTTGCTGCAAAAAACAATACAACCTTGTATGTAATAAAAAATAAAAAATAATCCAAATTTTAATATAAAGCACCTTCTATAGCTAATCTTGTATAATTTAGATTTAAAGTCTGCCCACCCATCATATATAAAATTTTTATTAATTTACTCACTCAAAAATTTTGCTTTCTGAATTTCTTTTTTATTCAAAAAGTTTTGAAATCTATTTTATTCCAAACCGTGAGACTGTCAGTAATTGAAAAATGAAAATATGTAGGGTGGGTGGGTGGCCTCTATTCCACCATCCAGTCAGTAAGACATTTATGAGATCCTTTGGGGTCTATGAAATACCTTTTATGATGGGCTGCTAAAGCTAGAAGTTGGTTAGAACATCGTGTCAGATAGATAAATCCTAATTTAATAAATATTGCCTAGAACTATATTCACGAGTAAATAAAGGCAGACATTTATGAAATCCTTTGGGACACCTTAAGGCTTGACCGGTATGGAATACCCTTTATGATGGGCTGCTAAAGTTGGAAGTTGGTATGAACACCGAGCCAATCATTTACACTGATGAGTTGGCGATCATCTTCAAAGTTATAAATACTAGTGAGATAAGTTAGAATACGGATTTCAGTGGCCAAAATTGGCAATTGGATACGGAGAAATTGTCTTAAGCTATCACCTATTTGGTTGGTAAAAACTTACTTACTTAGACTACTTACTTTGATGAGTTGGCGATCATCTTCAAAGCTAGAAATACTAGTGACATAAGTTAGGATGAGGATTTCACGATGACCAAAATTAGCCATTGGCTACGAAGATAAGTTCCTAAGCCTTCACCTAAATATTTTGATTGGTAGAAATGCCCGCAAGACCCTATTTCTAAAGGTTGAGTTTGAGAGTTGATGACTTAGGGATAAGAACATTCCAAAAGAGTGGACAAAAATACAGAACTTCTGACCACCTCTCTTATAAGGCCAATTACCCAATAGAGGTGATCTTATGATCTGGAGGGATGAGCTTGGACATCCAAAGTATATAAGGACGTTGTTGACGGTGAAAAAGTGGCAACGGAGATAATTACTATACGCATAACTAATGGATATAAAAAGACGGGAGGTTCTAAAGCAAGTAATATTCAACCTTCTACAAAGTGAGAAGAAAACTGAAGGGGAAGATGCGCACCGTCCAATAGACTAACAGGCTTATTCGAAAACTTACACCAAGGGTGCAGCGTACTTGATTAATTTGTTGTGATATGTATTTTTCGAAAAGGAGACCAAATATCTTAATGATTAATAAATACTACGGTTGCGACCTTTAACCGCCCTTGAGTATTATTTAAAATCATTCTTCACAAAAATATGCGGTATTTCATTTTACTTCCTTGGCACCAGATATGCATGATTTGATTTCTTCCTTTCCACCACCTAACCACGTCCCAAATATATAATTATTTTTATAATTTGTGATTTTAAATTCTACTTTGATACCTAACTAGACCATTTACAACGGCCTATTAGCGTGAGAAAGGTGCAAAAAATATTACTACTTCATCTAATTTGTTATGGGACACCTGGAAACTACCTCAAAATATTTAAACTGATCGGCACAGATACAGAGAGCTAAATGTAAATGTTATAACTGGTTTAAAGACTGTTTAGAACATACCGTCACACACTTTCACGTTGTCCGAACACATATTCGGAAAATGAACTAAAACTAATTCTAACGAACACTTCTCGCCTTTAGGAACATAATGTGGTAATAACCGCATGTCGCAGCGTAGCTAGTGTACGCCAAAAGTTTGTCAATTGCCTACGCTAGTTGGTTTCTATACCTCTAAATTTACGTATGTTCATTCTGAACCCTTAATAAAAAACCTGAAAATCTGACAATATTATGGAAAAAAGAGTGGAGTGTCAAGATCTGTGTTTACTATAAAAACCAAGTAAATGATTATAGCCAAAGTAGAGAGTGGACAGAAGATGGCTGATGTTGCGAGACATTATATCTTGAATAGGTCTATAGTATACACAATCCTAGCTAAGAAATATATCATCAAGAAGACTCAAGCAGCTAAAGGAGTAACGAAAATCTGCGAAGAAAAGAAGTGCCATTCATAAAAAAATGCAGAGGTTGCTTCTAGTTTGGATAAATGAACGGGAAATGAAAAGTAATGTAACTACTATGGCTATGATTCAAGAGAAGGCTAGAGATATTTTTGAGAAATTGAAAGAACAAATTCCAAGTTCAACATCCGAGGAGTTAGAATTCAAGACCAAGTTTAAAAAGAAGTCTAGAATTAAACATGTATTAATGCATGGTGAGTCTGTTAATACAGATAAAGAAGAAGCTGAGAAGTACTGTCTCAAATTTCAATAATTCATTAAAACAGAAGGGTATCGTCCACAACAAATATTTAAATGTGATGAAACTGGTTTGTTTTGGAAGCACATGCCGAACCGTACCTACATCACGTGAGAAAAATGTTCCTGGGCATAAACCTATGGTGATATGAAGCTTAAACCAGTTCTTGTTTATCACTATGAGAATTATAGAGGATTAAAAAAATCTATAATCAAGAAAAGACTGCCAGTGACGTGGAGATCTAATCAGATCAGAGGGCATAATTCACACAGGCTCTTTTCAAGTCAAGTTGTTCCCCAAGCATTAAGGATTACAAATTATTTGCCATTGGAAGTACTGCTGCTATTGGACAGTGCACAAAGACACCTAAAGGATCTTGAAGATAGAACAGAGTTCCCTGGCTGATAGTTCAGTTTCTACCTCCGAATACAACTTCGCTGATTCAGCCGATGGATCAGGAGTTTATTGCGGGTTTCAACAAATTATACCCTCGCCTTCTATTTCGTCTGTAATTTGAAGCATGCCAGTTCTTTTCAACGATGACTTTTAAAACGTTTTCGAACGAAAAATTTGATACTCTTGATGAGCTATTAGTATCAAGGCATGATCGGAGATCACACAGCGACAGTTGATTTCTGCTTGGCGAAAACTGTGTCCATCCTTCGTTCAAGGAGATTGAAGTGATCAGGGAGACATCCCTGAAATTATGGATGAAATTTTGACAACTGCCAGAGATATAGAATTGAAGATGAATGAGGATGACTCATAATGGAAAATGAACATGAACTGTCGACAGAAATCTTGAATGAAGAACACCAAGAAAAAGAACAAGATGAAGATGAATGAGGACCAATGCCAACATCTGCCATTAAAGACCTCTTGGAGAAGTGGGAGGATGTCAGAGAAATGGTCTTAGAATGGCACCCAAACCAAGCTGATTTCAGTAGGGTTGGGATCTTTACAACGACAATACTATTAATCACTTTCTGAAAATCCTGCAATAGAGAGGAAAGCAATCGATGTTGGACATAAATTTTAACACCCCATAACCAAAAATGATAAGGACTGATTAATATCCTGTTTCTAAATTTCATTTTTAGGGTGTCCAGTACAAATTAATCAAATTTATAAAAAATCTATGGTAAATAAATAACCCTCCAGTCAGTAAGACATTTGGGAGATCTTTTGGGGCCCCTTAAGTGGAAGAAAAATGAAGGGGAAGGTGCGCACTGCCCAATAGACTAAAAAAAATCAAGAACTTACACATAGGGTGCAGCGTACTTATTTAATTTGTTATTACATGTATTTTTCAAGAAAGAAGCTCTTGTGTATAATATTAAGGCAGTGTTCCCAGAAACATACACATTCCACTTTACGTCATTATCTTGGTATCAGATAAGATATTGATACGTTTTGCATATATCTGTAAAATATATGTTAGGTCCATCTTTTTTGAACAAGTTTAATTCAATTCAAAAGTTTAAGATATAAGCGTTATAACAAAATGTTGCAGAAATTCCTAAAGCGTGAGAGATGGCAAATCTAGCTTTAATCGAGAAACAAAACAAATAGGAGAATCATATTCTAGACCGACATGTGCACTGGATATACTCGCAGAGTTATAGGGTATGGTTTTACATACAAAATTTTATCAAAACTACAACTGAGAATAATTTTATCGAAGTTCCAGTTCGTACTCAGAGAGTGGTGGTTTATGGTCGACGATATCGATTTAGTTATTCGGAAAATAAGAGCAAAGATGGTCAGAAATAAGTTTGTTGTTATGATTTACTTAAATATAAAGATTGCCTTTAATTCAGCACAGTGGACTAATTGGAGTATAGAGAGATAAATCCTAATCTAATCAATATTACCCAGAACTATCACACGAGTGATGGCTCACAGTAAATTAAGGCAGAAATATGTGTGATCCTGTGGGACCTACCAGGGCTTGACCACTATGGAATGCCTTTTAAGTTGGGATGTTAAAGCTGGAGGTTTGTACAAACACCACTGAGTAAATCATTTACGCGATCAGCATCAAGGTTAAATCAAGATGCCGATTTCATGGTAGCCAGAATTAGCTATTAAAAGGACTTAAGCTATTACCTAAAAAAAATGGTTTTTGGAAATGCCCTAAAGACCGTATTTCTATAGGTCGAGGGAAATGAAATCACAAATAAAAAAAGTATTTGAAGAATGACGTATCAAAAGAGTGCCCAAAAAATACAGAGCTTCTGATCACCTCTTTTAGATTGATGACATGGGTAGGAATTTAATTATAGGTTCAAATATCAAAAGAGTAACCAAAATTACAAAGCTTCTGATCATCTCTTTTACAAGGCCAATTATACAAAACAGATGACTAGACGATTTGGAGGGATGGGCTCGGATTTCCAAAATAAAGAAGAACATTAAAGACTCCTACAAATTGGAAAGCAAGATAAGGGGAAGAAGCACTCTGCAACAATAGACAAAAAAATCAGAAACTTACACTGTGAATTTTTCAAGAAAGAAGATCAAGTATTTTAATACTAAATAAATTCTACTGTTGGCACTTTTAACCCCCCTTGAGCATAATATTAAGGCAGTGTTCCCAGAAACCTACACAATTCACTTTATGTCCTTATCTTGGCACCAGATATTAATGATTTGCTTTCTTCCTTTCTACTTCCTAATCACCCCGGGATGTAGGCTTAGGACACTACTTGTAAATATTGTATATTCTTTATTCATTATTAGATAAGAACAGTCGTTCCAAAAAAAAGTTTCTTTTTTTAATAAACTCGTGATTTTAAATTCGACTTTGATGCCTAACTATTCCATTTACAACGCCAATCAGTTGCAAAAATTATCAACTACTTCATCTAGTTTAATATGGGACACTGTTGCTTTGGCAATTACCTCAAAATGTTTACACTGAGTGACACATACACATAAAGCTAAATGTATAATTGGTTTTAAGACTGTCTAGAACAAACCGTCTTGGTTTTTCTTAAATGAGTAATTCCGAGAAGTGTGGTTGATAGAAAACTAAGCGTTCGCTCAATACGTTTTTAAATTAATTGTTGAGGAGAGTTGGCATGCTTCAAAAT
Organism: Ontholestes murinus; assembly: GCA_963969525.1. Taxonomy (NCBI): domain Eukaryota; kingdom Metazoa; phylum Arthropoda; class Insecta; order Coleoptera; family Staphylinidae; genus Ontholestes; species Ontholestes murinus. Next base: position 11,638,790 of record OZ018392.1, read on the forward strand.
ACCGACGAAACATCGGCTGAATCAGCGAAGTATTCGGAAGTAGAAACTGAACTGTCAGCCAAATTATCTTCAAGGTGATTTAGGTATCCTGGTGCATTGTCCAATAGCAGTAGTACTTTTAATGGAAAGTCATTGGTATCAAGGTAGTCTTTGTTGCTCGGGGCACAATTCTTTGAAAAGAGCCTGAGGGACTCATGCCCTCTGATTCGATCTCTATATTAAACTGTCAGCCAAATTATCTTCAATGTCCTTTGGGTATCCTGGTGCATTGTCCAATAGCAGCAGTACATTTAATGGCAAGTCATTGGTATCAAGGTAGTCTTTGTTGCTCGGGGCACAATTCTTTGAAAAGAGCCTGAGGGACTCATACCCTCTGATTAAATCTCCATATTACTGGAAGTCTTCTCTTGATTATGGATTTTTTTGAATGCTCTAGGATTCTCAAAGTGGTAAACTAGAAGTGGTTTAAGCTTCATATCACCACTAGCTCTCAAAAGTAACCTCAATTGGTCTTTCATGGGTTTATACCCAGGAACACATTACTCATCTTTCGCGATGTGGGTACGAATCGGCATGTGCTTCCAAAACAAACCAGTTTCATCACAATTAAATATTTGCTGTGTTTAATGAATTCTTGAAATTTGAGACAGTACTTTTCAGCTTCTTTTTTTCCTGCACTAGCAGACTCACCATGCATTAATACATGTTTAATTCCAGACCTCTTCTTAAACTTTGCAAACCAGCCACTAGTAGCCCTGAATTCTAACTCCTCGGATGACGATCCTGGAGTTTGTCCTTTTGATTTCTCAAAAAATCTCTAGCCTTCTCTTGAATGATAGCTATACTAGTTTCGTCAATATTTTGAAGCATGCCAATTCTCCTCAACATTGACTTTAAATATGTTTTGGAAAATAAAAAATTATCATTCAAAAAGCGTGGTCAGAAGTCACGCAGCGACAGTTGATTTCTGCTTGGCGAAAGCTGTGTCCATCCTTCGTTCAAGGTGACGGAGGTGATCAGGGAGGTATCCCTGAAATTATGGATGAAATATTGGCAAGAATTGGAAGTGAACGAGGATGACGTAGAAGAGCTCATGATGGAATATGACGATAAACTGACTGTAGAAGAACTTCAAGATATCTTGAATAAAGAACACTAAGAAACACAGCGAAATGTGCTTCCTTTTAACCAAGAGGAAGACGAAAGATGACCAATGCCAACATCTCTTGAAAATGCTGTAGCAAGCGAAACTAGTCGAGTCAAAATATAAAATTCAGTGAAATAAACCAACTGTTTGTAATTTAATTACCTATTATTCCACAATATTTCAGCAAGAGGTAAATGAGAAAAAAAATCAGTATCAAAAATGTTAAAGATCTTTTGAAGAAGTTGGAGGATGTCAGAGCAATGGTCTTAGAATGGTAGCCAAACCAAGCTGATGCCAGTAGGGTTGGGGATCTGTACAAAGACAATGCTACTAATCACTTCCGGAAAATCCTGAAAAAAAAAGAGAAAAGCAATCGACATGTGGACATATAATTTAAGGCCCCATAACCAAAAATGACTTATGTGTTAAGAAATTATACATTTTTTACGATCAATTAAATTCTCGTGTGTGATATTAACAAAGTAAGTTTTATTTATCATTTGATAAAGTTCCTAATTAAATTCTCACTTAATCCGTGGTGAAACATTTTTATATAATTTAGAGGTTAATTAAACTCTTGGAGTTGTTTCACAATTTTTATATATTTCTCTAAAATTATTTTTTTAATTTAATTTTTAGGGTGTACAGAACGAATTAATCGACTTCACAAAAAATCCGTGGTAAATCGATAATTCAGATAGCGAATATAGTCTTGTAACAGATTATGTTCGTTAACCGATCACCCACTATATCAAGTAGACATAATCGAGGTCAACCTCCAAACTGAGGATAAATAGGTCTTAGACGGGAATCTTATCACATACATCTTTAAGACTAAGAAGGAGGATGAGAGGAAGATGTTATTCAAGGAAAGTAATTGCGAGAGAGGGATTAACAAAATCTGGGCCTTGACCGATTGCAGGCCTGGGTTAACACATTTTGAAGTTATGCTGGAAGACAATTCTAAAATGAGCTACTAAGCGAAATGGAAGGGTTGCGGATGACAGTTCGACACTCAGAATGGTAGAGCTTTCCCTAAAACCCCATTGAATATATTTAGGTTAGGTTAGGTAAAGAAAGAAGAAGTAGGGAAGGAATTTTCTGATTAATACCAAAAGTAAGAACGTGGATTATTTTGGGAGAAGAAGATAGGAGGCTTCAGGATAAAAAATGTACTTAAAGGCTTTGAAGACTTTGTTATTCAGAAGAAAGGGATTATTGAGTAACGTGAAGATGCACTACACTATTAAATGAAATATTGAGTTTCCTTCCTATTAACAAATTTTGCGAAAAGAGGAGACTCAATTTTTCATCCAGTAAGGATTTGTAAAATTGATTTTCTTCTTTCAAGAAAGAAGATTAAGTAAGATCAGACCAAGATCAGATGATGGCATAAAATTATATTTTTCTGATATTATATTAACATCTTGAAGGCTATTCTAAAGCATTTAATAGCCATTTAAATGCACCATAAATTAATTTTACAACTGGATTTTCCAAACAATGTTAATATAACAATTGTTTTTTCTCTCTAGCAAATACCTTCTGATAAAGCATTGATTTAATTTAGAATTTTGTTTCTGATTCTAAGACGTTTCACAAAGATAAGGATTCAACTATCTATCATATATCAAATTAGGTGAAAATATTTGTTAAGGTATGCTTAACCATTATCCATCAACTATTAATAGTAAAAAGTGAAGTTCTGGGTTTATCTCCACTATCAAAGATTTTAAGATTTAAAACAAATTACGAATAAACCACAAAGAGCCACTAAGAACATTCAACGGATAGAAACGAAGAAAATAAACGCTTTCTGAAAGGAGACGGTTTAGATAAGAAAATGGAATAAACGATTATTAGTCCTTGAGGCTTAGGAGAAGTCACAGTAAAACCATCTATTTAGTAAGGAATGAAAATTTTCAATCCTATAATCACACTGCATTAAGAATACTTTTAGGCTCATAGAAACTTTTCGAATAGTTTAAGTTTACATATTCAAACTAAACTTTCGCAGCTTCTAGCTAGGAAAATTTCTTGTGTTTTTACATGGATAATAAAATTAAATATTTATCCCACCATGCATTTTATTATTTCAGGAAAACCATTAAATTATTATTTACTATTTAATGAATTTAAAAATGGCATTGATAAATAATACATACGTGAGGTCCGCGTTGCTGCCTATGTGATCTGGATTTAACCCTCTTAACCTGGCCCGTGTCTGCTCCCCAGATACAATTATGCTGCAAATCAGTAAACATACATTAGCACATAGCGTGTAATCCGGCGAAATGCAATAAACAGTAATAGCTGCATTCTATTTGCATTGTTGATGAGCATTAACATTGCTTTGTCAGTCCATGATGCACAACTATACTGCCTTCTAAACAATCAGTAGAAGTCTACGGCTCCCTCTAAAAAAATGTATGTATATATATAAATAAGACTAGAATCTAAGTCATAATCGCAGATTCTAGTTTGCACAATTAATCTATAGCGTATTCATTACATGTTATACATAAACATACAGTTATTCAACAAAAATGTTAATTAGGACATGTATAATATTTGTATTGTAACAGTATTTTCATTCTTTCATTAAAATTAATCCTTAAATTTCTCCCTGTAAAATATACGTATTATGAATTTTCTGGAGTTTACATTAAAATACAATTAGTGCCGATCAGGGGAATTCTACATAATTAATATTCCTCGTAGACAAGACAAGAATTTCATAATTTTAAACACAAGCGAAAATTTTATCAAAGTTACATGGATTAGGACTTTCAACAATGTTAATATCTTATTTAAAGATGTACATAAGATGGTTTTACTCTAAATTAAATTATTAATTATTAATATCTGATAATACGACAATTACAATATTTCTCTTCTTGTTTTTCAATTGGCTATTAATTATTATATACCAACATCTTTATTTACAGAAAAAGGGAAATAAATTTACATGTACTTGATTAACAATATGACAATGATACAATATATATTTTTTTGTCCTGTCAAACGGCTATCGACCCGCGGTCTTTCAGCCCTATTAATTATTATTTACTTAAATTTATCAAAATAAATAATAAGAAATGAGAATGTGGATGTTTTTATGATGTTATATATATGGTAGATAATATAAAAGGTGTAATTTAGATATAATTAATTATTATATACATGCAGAGAATAAATCTAATTAAATTTAAAAATTCAGGTTTAATTATAATTTCAATTAAATTTTCATATATTTCATTTAATTATCATATGCATGCAGTTGGTGATTTTTAAATAAATATTATCATTACATTGGTAATAAATTATTATAACATTGAGACAAATACAATTTTGTATCGGATGCAGGTGTGTAATTACAAGACAGTTTTGTATGCTGGCTAATACACTAATCATGATATTCTTAAGATTATTAATTAAAATAAAAAAAAAACCTCACGAATATCAAAAATAAGTGTTACACAGGAAACACACAATATGCATCGGAACACCGTCATCACCGTCATTCCTAATAGACACACGTAAGCAGTAAACTTACTCAGGTGAACCAGCAGAACCCAGACAGGACGTAAGACACTTGCTGCGTCGTTGACGCCTACCCATACATAACAAATATCAAGTCGTGGGTGGGAGCGGGGTGGTTTTATTTTGATACTACTACTGGGTTACTAACTACGGGTAGATAAATCAACAGGCAGTGTGTAGATTAAAATAGACGCTCAATATCGAATACGTGTAATAATACGGGTTGTTAATTATCCAGATCTTCAAGTAGAATTTTTAATGACGTAAAAATTCACATACATATATTTTTTAAGTAATAAATTATAGTAATTAATAATGTATTTCAATTACTGATAAAGTATAAAGTTAAAGATGTTTTTAATTCAAAAAAGAGATGAATAAATTCCAATTATTAAGATTTAATATTTATGCTAAAATATTCTCTTTTAGCACTTGTGCTCGTACTAGTTTGTATTACTTTTACAACAGAACATAAGTTTCAAACCATTAACCCAATTGCAACTGGCTGACAGTTTTATTTTTACTTATTCCGATTTGTTTCTAGGTGCATTAAATTTTCTCAAGAGTAGTACATTCAAATATTTTAGGAAGTTCTAAGTGCTGGAAAGACGTCTTAGTTTAACTTGTGTTTCGTTCAATGAATATTCAATAAAATATGGATTATCTGATAATGGATAAGACGTGAAATTAAACACAGAAACAGTAGATATATTTCATATTATGAAGAAATCTCGATCTAATGTACAAATTTAAATTAAACCACCAAAGTCATCCTTTATAATCGCCAGATAAAAATAGTTATAAGAAATTTGATAATGCGAATGTTGAAAACAGTTTTAAAATCCAGAGTATGGAAACATCACACATAATTAATTAATTTATCACTGCTGTATTTCAATACCCTGTATATAATACCAAGACGCCATCTATTATGTGAGCGTTGCACTAAGATTTCCTAATTGGATGGATAACCACCGATTGCTTTGTCTTAAAAACAATATTCTATGTTACGCTTTTAATATGATTTTTTGATTTTTAGGATTTCTAGTTCTGTGTTTCCCTGTCTTGATGATGAGATCCAAAAAAGATTGAAACTGATCCAAATCACCTGGTTTAAAAACCATTAGATCGCGCTTTCCAACAAATTTAATGATTGATTTTTTAAATTCCAGAACAAAAGAGGATAAAAATATTGATATTAAGAGCAAGATAAAAGCTTCCGGATGTGAACGAGGATTGCCGCCTTCTCAACATCATGGTACAAGAAGGGTTTGAGTGGAAGAACATAATTTGTGATTTGTGATTTTGTATTTTTGTAGGTAATTTGTTTTTTAAATTTATTTTTCTAAGAAAGAAGACCAAAGATGTAAATTAATACATAAATAAATATGTTGGTCATGAATGTTCTTGCCGCCGCAGTGAGCGATTTTCGTCAAGCCACGGCGTTTCTGGATGAGGAGGATCTGTCTCATCATATCTTCTATCTAGACAAGAACAACGTCCTCAAAATCATTATCAAGGACAAGAATGTCTTCGGCAACCTTCCCCAAGTAAGGAACAATTCGGTTATTTTCGGACATCGCCTGTTTAGCCGAAGGCTGATCTACGTTAGGGTAGACAAATCCGAGGACGAGGAGAAAGTCAGAAAAGTCAGAAAACTCTGTATACTGGTTATAAAAATCGAACCCAAACGAAAGTTTGCCATTTGCCCAGGCCAATTGCAGAGTTAGTTCCGTCTGTGTAAAATGCACAGGCAACAACCCTACGGCGGAATGCTCCATTTTGGGCGACACTCCTGCCAAGAACGCTTATTTGCAAATACTCGCCTAACTACAGAGACTAAAGTGATTTTATGCAATTTTAGCGAAGCTTACGAAGTTCCATTTATAGCATAGAATAGGAGTTTCGTTCTTAAAAGCGCTCAGAATTCTCACGATCTTCGCATTTCAATCATCAAGCACTCGGTCGTCGAATTAATAATAATAATAAACGTCTTTATTAAAAAAAAATGGGCGAAGTTTAGCCATTAAGGCTACTCTACCACTTAATCTCACCACATCCATCCTTACCAATTTGGTTTCCTAGAATATCGTTCCACTTCTTTACCACTTTCAATCCTTACCTCAAACTGCCAAACGGCACACCTCGAACGCCAGAAAATAGCAGTGGTCTTATTAGACATACAAAAATCTTTTGACTCAGTCTGGCATCGGGGTCTGCTGTTTAAATGCAACTCCTTAAAGATCCCACGCCACCTACTTAACCTAATTGACAACTACCTATCGATTTATGCATTTATCCCCCAACAAGGTGTCCCTCAAGGCTCTCCTCCATCACCAATCCTTTACAATATCTTTGTTCATGATATTTATAACCCTGATGCACATTACCTAAATCCTTCAGCTTACCCGCTCCTGTACGCAGATGACACAGCCCTAGTAGTACATGCCCCCACCCTGCACAAGGCACTCACCACCCTACAAGGGCTGATCGATACCATACAATTACGGTTTGCAAAATGGAGAATAACAATCAACCCCAATAAATCCCACCTTCTAATACCTTTTCACCGTTCCCATAATTCACCATTCAAACCATCAATACCATCAATAACCATACCATTTCACCATATCCTTCCTGCAAATACCTTGGAATTACATTTGATCCCAAACTAACATTTAAAATTCACTCCCAAAACCTCAAAGCAAATGTCAATAAGAGAACACGGCATTTCAGAAGTCTTACGTACAAAAATCAGGGCATAACAACAAAAACAGCTGTTAATATTTAAAAAATGATCTGCCGATCATGACACCAGATAATCGTATAAATTTCCTTCACTTCACCATTTTGAATACAAACGGGCTCACTGACCTAATTCATTAGCTAGAGCATTTGATGCACGAGAAAGATTCTGTTGAATGAAACTCATCTCGTCATACGTCAACGTTCTAGAATATCGGGTTACATTTATTAATCCGCTCTTATCTTCGTCTTCTCTTTCCTGTCCTTCTTCCCGTTTTTGGTTCCAATATTTGCTTTATTTGGTTGGTGCCCTTCATCCTCATCAAGTGTCCCCCATCAACTAAGTTGTTTCTTTGCAATAAACTTATCTATTGGTTCTATGTCTAATTCTTTCAGTATTACTGTCTCTTCTTGTTACTTGTTTTACTCTTTCCAGATATTACATTTCTACTGTCTGTAGTCTACTTTTGTCCCTTTTCCTTAGATTTTACTTCACACTTCCGTCTGTATATTGTTTTATATTCTTCTTTGTCTTTTTAGTAATTTTTGTTGGTCAGTATATTGTTAATTGCATAATATTTCATTATTGTGTCGTTTATTCTGTTGCTTATTTCGCTCTCTATTTTGCCATCTTCTGTATTCTTTCTTGGTATCATGTCGAATGCTTTTTCTAGGCCTATGAATTCCAGGTATGAGTTTTCATTTCTTCTAATCCTTTTCTTTGTGATTTGTTTTATTGTGAATATGTTGACCAGTGTAGATCTTCTTTCTTTTAAAACCGTTTTGTGCTTCATCTAATGTCTGGTCTAATAAAGTTGTGATTCTCTCATTAATTACCTTTTCTAGTATTTTTATTCCAATGCTTATATTTTTGTCTCTTTTTACCTACATAGGTAATTAATAAGCATTGGAATGAAAATACTAGAACATTTTGTCCTATATTTTATTTTGTAAATCGATACGATTATTGCTATTCACCAGTCTTTTGGTGTTTAATAGGTCTCTTATACTTTGTTCGCAATCTTTAGTAACTTTTCTTTTCCTTTAGGTCCCATGAACTTCACCATTTCGTTAGTGATTTGATCTCATCTTAATTTTAGGTCTCTTATGCTTTCAAGTAATTCATCTTCTTTAATCTTTTCCGCTTCCTTTTTTTGTATTACCCTTGACTCTGTTCTCTATCTATTGACGCGTTCGTTGAAGTCTTGAAAATATTCTTTCCATCGTTCTATTACTTTTCCCTTTTCATCGATATTCTGTCTTGTTTGTCTTGTATGTATCCCGCTTCTTACCATTTCCTTTCCCATATCTTAATACCATAATAACGATACCTTTCGTGGCGGCACTAGTATTATGTTAAAAAGGGAATAGACAATGTCCGTTGTTGACTGAACACTTCCATAAACGTCGGCAAATTATCTTCACCAGCGGGTATTTCAAAAGTTTTCTAGACTGCTGTTTGTAAATACCTCTATCCATATTTACTATATATCCAACTAATAACACGTCGATACAGTTAGGCGAATAATTGGCTTCCATCGAGGATTCGAACTTTTTATGAATGGACGAAAATCTTTGTAGTATTCGCCATGTGAATCGAGGAAATTATCTATGGCACTCAGAAATATTAATGTTTTTCCTACCCCGCGGTAACAAAAAATCTGCATCTCTCACGTTGTCGCCTGGAGGCGGGTAGTCATATTGTTTTTACGGTTCTTCGAGAAATTCTAATAATTATTTACGAATCGCTAAGTAAGCTGATGCTTCAAGATGATCTGAACCTTGTGGTCAATGATCATGGACGGTGATCTCAATTCCAAAAGTTCTAGCTTAAGTTTCCTGGAGATTATCAAAGAGCTAACTAATACGAAAGGAAAATTTCATTACGAATTCCTAATCAGCTCAAGGCACTACATCAGTGTGGTTACACCTAACAGCCCAACGTTATATCCTTTGGTTTCGAATCACAGACCTCTAAAACATAAAGTCCACACATCCCCCGATTTTGGATTTTGCATTCAGCATTAAGAGGCCGTTAAGAGAGGTCCACAAACTGGCGCAAATACAAGAGAAAGGTTGAACTCTTCAACTCTCATCTTCAGAATATCAGACCCAAAGCAGACTCTGGAGCATACAAGCAGCTATCAATAAATCTATGACTAGTAGAATCAACTTGTTGATCATCCTCTAGCCATTCCCCACGAACTAAGATTTCTAATGAAAAATAAAAAGGTCGCCCCGCTGTCGGTTGCAAATTACAGACCTGATTGGACACTTTGCCGGCTTTTCAAACTTGAACTCGGATCACAATATTTGATCCACTGTCGACTTATCCTCCGATCACAAACAAGTTATTTTGGATCTTGAAAGGTTAAGCTCTTTATTTCCCCTCTTCAGATCATCAAGTTTAAGCTCTTCATCTCGGAGCAACCCTTGAGAAGCTCTTCAGTCATACTTGAAGCTGCTAATAAGTCCACGATCAATAGAATAATAATAATATTAATCTTTATTTGCACATCTCAAAAAATAAATACAAATTAAATGCGAAAAACAAGAAACAAATCAAGTCTTAGGTTGATCTTCTGACCATTCCTTTCTAATACAAGATAAAGAGAGAGGTCCACTAACTGGCAAAAATACAAGAGATAGGTTGAGCTCTTAATTTCCCCTCTTCAGATCATCAGATCTAAAGCAGATCCTGAAACAGCCGCCGATAATCTCTCTTCAGTCATGCTTGAAGCTGTCAATAAGTCTACGGCCAGTAGCATCAACTCTTACGTTGAATATTTGATTCACTGACGACTTATCCTCCGATGGCAAACCAATCATTTTGGATTTTGCGTTCAGCATTAAGAAAAAGTTTGTGCTCTTCATCTCCCCTCTTCAGATCATCAGATCCTGGAGCAGTTGTCGACAAGCTATTCAGTCATACTTGAAGCTGTCAATAAGTCCGTGACTAATAGAATACACTCTTAGGTTGATCTTCTGGCCATTCTTCCCTAACATAAGACAAAGCAAGAGGTGGGCAAAAATACAAGATATAGATAGAGCTATTCATCTTCCCTCTCCAGATCATCAGATCCAAAGTAGACCCCGGATATGTTTGAAGCTTTAAATAAGACTACGACCAGTAGAATCAACTCCTAGGTTGATACCCTGGCCACTCCCCCGGTGTTAAAGTCTCTAATAAAAGACAAAAAGATCGCATGCTTTCGGTTGCAAATCACATACCTGACGTGCTTTTCAAACATAAACTCGGAATATTTGATCTACTGACGAATTATCCTCCGATCACAAACCAGTTAAGAGAGGTCCACTATCTGGAGCAAATGCAAAAGAAAGATTGAGCATTTCATTTTCTCTCTTCAAATCATCAGCTCCAAAGCAGATCCTTGAGAAGCTCTTTAGTCAAACTTGAAGCTGTAAATAAGTCCACGATCGATAGAATTAACTCTTAGGATGATCCCCTGGCCTTTCCCCCCCGAGATATGGTCCCTAATAAAAGACATAAAGAGAGGTCGACAAACTGGCGCAAATACAAGAGATAGGTTGAACTCTTCATCTCCCCTCTCGAGAGCATCAGATCAAAAGCAGACCCTGAAGCAACCATCGAAACGCTCTCTTCAGTCATGCTTAGAATCGACTAGGTTGATCCCCTGGCCATTCACCCCAAACTAAGGTCTCTGTTGGGGCTGCTTAAACGCGTAAAGAATTCGCACATCACGGTCAAGGGATAAATTAGCCCAACAGAAACTAGGCCTCCAATACCCTGGAAGAGAGTACCGCCTCACCGCCCTTAAGATATTTTCCTTCGAGTGGAAGACGAGCGGAAGCTTAACTCACTTTTTAGACAAGCAACGACCCTTAATTTTATGAGCCGTAAAAGGTACGCGAATGAACAAAGATTGACCGCCGCCGGTTCCCTTTCATCTTTCAGCACGGCCATTTTTTTGCATGAGGAAATCGTGGGAAACAGCCACCACCCTGAGTCCCGTAGAGAGAAAAAAGCAGGTCATCCGAGAACATCGAGAAGACAACACGAAGTACAGTTGCGATAATTTGATAATTGTTTTAATTTGATAACTTGTAAATATTGTTTGTTAAATATATCAGTTATAGCAAACAGTTACCATTATTTGTAATTTCCAACCGAAGTTGCAAATTGGTTCTTGAAATATAATCATACAATTAATAAGTACAACGAATCGAAATAAACCCTCTAATAAAAGACAATAAAATAGTCCGCTTTCGATTGCGAATCACAGACCTGACGTGATTGACATTTCGCCGTCTTTTTAAACATAAACTCTGACCACAATATTTGATCCACTGACAACTTATTCTCCGATCACAAACCAGTTATTTTGGATCTTGCATTCGGCATTAAGAGATCGTTAATAGAAGTTTACTAACAGGTGCAAATACAAGAGATCAGATCATCAGATCCAAAGCAGATCTCGGAGCAATCATTGACAAGTTCTTCAGTCATACTTGAAGCTGTCAATAAGTTTGCGGCCAATAGAATCAACTCTTGATCTCCTGGGCATTCCTCCCTAATAAAAGAGAAAAAAGAGGTCCACTAACTGGCGCAAATGAAAAATATAGGTTGGATTTTTTATCTCCCCTCTCCAGATCATCAGATCGGAAGCAGATCCTGGAGCAGCCGTCGAAAAGCTCTTTTCAGTCATGCTTGAAATTGTCAATATAGACTTATTGACAATTTCAAGCATGACTAAAAAGAACTTTTTGACGGCTGCTCTAGGATTTGCTTTCGATCTGATGATCTAGAGAGAGGACCAGTAGAATCAAATCTTAGGTTGTTCCTCTAGTCATTTCCCTCCAATAAAAAACAAAAAGATTGCCCGCCTTCGTTTGCGAATCATAGACCTGACGTGCTTGACACTTCGCCGTCTTCTTAAACATAAACTCGAATCAGAAAATTCCATCCACTGACAACATATACTCCGATTACAAACCAATCATTTTAGATCTTGCGTCCTGCATTAAGAGACCGTTGAACCCTTGACAAGTTCTTAAGTCATATTTAAATAAGTAATAATAAGTCCACGACTAATAGAATCAACTGGCACAAATACAAGAGAAAGTTTAAGCTCTTCAATCAAGTTTTAGGTTGATCTTCTGACCATTCCTCCCTAATACAAGACAAAGAGAGAGGTCAACTAACTGGCAAAAATATAAGAGATAGGTTGAGCTCTTCATCTCCCCTGCCCAGATTATCAGATCCAAAGCAGACCTTGAAGCAGCCGTCGAAAAGCTCTTTTCAGTCATTTTTGAAACTGTCAATAAGTCTATGATCAATAGAATCAACTCTTAGGTTGTACCTCTTGCTATTTCCCTCGAGTTAAGGTCTCCAACCTGTCTTCGGTTGCGGATCATAGACCTAAAGTGCTTGACACTTAGCCGTCTTCTTAAACATAAACTCTAATCAGAAAATTTGATCCACTGACAACTTATACTTCGATTACAAACCAATCATTTTAGATTTTGCGTTCGGCATTAAGAGATCGTTGAACCCTTGACATGTTCTTAAGTCATATTTAAAGCTGCCAATAAGTCCACGACTAATAGAATCAACTTGCACAAATACAAGAGAAAGTTTAAGCTCTTCATTTTTCCTTTTCAGATCATCAGATCCAAAGCATATCTCGGAGCAATCCTTGAGAAGCTCTTCAGTCATACTTGAAGCTGACAATAAGTCCACGATCAATAGAATCAACTCTTAGGTTGATCTTCTGACCATTCCTCCCTAATACAAGACAAAGAGAGAGGTCAACTAACTGGCAAAAATACAAGAGATAGGTTGAGCTCTTAATTTCCCCTCTTCAGATTATCAGATCCAAAGCAGACGCTGGAGCAGCTGTCGACAAGCTCTTTTCAATCATGCTTGAAACCAGTAGAATCAACTCTTAGGTTGTTCCTCTAGCCATTTTCCTCGAGTTAAGGTCTCCAGTAAAAGATACAAAGATTGCCCGTGTTTGGTTGCGAATTGGTCTATGACCTAACGTGCTTGACACTTCGCCGTCTTCTTAAACATAAACTCGAACCAGAAAATTTGATCCACTGACAACTTATAGTCCGATTACAAACCAATCATTTTAGATCTTGCGTAAGAGTCGGTAGGAAAGCACAGGCGACGTTTCTCTCGGTACGGAATTAAATAGACTAGCGCTAATCTAAAGAATAATCACTGCCTGATAACGTCATTTTGAGCTGGTGAATATACAATCAAACTCTATTTGGAAGTTCGTTCGAACGCTCAAGTGACAACATCACGAAAACCAAGGTGAAGCTCATAATCTTCCCTCTCCAGATCATCAGATCTAAAACAGATCTCGGAGCAACCCTTGAGAAGCTCTTCAGTCATACTTGAAGCTCTAAATAAGTCCACGACCAAGAATCAAACCTTTGGTTGAACCCCTGGTCATTTTCTCCTAGCTAAAGTCTCTAATACAAAAACAAAAGGATCCCCTGCTTTCGGTTGTGAATTACAGATCTGACGTACTTGACATTTCGCCGTCTTTTCAAACATAAACTCGAACCAAAATATTTGATGACTTATCCTTCGATGACAAACCAATCAATTGGGATTTTGCGTTGAGCATTAAGAGATACTAATTGATGTAAGTAAAAGATAAAGGTTGAGGTCCTAAACCCCCTCCTTTTCAGATTATCAGATACACACATCCGGGAGTAGCTGTCGATAAGCTCTCTTTAGTCACGCTCGAAGTTATCAATAAATCCATCACCAGACCATTCCCCCTGAGCTATGGTCTAATAAAAGACAAAAAGATTGCCCGCCTTTGATGGAAAAGCACACGCGACTCGTCTCTCCGTTCGGAATTGAATAGACTTATGTTAATCTAAAGAATAATCGATGTTAACATCGCTTTGAGTCGGCGAATGAACAAGCAAACTCTATTTGGAAGTTCGTTCGAACGCTCAAGTGACAACATCACGAAAACCAAGCTATACAAGGTGCGAATGGTCGCGTTTATGCCGAAATCAAAAAAGCTGAGTATTTGCTGACTCTTTAGAGTGTGAAATTAAATCATAATCCCAGCGATAACTTTGTCTTTAACATCAAAAACAGAGACAGCGATAAGGTAAAAATGTTGTTCAAGTAAGAACGAAATTATCCCATGATGTATTTTCAGAACGCCAATGTTGAAGATGCACCACCACATTCTGGAAGTCCTAGAAGTCCAGTTAAAGGTGATGAAGATTCAATAAAGGCCAATAATAACTCTCGAGATCGCTGAGGGATTAAATTAATCGATTTGTTTGTCATCATTTATAACGACTAAGTTTAACCTCAAAGTTCTAAATTTTGGTCCTCTTGAAATTGGCATCATCGCGTAAATCCGGTGCTTTGCTTCAAACAATATTCAATTTCTAAAGCGTATCAATATTAATTAGGGGTGAGAATTAGGTTGTTTAAAATAAAAATAAGCACAAGAAATTAAGTTGCAAAATATTTGGACCGGTACAAAGCCTTTCAGAATCCAATTTTTATCAAAAAGGGTGAAGTGGTTATTAAGTGGATTTTTATTTTGAGCTTTTACCAGATAGTACAAGGAATAACTTTGAAGTGAACTGCAATCAGCTAGAAAAATTGTATAACTCACTTAAACAGAAAATGTCAGACAATAAATTGACCCATTTTTAAGGTAATGATTTTGCCGTTAAAAAATGTAGAGCAACATATTCCAGCTTAGCTTTTGATGAGTTAACGGACTGGTATGCGAATCTTTTTTATAGCTTGTAGTGCTTATAGATTATTTATTCTGATCTTTAGTTCATCAAATGAATCACTTTATTGTCTATAAAAACCAAACTTCTATGAGCTACGAATAATTCTTCTGCTAGAAAGGCGACAAAAAGTGTTGGACCAGAACTAACAATGTGTTATAAAATAATATATTTATTCAACGTATTTAATTTGCATTAGAAAAAAGCGAAATTAATCCCCGATCATTTAGATAAGTTATCTTTAAAGCTTTCTTAACAGTTTTTGAGCTTTACTCAAGTTGAATGAATATTTTAAAATTATTTCAGTAATTTTAAATTTCATCCCACGGAGATGATGCATGTCAAAAAAGTGTCCTTCATCAGTACTATAATAATATCAATATAATATTTATCTCAGTTATTTAGAAAATAATTTTAAATGTGAAAGTTTACTAATATTAAAAATTCTACTTAAAAATCTGGAGCGTATCTATAACGGGGTGGTCATAAAGTCAACTTCGAGGAAGTCGGTGGCATTCTTATTGTAGCTGTGAGATACTTTCAAATAAGGTTTCTAGTTAATATGAATGCATACATAATAAGTATCTTTATATACATATTTATCGATATAATTGTGTGGTACATAATTTAAAAAAATAACGCAACGTTTTGAAATTTTGACCTTGTCACCGTTTTTTATTTTAAATTATTTAACACTTTCAATTTCCAAAAGTTATTATTGTTAGAACATTAAGGTATTTTCTTATTGCTCTAATTAAATCTACCTCGTACTTATGGCCCTTTCAGTAAGCCATTACGAGGATCACACGTGGTATCTTCCACAAGGAGATCATTAATTATAGCCGAGTAGTAGCAGCAGCAGCAGTAGCGTTACCTGTTAACTAGAAGCAATTAATTTCTTAATTGGATGTTTTATCATTTCCAGCAATCCCTGCTAATTATCTATAAACAACCGGCGGGATAACAGGCTATACAGCATCAATATAATTGGCCGACTTACTTGACCGCAGCCAAAGTTGAGTGATTAATTCCGCTGCATAGTTGCGTAGACTTCAACGTGATCTCCAAACCAGGAGGGGGATAATTATACACTAATTGCTCTTTATTGCAGTTTAGAGGGCCAACACGTAAATACGGCCGTAATGGCATCATAAAACGTTGCATCCATCCAATTGACTGCTTGAAGTGGTGTTCTCCGTTCTACTACTTCAGGTGGTGGAGTACGCGATGGATACGTTCCTCTCTCGAGTACCGTTTTAAATGCAGCCATTGTGTGTGTGAAAGATGGATGCAATCATACGTTGGCGTTTTAATGCTTTTTTTATATAAAATCTACATAAAAATTAAAATTGTAAGTTCGGTTTATTTTAAGTAGAGTAGATTTGATTCTACTGATGAAGTGTTTTAAATTTAAATACTGTAATACAAGCTGCGAATGAGGTTATTGTACAGGCCTCTGAGAGATTTTGTCCGATTATTCACTTATTTACTTCAATTCCTTCAAATATTTCAAGGGCATTTAAAGCTGAACAGCGTTTCCCAAGTGTTGAGCATGATACAAAAAAATCATCAGTCGCTTTTTTTTTCTATTAAATTCCGATACCAAACATCCTAAATGATATGACTTGGTGAAACTCTATTATGCATTCAAATTAATAAAACATGAATATTTCAAGAGTTTCACTTTATTGCATTGGATTCATCAGGCAGATAAATGATTTTATGCAGAGTACCTAACAAACTAATTATACAGTACTTGTCATAGATAGTTTAAATTAAATCAGTAATTAAAAATCTGAATAGATATTACAACTTTGGACATTTACTACATCTATACATCAATTTCATGACTGCCTCTTGTAAAGTTGACCCAATATTTACTCTGGAAATTACGCTTTTTCTGTTTTCTGATACAGAGCGTATTTACTAATATTATTTACCGGATGTAACATCCCCATTGTACACGCACCGTATCAATACACCAGATTTTGTTTATTTACACGTATCCGTATTGATATTTCAGATCATTAACATTTGTGCGCGCGTCCCGAAAAATAAACACCGCTTCCGATCCAATTGGGTCGTATACAACCCCCTACAATGTCCGTTCGGGGCCGGTGCGTTTAATGAACCGAATTTCCCCAAAGCGATAAAATAATTTGGGCGGCCGTCATCAAATAAATTTAAAACAACAAAAGTGCATTTTATAAAATGTAGACAATGGAATGGATTTAGGTAATACAACGAAGGGTAATGAAAGAAGGGGAGGTGTTGAAAAAAGTAAATAAAAATGGTAACAATATGATTTCCTCATTGACTATGTAGGCTTCTACTTCGTTATACATTTTAATCACAAATTAAACACAATAATTACTTTGTGTTGTATAACAGTTATTTATTTATATGGTGACCAATGGTTTCAATACATTCACGTATCATTTTCAAACCGAAACAAACTTTCGGTTTAATTTGTAAAAATATGATTTGTATATTTTCTATAATTAGAACGTAGTTGAAGGTTCTAGAATATTTAACTTACGCTTCGAATATTCTTAACTATACGATATATCACACAATTCTAGAAATTCGAAGAAATCTAATCAAAACTAGTGGTGCCAGTCACAACACAGTTTTGTAAAATGATTAGACCGTCTTTATTAATGAAATGACCACGCTATTGATTTGAGCAAGCTTGAGGAACAAGAAGTAGCCCTTAGTCACTACGGATTCTAGAAAAATTGTTGTGGCTAGCTTATGATTTATTCGATAGAATCTTTTAAGTTACTCTATTTGAACTAGCTAATTCATTAGAGAATATCTCGGAATAGGTGAGAGAAAAGTTCAGGAGGAATCAATGGACAAAACTAAATAACAACACACTGAGTAAGTTATTAATACCAAACTATTTAACATTTAATATCCAGGATTTGCCTCTAATAACAAGGCTCTAATATACAAGGCTAAAATTGTTAAAACCCACCATAACTGCTTCAATATCACATGTGTGTAATATAACTTAAGAGTTAGTTTCAACTAAGCTTTAGGTTCAAATGTAGGTTTTACTAGATTGCGGCCGGTTCGCAAAAAATCCCTTACATGCTATAAATTTACAACAGGATACGTTGTCTAGAAGCAACAAGTAATCCCTATTCGATGTGTCAAAACTATAAATTCCTCTCTTTAGTACATTTTGGACAAAAACGAAAAAACAATTCCAATGTCAAAGTTAGCATAAGTAACCTTCAGAAAATCTGTAAAAGAAAGCAAAAGTCATGTTCAGTATTTTGCTTAAGAGCAGAAATGCATAAGCACCAGTTCACTTGATTAGAAGAATCAAATCATCCTTTTTGGAATATTTATTGATGTACCAAAATTAAGAATTCTTTCTGATAAGATAAATTTTTGACAGAAACATAGGACGAAAAGTTTGATTGATTGATTGGCAAGAGTCGAAACTGATTGCTACAATAGGTTGATATAAAAAGAGTTACTTTAATCTTCATCTGGAAACAGAAAAAAGTGAAAGGTGAAATTAAATATTATTCTAACAAAACAGAAACTGAAACGACCTTAACTACAGCTGGCAACCCTAAATATCATATTGATAGAAATCTTGAAATCACTTTAATTAATTTGGGTAAAGCCATACATACATAAAGTGGAATTAAAACAACTACATTTTTAGCGGCTTGTATGCCTCAAAGAAAATACTAGGAAGATGAAGAAAACGTAATAATAAGTGTAAAAAGAAGAAAAAAATAATAATACCTGAGACTAGTATAAAACCCACAATAAATACCACAATAACGCATTTTTGTAGAATGACTTGACGATGTATTTAGGTAAGCTTAAGGAACTAGAAGTGGCTCTCAGTCACTTCAGATTCCAAAAAATAAGCCTGGATAGATTATTATTGATTCGCTAGAAGCTTTTAAGTTAATCTATTTAGAGAGATAACATCTCGGAGGATTTACTTTTAATATCTAGACAAAATTGAAACACAGGGTGACTGCCTCCCTAACATAAGTGTGTTGTATAACTTTACAGTCAGTACAAAAAAAACAATAAAAAGCAACAGCAAAAAATTCTATCTTCCTAACACATAAATTCACAAGCACAATTTCCTTCTTCTTCACAAGCACATCTTTTTAGGATTTTCTTCGATGTATCAAAAATTTCTTCCTTTGGTGTAGTTTTTAAAATCTTACAGAAATATACCATAACACTTACATCAAGATCTTTTAGTTTACTTCGAACCTTTAATAAAAAATACAACTTCTACAGCTTCAATTTTGTTATTGCAAAAGGTACTTCATTATACCTCAACCACTATAGAATATCAGCATAGCTTTGTTTTTCGTCCGCCGAGAGGCAAATTTCTCTATACCATTAGAGGCAATCATACTGATTGAAAGCAATTGTCTACCATTAGATGGAAGTTATAAGATGGTTGCAGCATAATTCTAAGAACATTAGAATTCCTTCATGTTTAAATTACTCAAAGGCCATCGTATTTATCTCTATAATTTTCTTTATCACTCGCAGCTCTGTTTTAACTACAAATAAGTCTTCTATATTTTGGTTATGGCTTCGGTTTCTCTGAATTTGAGTTGAAATATATTCCTTCAAAATATTCTGATAAAATCTTCTAACTTAGATGCAATTCAGAATTTTTACTATGAATTAATTAATTCTTCAATAAATTGTGGTAAAACATTTTTGTATATATACAGGGTTATTCACGCTATACGGCACGGAATATTGTGGCCAAATACGTGACTTTCAAAAAGTTTCACTTTAGGGATATATGGGGGTCTATTAGGGCTACTTTTTAAAATTATTTTCATAATATACAGGGTGTCCCAAAAACCCTAAAAGTATCAAAGTTGTGTTTTTTTTAATGAAACACCCTGTATTTTATTGCATTTTTGGAACTTTCGATCAAAATAAGTGTGTGTTTTAATAAGGTTTTTATTACATAAACCTTAAGGTTTTTGAATTAATTTGAATTTTGTAAAAATGTAACCTAATTTTCATGTTTCAAATACTTAAAAAATAATTAAGTTATGCATACCAAATTTACACTGAAGTGTAACAATAGATCATATTTTATTTTCCAAGTATAATAAACTTGACATCTTATGCCGGGCGTAAAAAAATTGGAATTAAGCAAATGAGAAATTTAAATGGCTATAACTTCATTTATTTAAATGGAACGCTATATTTATTAATTTATCAGCAAATGCACGTTTTAATTACCTATCGAATGGTATTTACATCTAAAGTGTTAAGTCTTCTCGTTTTTATAGAAAATGCCAAAATATTGTTTATTGCACCGTTTTAGTACTTTTAAAGTAAAAATAAAGTAAACATTTTAATGTATCTAGTTTTCTATCGTATTTGAAAACGTCAGATAATTAATTTAGTCTGTTACTTTAGTTTAAAACGGATGTCTTTTGTTATAGTTGTGTTATTTTGCGTTTTTGTGTTAGATCGTTAGTAATCGTTATTGTTTGAACATGGTTGTTGTATGTCATTGTAAAAAATGAAAATTTACACAGATTTTCTTATACTGCGGTTTTTATAAGTGACACTTCCAATTTCTTTAAAAACTGTTTTAATAGTCTCTCAAAAATAGCTGGCTTAGGGTGATTTCTTTCGGGAAACCTTTAAGTATAAACTCGACAAGCCAATAAACAATTTTGATGACATTCTCCAAGCATAAAAATAATGCCAATAACATAACCCCTTCCTTTGAGTAAATCTTTATTTTTTACCAAAAAATACAACAGCGATGTTCAAACAATAACGATTACTAACGATCTAACACAAAAATGCAAAATAAGACAACTAATAACAAAAGACGGCTTTTCAAACTAAAATGACAGACTAAATTAATTATCTGACGTTTTTAAATACCATAGAAAACTAGATACATACAAATTTTTACTTAAAAAGTACTAAAACGGTGCAATAAACAATATTTTGGCGTTTTCTGCAAAAACGAGAAGACTTAACAGTTAAGATTTAAATACCATTTGAAAGGTAATTAAAACGTGCATTTGCTGATAAATTAATAAATATAGCGTTCCATTTAAATAAATGAAGTTATAGCCATTTAAAGTTCTCATTTGTTTAATTCCAATTTTTTTACACCCGGCATAAGATGTCAAGTTTATTATACTTGGAAAATAAAATATGATCTATTGTTACATTTCAGTGTAAATTTGGTATACATAACTTAATTATTTTTTAAGTATTTGAAACATGAAAATTAGGTTACTTTTTTACAAAATTCAAATTATTTCAAAAACCTTAAGGTTTATGTAATAAAAACCTTATTAAAACACACACTTATTTTTTTCCAAGGATCCAAAAATGCAATAAAATACAGGGTGTTTCATTAAAAAAAACACAACTTTGATACTTTTAGGGTTTTTGGGACACCCTGTATATTATGAAATAATTTTAAAAAGTAGCCCTAATAGACCCCCATATATCCCCAAAGTGAAACTTTTTGAAAGTCACGTATTTTGACCACAATATTCCGTGCCGTATAGCGTGAATAACCCTGTATATATATATATATATATATATATATATATATATATATATATATATATATATATATATATATATACAACATCTTTATTAACAAACAAATATACAAATAAACTAAATATAATACGTGTATGATGCCATAAATGTTAGTGAGTTAGTATTTTCATTGTCCATATGTCACGTCAGTCTGTCTCTGAAGATGATGATGATTGATAATGTGATGTGATGAATTCAAATGTAGTGAATGAAAAGGGTTTTGAATTTTGGGATCTGGTTGGGATTTCTGCGCAAACAGAAGAGGGAAAGGATGTTTTGGTTGAAGTGATTTTTCGAGAATTTTTCGCTTAGGTATAGAAGGCGTTCATTAATGAGGATAACAGAGGTTGAGTCATATAGGAGTTGGTTAGAAGGATTGTGTAAAGGATTTTTGGTTAGAATTCTTAGAGAGGATCGCTCGCTAACTTGGATATTGTAAGAAAGACTTTTAAATAATTTGGCCCTAGTGATGATTTTTGTTTTGTTTAAGGCTGTGTGCTTTTTGAAATTAACTTTTTGATCTATAGTAATGCTAAGGTATTTTATAGACACAGAGGGGGAAACAATTGTGTGGGAGATGTGAATGTTATATGGAGGATTATTATTACGGTGATAGGGAATTAGAAGCTGGGATTTGTGGGGATTGATTTTAATACGCCATTTAGTAAACCAGTGTTGCAGGGAGTCAATTAGCTGCTGGAGGAATTGAAGAGCTTTAGGAACGATGGGTGCGTGGGAAATTACGGCTGTATCATCTGCAAATTGGAGGAGATTGAAATGAAGAGGATCGGGATTGTAGATGTCGAAACAGAAGATGTTGTATAGACATTTTTGTATTAATTAGATTGTTGATTAAAATACTTAGTATTGTTTCATTTGTTTTAATTTTGCTTTGCTTTGACTATATCTTATTTAGAATGACAAATAATTTTTTTTAATGGCTCAGTAGGTACACTTTGCAATGGTTGATATTTCATAATAGATATTTTCTTTCAAATGTATCAGAGATCTTAGTCTATTGGCGTAGTATCTCTTTATATTTGAAATAACCTCACAGGAAAAAGTCCATTTGTCTTTTAGCAGCTCATATTACAAAACCCACTTCTACCTATTCTTGTATAGCTAATACCAAATATTAACCTCTTTAAAGATTCGATTGGTATTTCAAAAAGGTTAATTCACTTGCTAGGTTCGAAATATATTGAATGATCTGACTTTAACTTAAACGCTTTTGTTTGGCGAAAGTCGTGCTCCAGTTGGTATGAGTTACCTCTAACTTCTTTGCGATTACTATTATGTTATATCTAAACACTTCATTTTTTGTGCCGTTTTCTACCGGAAGTTAGATATCATCATTGCTATTTTCACCACCGTTGACTGTGGAAACAACGTTTTGGCTTCTTCTTGTGAGACATATGGCTGTATCACATGGTATTACCATACTTCCAATCTGCTGGTTTTATTACTAACAATAATAAATACGGCCTTGTTCTTTTTATCCATATCCAGCGTGCTTAACTTAACGGCCAATTCCCAGCTTTTGTCGGCAATAATTGGATAGGGAAGAGGTCCCTCAGATTCGCCCTCATAACGATGGATGTATTCCGATCATTCGGCGTGATTATCTATGGAGACGCAAGAGAGAGCAATTATTTTGACGCCACGCTGCAGCTTCATCAGGCCAGCCAGCTAAGTCGTGCAGACGGGGGTGAAGTCGACCGGGTGAAAAAAAAGATTCCCCATGAGTCTTCGAGCCATTCGTGAAAATTAATTTCTGTAAAATTAAGAAATTTCGTTCCTAGTGTCATCATCTTGGGCGTTTCACAGTTAATTTTGACCAAAAGTAAAACACATAAGAATGTCACAACCGGAAAGTTTTTTTTTGCTTAAATATATTCAAAATGAAGGATTCAGAAGCTGTCAGTATGTTCTACTTGATAGTGAATGATAGTCTTAATGGAAGAACATTGGAAACCAGTGAACTCCGCCAGAAATTTTTGTTGTCTAAATTTGTGTACGTGTTTCATTAGTTTGTGTATAGTTTTGTAAACATATTATAAACAAGAAGAACAAAGTTATAAAGAATAAAAATGAATAAATCTGTATTTTTGAGCTCTTTCCAGTTGTACACCCCGGAAGTATTTTGTCTGCAACCGTATATTTGCTAAATTTTTGGTTTTCATCCTTAAACTCAAAACGTATTGTTTTTTTTTCTTATTCTACTTGCATTTAAATGTATAAAGTCATGCTTTATATTCTACGGTTCATCTTATAACTCTCTTTGCTGTCATATCGTTTAAAAATTTCTTGAGTACGCTCAAAAAACTCTAGACTTCACTTTGTATTCATATTTTATTGAATGAATTTCCTCTTATTTTTTGTTAATACCTATATCGAAAACCTTCGATTTATAAAATTATCTTTAGTACCTAAATACTTTTTTAAATTTTGTTTTCTAATTTATGATTGGCATCCCTAAAATATATCTACACTTCTGTTTTTAGCTTTTCCATTGTCTACCCTCCAAATCTTCTAATTTTTCTTCCAAAAGTGTAGTTGAAATACCTACGCTTTCCTCTTATTTAACAAATGATTTTGAAAACTTCAAGTTAGTTCTTAGTGTATTGGCTACTCTGAATATTTAGACTTATTTTGTTTATATTTCCGGTAACTACAATATATATTTTAGAAGCTAATTTCGGATTACGCTATGTTTCCTTCTTGTAAAACTTTTTCAACATTGCTGCTGACCTAAAATAGCATTCACATTTAGCATAGTGGGAATTGCTGAATTAAATTATCAGGTATTAATACTGGCTATGCCAATAATAAATTCTTACGGATTTAAGCTTATTTATATTTTACAAAACTAATATTATTAATTATTTTCTTTCCGCTTGAAGAGTTTTATTTTTAGTTTTTCAAAGAAATTCAAAGAGAAGCAGATTTTCTTATGATGATATTGAAAGTGAAGTGATATTGACATAAACAGCTATAAAATACTCTCTACAAAAAGAGACTAAATAACCGAACAAATGTTCATAGAAGAAGTATTGATAAAGTCTATTCATGAGTTTGAGTGAAAGATCATTTGAAGAAATGAACTCTGTCCGTTCTCCCTTCGGCTAAAATTTTAAGTATTTTTTCAAATCTTGTATATACTTTTGTCATATTATATTAGAAAGGTGAGCAAAGATGTAATAAATAAATAAATAAATATGATTATTGCTAAGGTAGAAGATGTATGTTAGGTGGGTGTCCTCAATTTCCATCCTCAACTATATGAGGAGTAAAATGAAACAGAATAAATAATTTTGTAGGCTTTTACTTTGTGATAAATTTCTGTGGGCAAAATTACATCTTCTGCTATTGACCGGGCTACTTATGTAAATGCTATAATATTCAGGAAATAAATACCGCCGCTAGTTGTGAAACTAGGGCTATGATTATATTTATCCATGCAAGCAATATATATTCCTATTGTAATTAAAACACTTGGCTTAACTGATTGAAATTAGAGGCGCTTACGTGGTGATACATTTTAATTAAATAAAAATATATACTCTCACTTAGTAAATAACACTCAATGTGATTTCATTTTTAGAGTTGTTTTCTAATTAGTCATTCTCAAGAAAAACTTGTATAAGGATGTATTTTACTTACGTAAAGTAAATAGGGAATATTCGATAATATCTGCATTGCAGCATTGTGTGATCTATACATAGATATGCAAATTTGATTATAACATTGAATGGCACAGCATAATGTAATTATCCTTCTAATACTCAATTAGTAATTTGATAAGGAATTATGCTAGTCTAATAAAGATAAATGTACGGGAAAAATTATTAGCAAGATATTTGACTCTTTTCATTTATATACTAATAGCTAATTAATAATTACAAAAAAAACTCTTCCTGATAAAATATTTATTTATTTTTCTCAAATAAACTTTTAACTTTGTTTCATGAAAAATTCTGAACTTAAAAGGTTAAGAACATTTAAGTATTAAATTTTTTATTGTTTATAAATTTTATCAGATCCGATACATTTCCTGCTACTAATTGATTATTTTCTAAATAATAGATCGGTTCATACTACATTAAGGTGTACCACATGGTTCTCCACTATCCCCGCTCCTCTATAACATCTTCGCCCATAACATTTAAAATCTAAATCCTAAATACTTTAATCCCTTGGCGTATTGTCTCTTAATTCTCACTAAAAGAGACAAAAAAAAGAGAGAGAGAAACGATAGTGAGATGCGAAGGAGAAGTATTAAAACAATTTAGTAAGTAGATTTACGAAAGATTTACGTGTTTATTCTAATTATTAGTTAATTTTCTACAACGTAAAGCACTTGAATACATTTTTATTATATAAGTTATTTAAGAGAAATATAAAAATATAGATAGTGGAAGAAAGTAAGAGAGAAAGGTAAACGTGAAGTATTCATCTGCGGTTTAATCATTTAGCACTTATTTGAGTTAAGAAGTAAAATAGAAAAGACGAGAAAAAATGCAATGAAGAGAAAGCAAAAGTATGAGAACAAGAGTATTTAAAAAAAGAGAGATGCACTTATACAAAGTGAGGAAATATCAAAAATACAATGGGCAAAACGAAGAAAGGTAAGGAGTAAAAGAGGTATTAAGAAACTGAGGATTAAGAATTTATTTTTATTAGTCTTTAGCTTCCTATCCAAAAATACATATGAACTTTTTAGCGCGTAAAGAATTTATTCATCTGGCATTTATTTACATTAAATGATTGAAAAAGTGAGGGATGGCACTAAGAGATATAAACAGAAATTGAAAGTGAGAAAGAATAAAATATAAATTCATTTTCAAACATCTGTAATTACGCAATCGTAATTAAATCATTAAAAAATACGCCTTTCGCAATTTAAATAAGAGCAAATCGATATACTATTATTAAGAAAATATATCTAAAGTAAAATTAATTAAAAATGAAGTAAATTTTTAGAATCGATAAAAATATTTTATATTGCTTCGAGGTTTCACAGGAAATTAAACTCTGAAACTTAAAATCAATATTTATAAAAAAAAAACAGTGGTGAAACTAAGTTATCGAGCTTAATTTCCTGCAACAGTAGCTAATTAAATTACACCCTAATATTTAACACTTCTAATAATCGGTATAAAACATTACATGCATTATTACTTACGATAACGATAAACGGGAAGTTTTAGTTCGTATATTAGTAACTAATTACCAGTATGGAGCATCGGCGATGCGAGTTAGTTTTTTTTGAAAGTTTTACAATAAACTACGCAAATTGCTATTTATTAGGGTAGTTTAATAACAGCATTGTTTCCTTGTACTGGAACATTTTAATTACATATAATGCGCGAACTAATATATCAGCACGTAATTATTATTACATGCAGTTAACAGTGTAATTTATATATACAGTATTGATCCGCCAACATTTAATACTCTTAGCCGGTAGAAGGGGTATTAGAGTTGCAATAAGGATTATTGTTTAGGAAAGTAAGTATCAATATTAATTAGTTGAGTGAAATTTAAATATTTTGTATATACAGGGTGGGCTTACGATTTATCAAAGGATTTTTTTTTGTAGAACCTACGCGCAAAATTAAAAATAGTATTTAAGTGCAGAGATAAACATTTTTTATGTTTGTTCTATAAACATCAAGATATTTTTAAAAAGAAGTAAGTTAAAATTTATAAATCCATTTACCTTTCTCTGACTGAGGCTTTGTGTTGCTGGCTTATGCGTGCCCTCAATCCCTCTAAAACATCCTTGTAGCGGAGCGATCCGCTCTACGCACCCTTACAAGTCCGTCATCCCCGAAACCCCGTCTATAACTCCTAACAAGTTGTTGTATAAGGCTACAAACATAATTCCAATTATCGAGCGCTATCCATAACTAGTATAGAAGTTTGAAATATTTCGTAAATATAAATTCCCACCAACTACACTATATGAAAAACATAATTCGTCATTATATACATAATCAACATTATTTGTTCAATTTGCCCTTTGCATTCAACTAACTTTTTATTTCGTAAATATAAATTCCCACCAACTACACTATATGAAAAACATAATTCGTCATTATATACATAATCAACATTATTTGTTCAATTTGCCCTTTGCATTCAACTAACTTTTTTCATGAACATCTATAATAATTAATTATGTAAAAAGAAGTAGAGATGTATATATTATATATTATACTTTATTAACTAAAATAAAAAAAAAACGTACATTTAAATTTAAACTGCTTAAAATTTTAATATTTAATTAAATACTGTGAAAAACTCTTAAAAAATACAAAAAAAATAAAGTTGAGTATTATCAAAAATAAATTTTTCTTATAAACAGTCACAGTAAAAACAGTTAACAGAATAATAGAGAAGCAGGGAAAATTTTTAAAAATGTTTAAGAATACAATTAAAAATTTAAACTGTTAAAAATAAACATCTTCATAAACATTATAGAAACTTCTTTCCTTACTTACAGACGACTGACAAATGCGTATAAAGTATATCTAAATCTGAAAAGCTATACCTAATTAAAAAAATATAGTAGTGCTAGTTTTTGCAGGCAAATTTGTATCATTAACTCTATTAGGTATCAAGTCATACATTAACCACAGAGAAAAATCTTCTACATATTTTGAATAAATCGTGTTCCAAAATGAACGCAAGATTTGAATTGAATCCAAAACACAGTTTTTAATCTTTAGATTGCCAAAAGTACATAGGATAGAATTATTTGTGGTTAAAACATAGTGAATTTTTCAATTCAGTGTAAGTATGGATTACCACGTAGTAACGGTCGCAACCATACTCTTTATAACATAGGATAGAGTTATTTATGAAATAACACATCGGGAAAATGTCCTCCACAGTTTTGCGATACATACGCACTCTTTGTCGATATTTTTCATAACTATTCTGGATTAATGCGGTTGAAACTCATTGATACAGTATTTAATTTCCTCCTGTAATGCATTGATGGTTGTGAGCTTTTTGGAATAGACCTTTAACTTTAAATAACTTCATAAAAAGAAATCTAATCTAATTTTGTTAAATCACACGATCTAGAGGACGAATTCTGATCATTGAAACGAGCAAGAAATGTCTCATGCAGTAATTGAATTGTCTCACTACCTGTATGACTCGTGGCACCGTCTTGTTGAGACCACATATTGGCCACATCAATAACATCCAATTTCGATAGAAATAACTGTCCTATCTTGTCGCAATTTCGAGCACCAGTAATAGTCACTGCTTGACCAGCCCCATTTTCAGAAAAGTATGGTCCAATGATGTCCTTAGCCCAAAGTTGTGGATGTATTTGTTTTTCAACAATCACATGTGTGTTCTCTGAACCCCAAAACATGACAAGTTTCGTGATTAACAAAGTCATTATCGTGAAAATGTCCTTAATCGTTTAGAATGATTTTGCTCGAAGAAAATAGCATCCAATTCTTTATTTTTAATAATAAATTCAATGAACTTTCTTTGCTATGCATGGCCATTAGGCTTCAGTTGTGATAATTTTTAATTTTGTAAGCATGTACATACAGAGTTATGGAAGTATACGCTGCAAAGAGCTTTCCACAATGCCGATTTGAAAGTTCTTGGATTTTCACCAACACTCTCACTACTTACTGATCATTGCTTTTCCACTTACATTACGATTCAAACCGATGCTGAAACGTGGTATTGAATTGAACATCTGGACGCTCCTTGGGTTTCTTCAGCATCATGGTATTTCCTAAACGTGTTTGGACTTCGAAGCATTTACGCGTTAGTGTTAGAAGAAAATAATGCTGCTGATTAAAGTAAACAAATGCAGGACCAGATGTCGGGAGCAGCCATGGCGATGCCTCCAGATCCTAAAGTGGCCTTCAACGCTGAATGGGAAGCCTTAGAGATCGTCGGTCACCAATGAGTATTGAATGACATTGAAAGCACCATTGTAGAATAATAAATTAGTTAAACAGCACAGAATAAATAAACATATATATTTTTTGCACATAAAACAAATTTCTATTTTGAAATAGTTGCCAAAGCATAGATAGATATATAATGTTACATAGAAAATATTCAGTTCACCAACTTTTTGCAAAGCAAAATCTCATGAAATATTTGTATAAATTGTTTTCATTTGAAAATAGTAAAATAGTAAAAAGTACTACTATGATAATGACATTTGAACGGTTAAATTTTAGACGACCAGTTTTAGATTCAATTTCCCTGAATTTTTCAAAAAATCTCTTCACAATTGACGAAGTTATTATACTATTCTGACTATATTTGGCATGGAATTTTCAAAATGTAGCCGCCAAACTTTAATTATTTATGAGATATTGTTCAATAATGAAAACTCGTTGTTGCATTATGTAACGCTTCATTTTTACCAACCCTAAACTCTCAGCTATTTAATTGATTTCGTTCCAGGGTTGCCAACAATTTATTGCACAAATGGCGGCAAATTTAAATCTTGCGTTCATTTTTGGCCACCTTTTAGAATGTAATAGTTTTGAATTAACCCTAATTAACACAAATATTTTTAAATTTGGATTGCATATTTACAACGAAAGCAGATGTCTACTGATAGAATAAATGTGCCTGATTTAATTCTTCGTTTAGTTGAATGTGATCTGTAATCTAAATCTGAATAAAAAGCAAATGTCACTTAAAGAAATACTGACACAGTATAGGGTTTCTGAATGTTTTTAATTTTGTACTACAACAATGTTTCACCACACACTGGCTTCATAAGGTAGATGAAAATATGATTCAAGAAATTACAATTATCACTTATATACTAGTTATTATGGAGTTTCGACAAGTAACAGCCGCATCAATCCAATATTTAAAAAGCAAATGTAGTTGGAGGTAGTTATCAACAGTTTGTTATTTTAGATCTTTGTTTTAATCTCACAATGCAGCTTTAAGTTATTAGCGTGTAGCAGAACTTTTAGAATTAGTGAAACATATAAAAATTGAAGGAGACAGGTTAGAACCTTGAGGGACAACGCTAACCATTATATTTTAATTAGTATATACGATTATATAAATATGACTTAACAAGAGAACACCAATCAAAATGAGATATATTAGGTAATACTATCAAATTAAATTATATAACATCAATTCAGCTATCTATATCAATAATAATTAATTCAAGGATGGCTGATATGTTAGGAGAAAAAGATCCTGCTGTCAGGAAAAGTGTGTGCACCGCAGAGACTACTATGAGCGATCTACTGCATGATAAATATGCACTGGTGAGAAATAAGAAGTTGCTCAGGAAATTTGTCACGTTGCTCTATGATATTGATGACATTAACCTGTGCGGTTAATTGAAGAAATTTTCACAGGTGTAGCTAGCCGCTGATCATCTGGTGGATAAATGCTTCATCGAAATCCTAATCAAATTAATAACAACTTTTGATGTAAACCATCTTAGCCTGTTTCTGTATCTAAAAGCATTGGAGATGTTAATGGTTTTTTTCTCATCTCTCTAAACCATAAACTGTGTCAGTATTTTATAAGTCAGATGTTAATGTATTGCAATGGTAAATACATAACCTTGGAGGATTCAGCAACAATTGGAGCAGTCCTGAAAGATATTATGTCTTGAACTTGCTCTAAAGCACAAACTTTTGAAAATATTATGTAACCTTCAGAATTATAGAGTGGAAGATTACGAAAACTCCGCCTGTGAAATGGTATTCTTGACAATACACTCTAAATTGATGGTTAAATCTTTGAAACTGTCCAAATTGATCGACAAGCTCCTGCTGATGGCAAATAATTCCCATAAGGTGGTTACGCACAAACTGGATTATATCAACAAGTATATGAAGGATATGGAGGGTATTTATGTAGGGAAGATTGAACAAGCCAGTCAATTTAAGAAGTCAATATTTGATAATATTGTGATGCCTTAATTTTATATAAATAATAAAATGTCTTAACTAAATTGTATATGAAATAGTATTAAATTATTTCTTACACTAGAAATTGTAGAAAGCTTAAATATTAAACAAAGTAATTAAACTTGTATAAATTATTATTAAAATACTATACTGATGAATAATTCAAGAAATAGATTTTGTGGAATACAAAAAGTAGTAGCTGATAAATGTCTTACGAAACCATGATGATGAGGTTCAGATGTATATTTTTAGAGTTTGAGATGATAATTTTTTAGACCGTATAAAAGACCAAAACATATGTCTCTTAATGCATACATAATTACAAAAAATATTTATTTTAAGTTTTTCTGCAGCTCTTGTCTTAGTAGTATACTCATAATAATAATAAAATCTGAATTCGGGATAGACATGACGGATGATATAGCCAGAAAGTAAAGTGAGTCAGATGACATCTTCAACATTCTCGACTTAACTGTATCAAATGCATAGATTTTATAGAACGAAATAACTGCCGAAAATATACCGAGAAAGATTTTTTGCTTCAATTAGCAGAAGGACTTTTCACAGAATATAAAGAACAATCTGAACTTGAAAACTTGAATGACCAATTAGAGGTTAATTAAATTCTTGGTATTATGGCAGAAATAACTGTGTTATCATGTGGCGATATTGAGCACCAGTAACAGTCATTGCTTAACCAGCTCAAAGAAGTATGGTACGATGATGCCTCTAGCCCAAAGTTCGCACCAAATTAACAAGTTGTGGATGTATTTGTTTATCAAAAATCACATGTGAGTTGTCTAAATCCTAAACACAACAATTTTGGCAATTAACAAAGTCATCAAGGTGAAATGTGAAACATATGTTTATATAATTTTGATGTGAAAGATCTGAGGAGGCCTAATGTTCTACTATTTCAATGCTGCATTTTAAGATCTCTTGCCATTTTGACTTCATTTTGCTTCAAGAAACATTATTTAACGACTGAATTGCGCTCATTATATTTTTATACAGAAGCCAAACTGACATTTATTTTTATTTGCAGCGAAAGCAGATGTCTACTGATAGGAGAAATATACTTGATTCAATTCTTCGTTTAATTTAATATAATTTACAGATTCAGATTACAATCTGGATCTCAGCAAGTTGAGGTAGTTAGCAACGCATTAGTCATCAACAGTTGGTATTATCAGACTTCTGATTGAGTAAAAGCAGTGCGCAATATTTAAAAAAAATACAAAATCTGGCTAAAACTATCATATTTTATAATAAAACCGAATTTGGAATTGACATGGAACATCAAATAGCTAGAAAATCTAGTGTGTCAGGTGACACTTCGATTTAACGGTAATAAATGCATAGATTTTGACGAAATAACTGACGAAAATATATCGAGAATAGTATACTGTATAATGAGCATACAATGATACTCATTACCCACGAGTATGAAATTCATACGAGTCTTCATTTAGTCTTCTCTGGACTATCAATTTGAAGGTTTCGACGAACTGTCTTCGCTGTGCATGGTTATTAGGCTTCAGTTTTTTGTGTTAATTGAATTTTGTTACCCACTTAGAATTTTGGCAAAACTGTTTGATTACAATACACTACATACAATATATTGTTCTAATTTTGAATTCATTATGAGATGGAATAATATTACATTTAGTAGTCGAATTTTTATAATACAAAAAAGGCAGTTAGAAGGCTTTTTCACACTGTGTGTATGTTTTTTCCCTTCAATATTGTGAATGTCTCATCAATTTATTTGTATATACTGCAACCACAAAGTTTAAATAAAGATAAATATAGCGTCGATCTTTAGACTTGTAATTTTTGGAATTTCTTTACATTGCTATCTAAATTCGTGTGAGTGACAACATTAAGCCTCATATTTTTGAAGATTTAAAACTTCCTATTTGCGTTAATATAGCTCCCAATTAATTTAAATGATTAATTTAATAATCAGCAAAGCTTTTATTATAAGTAGTTTCACTTGTTTTGAGACGCTATGAACAAAGTATTTAAGGAATTTAATTCACAGAAGATCTTAGGTCTTTTAGTCTATCAAATCATAGAATCGTGTCTTTCTAAATTTATTTAAAATATCAAATTCTACAATTTAAAATACCTAATGTAAATAAAGAGTTTAAATGTAAAGCCAAATTAATTATTTACTTAAGTTATATGAATTTAATCATTTCTAAATTTCAGAATAAGCACATGAAATTTGAAACATGTTTTTTAGAGAAACAATTTTAGATTCCTCTATTAATTCATAAAATTTTCTTTATTTGTGAAAGTCTGATACATTAATGAAGAACATTTTCATGAATTAATAGAGGAATCTAAAATTATCTAAAAACCTGTTTAACCTTTTTTTAAGTATATATATATAATTATTGGCTATCAATCTATGAAAATCTGGTTGTAAAAATGAATTTTACAATTTCCGATTATCTCTAAGAATTAATTTTGGTAAACGTATACTAATAATAAAAAGAAAAAATTGGAAACCAACAAAACCTGTTGTTTCTAAAATTTCAATTCTATATTTATTCAGACCAAAAATTGCCATGTATATAACATATTATTATTATTATTTATGAACTGAATACAAATTTTTGTTTCACTTATTGTTTTAATTTGTATCAGATGTAGATTTACATTACCATGTACACAATATCAATGATTTTTGGACACTTTTAACTATAAAGGTAGGTATAAATACGCATGCAGATTATAGGTAAATTTAAAAGTGATTTGTCATTAAACATATGGCAAAAATTCAAAGGGTTAGTCTCTGGATTATTCCAAAACTATTTTGTCGTTTGATGATTTTCTGAAAATCCGTTTTGTTTCCAAAATATAGGGTTTCAAAGGGCTTTCAAGGGTGAACAAAATTTTCTACAATAACAACATTTTATTACCAGAATTTACATTTAAAGTTTCTTAATCTACTGTTCAAAATAACAACTATATA
Source organism: Ontholestes murinus (assembly GCA_963969525.1). Taxonomy (NCBI): domain Eukaryota; kingdom Metazoa; phylum Arthropoda; class Insecta; order Coleoptera; family Staphylinidae; genus Ontholestes; species Ontholestes murinus. Next base: position 11,673,519 of record OZ018392.1, read on the forward strand.
CAAATAATGCAATAATCCAATCATCACCTAATTGACCGTCGAACTCCTGCAAAAACATCAGTGTTATTTCTTATTGGGTTACTCTCAGCAATTATTCGATTAGGCAAGTCTTCCACATTTTCCACTGGAGTATTGTAAACTAATGATTTTATGTATTATTATTTCCTGTAGGAAATATTCTGGGAAGTTCTGGAGATCAAGCAGGTCATTAGTGAGGTCCAATTTTACAAAACCAGCAATCTGTGTTACTTTTAAATGCTCACGAGTAACCACACGAAAATGCTCTGGGGCACCATCGTGTATAAACCATATTGCATTTCTTGTTACCAATGGTACATCCTCCATGAACTGAGGTAACGTCTAAAAAAGTTGCGATACATCAGTAAGTCTTCCTGGTAGAAATAATGGTCCAATTAGCCAGACATCCACAATTCCAACATCCAATTTTCAAGTATCTCATGTGGATCTTTTTTTAGCCCATACATAGTTATTATAAAAATTATTGCATTTCTTGAAAAATTCGCTTCATTATCTTGAATCAGCGTCAGTAGTTGAGGAATATGAATCAATGTATGTAACACTCGTTGACAGAATACAATAAGCAGAGGAAAATCAGCAGGATGAAGTGCCTGAACGTATTGTATGTGAAGTAATACGTTTTACGGTCGCCATGTGCTTCTTTTTTACGAAGGATGCATGATTGTACAAATTGCTCAGTAAGTCGATAACACTTCATCTGATATATTCGTCCAAACCTGGTTTACAAAAAATACAATCGGGTCGTCTTGCTGAGTGCGTGAATCATAATTAATTAAATTACGTTTTCTATTTATGCTTTACATTTCGTTTATAACGCAGACATTATAATCAATTAATTCATTTTTACGCACTCAGTAAGACAGCCCGATTGTATTTATTGTAAACCAGTTTTGGACGAATATATCAGGTTAAGTGGTAACGACTTAGTTCTACAATACCACAACCAATCATATAACATGGCGATAGTGATAGATGGTCATATTGCATGACATTATCGACCAAGTGGAAGAAGAATCTGCTGAAGATCACTGGACTCAATCACTAAGAAATAATACCGAGTAAGTGTTGAAATTAAATTTGAAGAAGTAAATCATTGCATCTTAGTCACCACACCACAAAAGAAGAGGTGCTTTTTGCACAAACTTGAAACAGAAGGAGCGAATGAATCATCAACATGAACATTATGAACATTATGGTCAAAAGTAGTACTTAAGGATATCACATTGGTAATACTAGCCGCATCAGTACTCATAGTACTCATCATCATTGAAGCGTACAACGATGATGTGTAAAAACGAACTGGATGCAAGGGAAATATCAAAGAGCCAAAGCTTAGAGGGAGTTTAGCAGCACGGAGAAGCCAGCATATTAACCAAAGCGCATTAAGCGCGAATTTTAAAACAACGCAAGATTCAATAATAAAATGGTACGCACAATAACTGGCACATTCTTAACAGGGTCGGAAAGGAGGAGAAGGAAAGTAATGAGAAGTTTGGAGGTCTACAAGGTACCTAAATTGAGTTTTAACGTCAATAAGGAAGATGTTATTGTTATAAATATTAAGAAAAATTGCGGAAGCGCGTCGAATAAGCCAATAGAAATAAAAATGGCCGGTATTCGATTCATAAGAACAAATCTGCAGTAGAGTAAGTAATGTCTGAGCTGGAGAAGGCAGCTAGTGAACATAAATTTAAGGATTTAAAATTGGAGCTCCAGGGTATGATAAAGGAATAAAATTCAAGTTCAATCCTTCTTATTGCCATTGGACTTCCTGGTTCCTCACTACGTTTCAATTTTCTTGTTGCATGAAGACGTTGATGAATACTTTAGAAAGTATTTCTATCAGGAACATTACTGCTAAGAAATGTTCAACAGTTTAGCTTGTAATGAATTGCAATAAGCAATCAGCAAGCCTATTAATGAAATGCATGTTAGTCATCTCAGGATTCGTATAGCGATTTATGATACAAACGTTTAACTATTACAAAAACACATCTTATGGGCATCATTTTATTTTCCCTTTTTTAGCATAGCTTATTTAAAACAAAAGATATCAATATGTGCAACATGACCATAATAATTGAGCTACGAACTAACACACAAATATGTATATCTTATTAAACGCTTGTCGGAGATAATGAGTTCGCAACATTACTACCAACTATTCAAACTTCATCGCATCGTTATCACCACAACCACACCGCTATTCGCGGCCATCGCCGCAGAACTAGCTTTTAGAAACTCTGGGCGCGTTGTATAATTTCGGAGAGCGATTAGTTTTAATACAATCGCTTGTGCGGTAGGTGATATAAAAATAGAAAAGAAAAAAAAATAGGAAAACTGCCGAATTAAGGGATGAAAACTTTCCGGCCTTTTCGCCATCACGAACCAAACTTCATTTCTTTCGGGGCGAATCCAAAGCTCCAAGTTTTATAATATTATCCAGTTGTAAACTCGTGGAAGTTTGCGGATTCAGCGAATGCGGTCTGGAAAGATTCACTGTCGATGCACAATATACTCGTAAAACGTTGGAAATGGGGGCGCCGGTCCTCTAATTTTGCACTTAAATAAGAAATAGAGGGTAGATTATGTGGGCGGGCGTCTAAGTTTGTCCACGGATCGGAACTGTCTAGACTGGTGATTTTTTTATATTAAATAAAAGTTTTATCGGTCTACGCGCGATTGTGGATTTGTTGACTTTTGGTTTCACAGACGTTGCGCTTAAATTCGTAATTTCTTGATGTTATCTGCTCTTGCTATTTTACTTTTAGGATTTATTTTAATTGTATGATAAATTCGGATTATATATTCGTCGAAAATCACAAAAAGAATAAATTCCATTGCCCTGAAGGGAGAAATGAGTATTTTCGATTATTCTCGAGTACATCCAATCGTCCACTATTCGATAAAGGGCTTTGTAAATTGGGCGAATAAGCGGGAATGATAATGGAAAATTGCATTACGTATAAAAACAGCAGCCCCTTACCATTGGACGATTTTCAATTACGACTTGTTGGGATTGCATCTGAAGTATGTTGATGCGGGGGTGGGAATATTCAATAGAATATCGTGGATAAGAATGATTTTGCTGCATTTCTGGGGAATAACTTCACCACTACAAAACTAATAATCGTGATTATATTATTATGAGTATAGTTTTTATTATGTTTTTATTAATAAATATCAATCAATATATGGTTTTTGTGGTTTATAAATTATTTTCACATATTACTATTAGTTTTACCTTGAATACGCAATAGTAAACACTTGAAAAACACGCATATAACTTGAAAACCATCAATATCAAACTAAGGTGAAACTCAAATCAAATTTAATTACTTTAAATAAGAGCTTACTTAAAGTTTTACTTCGAAATTAGTGGATTTTACGTTCAATAATATTTGTTGGGGAAGTTATTTAGAAATATTTACACATAATTAAGAAGCAATTAAACCAGAAACACGAGCCGCTGGAAGGAATCTACAAACCGCGAAAATTACTTTCGTGTCATTAGATTCGCAACTTAATTACCGATCAACCGATATTATTCCCGAACTTTGTAATTAGAAGTTCGACGTGGGGGGAAACACTCACGGTGTATTTAAATTAAGTTCATCGACGAATTGGCGTTATTAATGTTGGAAAACTGCGTAATTATTAGCAGAAAGGAGCTTTTATTCGAGAAATCGTTATGATCTAATTTATATTTGTTGATCAAAGTAACTAACTGTTATAATCTAAAAGATACGAACAATATAAGTACTAAACTAAAACACCTACTATGTTTTTATTACTAGAAAAGTGGTATAAACAAGTGAATTATCATCACGTAGTAATGCTGGCAACCATAATAATGACGAAATCATTATTGGAAAACCTATAAGGAATTTGGAAGAACAATTTCTGAAAATCTTTATTACATTAGAAAAAAATGTGTTTTGGAAGATAAATCATACTTTGTTTTGCAAAGGTATTAATATTTTTCAGAAATTAGTCTTCCAAATTCCTTATAGGTCTTCCAGTAATCATTTGGTCATTATTATGGTTGCGATAATTTCCAGGAATTGTTCTTCCAAATAAAAAAATATGTGATTTATCTTCCAGATCACATTTTTTCAAAAGAAATAAAGATTTATAGAAATTATTCTTCCAAATGCTTTAGAGGTTTATCAATAATGATTTGATCATTATTATGGAAAATTTAAGGAAATTTAACGAAAGTTTTCTGCAAGTTTGAAATACAAATGCAAACAAATAAAAAATTCTTAAGAAATTGGTGGAAAATGCTAGAAATTTTCAAAAATCTGTAAAGATATTGTTAGATAATATGAGACGTATGAAAAAATGAAACTAAAAAGGAACAGATTTTAAACGTTTTCGTGATTTGGATTTTGATAAGATAAAGTAAATACAAATGGTAAAAAATCTTGAAAAATATAAGAAAAAGATTCCGAATTTCTGGAGAAAAAAATTTAGGATTCTTGAAAAAAATAAATTTGAATGGCGAAATAAACTTTTGAAGCTATCGAAATATAAGCTGAAAAATTTAAAAATCTTGCCAGAAAAATTTAATTCTCGGATAATTTAAAAATATTTACATAGAAATATTGTATTCTTGGAAAATTTTAGTAATCTAGATAAAAGTCTTGCTGAAAACTCTCAAAAATATTGAAATCTTAAATATTGAAAGTGAAATTATGGAAAATTTAAAAAACTTGAAAGACAAAAAGCTCAAAACTTTTAGAACCCTCAAAATAGTTTAGAAAAGGTAAAATATATAGAAAATGCTTGAAATTTCCAAAAATCTGTAAAGATATCGTTGGATAATATTAGAATTTTGTATAGTAATTATAAAAAATAAGTTGAAAAACTGCTAAAGCTTTTGAATTTCATTTATTCTTTTGAAGATTTTTATATGATAAAACAAAAAGTTTTTAACATTTTCATAATTAGCATTTCGATAAGATAAAGTAAAAATAAAAAGAAATTTTGGGATTCTTGAAAAAAATAAATTTGAATGGCGAAATAAAATTCCAAATCTATCGAAATAGAAGCTGAAAAATTATAAAATAAATTTTGCCAGAAAAATTTAATTCCTGGAAATTTTAAAATCTAGACAAAGAAGTATTTTACTCCTGCTAAATAGTAATGTAGATCAAAGTCTTACTGGAAACCTTCGAAATAAAATCTTAAATATCGAGAGAGAACTTATTAGAATATCCAGAAGACAAATTTCTCCAAAAATTCTACAAACCAATTTTGATATTTCATGGGAATTTTAGAAACCAGAAGGAGAAAAACTTAGAAACCATAATTGGCGATACAATATTACAATAATATAATCTAGAAAATTTTAACTTGTAGGAACAAAATTTCAGAAATTCTAGGTATCTGTAAGAGAAGATATTATCATAAAAGTGCCATTTATTGTTTAAGCGTTGTCCTTGATTCCTGTTTGAGTGGATAACCACCGACAAATCAACGGAACTGTCAACAGCAACAATTATAACAATTATTAATACCTTAGAGAAAATTTATTCGACAATTTTAGAACCCTTCAAGCAGTGCAGAAAACAAAACTCCTGGACATTTTTATTAGTTTCGAAGACAATTTATTTGATTTGGAAGATACATTATTGGAGAACTTTATTAAAAGATTTGCTGTGAGTTTTTAAATACATAAAATTTGATAAGATATATCAGAAATTGTTGGAAATATTCGAGAAATAAATGGAACATACTAAAAATTTATAAAAAAAACTGTAATAGAATTGTGAATAATTTTGAAAACAATCGGGATGAGATAAAATAAAAATAGCTGGAAAATGTAAAAACCTTTCAAATGTGGTAATATGAAAGACGAATGGCCACGAAGAAAAAGAAAAAGAAGAATTGTTCTAATTATATGTAACTATATCTATCTTTCAGAAAAAGAAACTATCTTTATATTATAGTAAAATCACAGACAGGCTCCAGATATTTCTCAAATAAGTTTTTTAATGCTTTACCGCAAAAAACCCGAAATCTCAAATTTAACTCTTTTAAAAAAGTCATAAAAGACTTCTTGATATATCTACTCATTTGAGGAATTTCTGGAATTTAATTTTAACTCTAAAATTTTTTATATACTGACGTTTTATAATATATTTCTTAGTTTTATAATTATATTAGTTATGCTTTTATTTTATATATCTGTACATTTATTTATTCATTCATTTATTTATTTTAAAATTATTAATTTATTTATAAATTATTAGTTTCCTTTTATCTATGTAAGAAATTGTTCTAAATCATGTTGTGGACTTTTTATATTAGTGTGTTTTTTATATCTTATTTATAACGTACCATTTAATTGCTCTATTCTTGTTCTGTGGCTTTTGATTTTGAATTTAATTTTGACAAACGAGTCAAAACCATATTACCATTTTTAGATCATGTATTTATTTATTTATTTAGTTAAGGTTTTAATAACTGTACTCCTGCAACCTCGCATACTGTGGTAGAGTTTAATTCTAGTAGCTGTATATCTATATTTGTATTCTATATTTGTTTGTACCTTAAGATACCTCAAATTTTAATTTACATGTAAACCATATTAATCTACTATTGTAAGTGACTTGTGTAAAGAGAGTTGAAAAATATTCCAAATAGAGTAAGTAAATCTTGATAAAAATTCTTTAAAAATATATATAAAAAAATCTAAAAATCTGGAAGAGAAATTGTTGTAAAATTCTATGGCCTTCAAAAAATATTTAAATATGGAAAATAAAACGAAAAGTCCAGAATATTCCAAATAGTAGCCGCAAAGTGAATAAACAAAGTGCTAAGATAAATTTCTGCCGATAGAATTTGATAGAAAATGTAAGAAATTTCTAAAAATCTAGAACAGATATTAAAAATACAAAAATTTTGATTATGAATTACATTTAAAATAGAAAATTGAAAAATTATAAAACCTTCGAAATTGTAGCATTTTGAAACACACATTTTGTTAGAATAATCTAAAAAGAAAAAAACTTAAAGGTTCTTAAAATTTCGTGAAAATTTTTGGACTATAATAAAATTTTGAAAATCTGAAGGTGAGTGAAATTGTTATTTAATACTAAAACTCGAAAAAATTGAAAGTCAGAACTTTCGAAAATATAAAATTAAAATATCTCCGTGACGTCCTAAATCATGTATTTTTACACGTAATCATAATATATCATGTAATAATAAATTCATTTCACTATTTCACCTTGAATCATAGGACTGACAACGACATTCAGTGACGAACGATGACAAGCTGAAAGATTATCGGTCGATTGCCACTGGAAGAAAAAGAGAAGCAGCATTATAATTGTTATGTCGTATTTTTATTATTATGATACTATCTTCAATAAAGAGGTTTATCTCTGTATAAAAATATCTTATCATTTAAAAAATCAGATAAAAAAACAAAAATTTTAGACAATTCTAGTAATTTTGATAAGAGTCGAATCAAAAATTCTAGAATACCAGATCTTCTAGAAAAGGCAATCTGAAAGAAAAAATAGGTCAAACATTCTAAATGATAAGGACAATAGGTACTAAATTAAAACACGTTTTATATTTGTACTACTAAAAAATTATATAAACAAGTGACTTACCACCACGCAGTAATGGTCGCAACCATATTTTGACCAAATCATTGTTGAAAAACCTATTAGGAATTTGGAATAACAATTCCTGAAATTTATTTTCTAAAGGTAATAAAGATTTCCAGGAATTATTCTTCCAAATAAAAAAAAATGAAATTTATCTTCCAAATCACATTTTTTTTCAAAGGTAATGCAGATTCCAAGAATTGTTCTTCTAAAAGCCTTATTGGTTTTCCAATAATTATCTAGTCATTTATTATTATGGAAAATTTAAGAAAAATTAACGAAAGTTTTCTGGAAATTTAGGAGATGAATAAATTTTTATAAGACACATCAAAAAGGAGAAAAAACATTCTCAAGAAGTTTATGGAAAATGCTAGAAATTTCCAAAAATCTGAAGAGATATTATTAAATAATTTTGTATAAGAATTATAAAAAAATAAATTGAAGAAATAATTCCATTCCAGTGTGTGACGTCGATCCATCCTGTTGAAGCCAGGTATTTTGAAAATGTGAAAACTTGTAACAAAACATTGTAATATCGTTGTTTGAAGTATTGTATAGATGCCTAAGCTAATGGGGAAATGCGAGTCTTTAAAAGATGCCGAGAAACAGATGGCGCATGAGTAGTGAGTCAGCGTACTGCAGTTTTTTGTAGCTTTGGGCAGTTTTCTATGGGGGCACATACCAAGGATGGTATACTGGCTGTACACTAGAGTGGTTAGGTTTCGATAAGATGAAGTAAAAATAATTGGTAGAAAATGAAAATAGATTCTAGGATTCTTAATAAAATAATCAATTTGGCGAAATAAAATTGCAAAAGCTATCTCAAACATTTAGGAATCTTGCCAGAAAAAATTAATTCCTGTAAAATTTTATAATCTTGACAAACAAATATTTTATTCAGGACAAATTGTACTCATAATAAAAGTCTTGTGGAAATCCTTGAAATAATTCTAAAATATTGAAAGAAAAATTCTGAAAAATTTAAGACACCCGGAAGACAAATTGCTTAAATTATTGGACCCTTAACAATAGATCATTGGGATTTTAGAAACCAGAGAGAGAAAATTTCCGAAACCATAATCACCAATACAATATTAAACATCTAGGAGAATATTTCTTGAATGAGTTTTTCATGTAGCGAAACATTTTGTAATATAGAAATAACACAATTTATGCTTCTTTCAAAGAATTCTTTGATAATGACGTAATTATCGAAACTAGTCAGATTAAATAAATAAACAGTGAAACAAACCAAGCATAAATTTTGTTATTTCGATATCTAGGAGAATTATAGGAATCTAAATGACAAATTGCTAGAAAAAAACCCTCGAAATAAATTCTATAAAATCTGTAAGTAAGTTACAAGGAAATTCCAATGAAATAAAATAGACTAACAATTCTCATTTGAAATAATTTCTAGCAATTTTGAGTATCAATATTTGGAATATTCTTGAGTTATGTGAAGATTATATTAATAATAAGAAGGCTAAACTAATAGTTGTTAGTCAACTATGATAATAATGGACACATAGTGTACATCTAGTGCTTAAATAGAAACAGTGAAAAAAGGAATTTGACCGCCTTTTTATTATTGGAATACTTTGATAGGGTTAAACAAGAAATCTCTGAAGAAAAATTAAAATTCTTGCCAGAAAACTTTGTTTGCTGAAAAAGCTTGGAAACCTGGAAAATTGTAGTCTTTCTGGAAACCGTCAAAATAAATTTTTAAATATTGAAAGAGAAATCTGGAAGAGGAATGGCTAAAAATTGTAGAAACCTTTAAACGTCTAGGTTTAACCTAGAAGAAAATAATGATGGGTATTCTAAATTGCTGAAAGAAATTCTATTGAAAAATTTTAGAACCCTGTAAGGAGCATAGAAAATAAAACTCCTGGAAATTTTTATTAGCTTCGAAGACAATTTGTCATTTGCAAGATAAATTCTTGCAGTTTTTCCAAAATATTTTCTGTAAGTTTTTAAGATAGAAACAGTTTAATAAGTTAAATCATAAGTTCTTCGTAATGCTCGAGAAATAAACGGAAAATGCTAGAAATTCATAAAAAAAAACTGTAACAGAATTTTGTATGACTGAAAATAATTCGAATAAAATAAAATAAATATTTCTGGACAAGGAACTTTATCAAATGTTATTTATCATTTACTTTGTTAATATCACACACGGAATTTATTTCGTAACTATAGTTTCAACCCTATAAGGCCATTATCAAACGTACAGTCTTGTAAGGTTGAAACTATAGTTACGAAATAAATTCCGTGTGTGATATTAACAAAGTAAGTTTCATTTATCATTTGATAAAGTTCCTAATTCAATATGTATCACAAAGTTATGGCTTCAAGCATCCAACATATTTTTGGACAATTTTAAATTTGGTCACTCGAAAGACAAACTTTTTTTTGCTATAAGCAAAACATGATAAAATAGAAAAATTGAACATTTATAAAAGTCTTGAGACCAAGTAAAAATTAATGAAAAATCCTTAAAAAAAATATTTTAAAAATCTGGATCAGAAATTGTTATAAAATTCTAGGACCTTCGATGAAAAATATTTAAATGTTTATTCGTGGAGGTGTTTACTTTGTGGTACATCTTGAATATAATGAAGAAAAAGACACGATGACTTTGTTTTACCACTTTATATAATAAATAAATCAAGTGGTAAAACAATGTCAAAATATTTAAATTTGGAAACAAACCCCAAACTCCATAATACTCTAAATTGTAGCTGTAAAGCCAATAAATAAATTACTGCAGATTGAAAAACAATTGTTAGATAATTTTAGAAATTTCGAAGAGTAATTGCTCGAAAATTCTAGAATAATAGAACACTAGAAATGAATTGTGGAAAATAAAAAAATTGAAACTGTCTCTGGCGATACCATATTTAACATCTAGAAAAGTTGATGAACCCTTAGGTTTCAAAAACTGTAACGCATGTTTGGAAAATTTCTGAAACATGGAAGAAAAAATGCCAGATAATTTTATAATCCTACAAAGAAGTAATAACTTCTGGAAATCTTGATTAGCTTCAAATTAAATGTGTGATTTTTTGTAAGGAAAATTTAAAAAACAGATGGATACATACATTTCGATAAGATAAATTAAGAAATAATGTGAAATTCTGATGAAATAGATTTGATTAGTGCTTAATTTATATATTTAACGTTTTGTATTTTAATAAGCTTTTCATTAGAGATCTATAATCACGACTTCTCTGTAAGAAAATGTTTATACAGAACACTAAGGAAATGTAAAGTTTCTGGCATGTTTTAGCTCTAAGAATTAAACAAGAAACATTTTTTAGTAAATTTACTTTGTCTTTTAATTGAAAAACATGATTCTACATCATTGCTAAAATGAAAATTCTAGGACGCTGAAACAAAAATGTTTAAATTTAGATGCTAAACAAAAACTCTTAAAGAGGAGCTGAAAAAACTAAAAATCTACAGAAAAAATTTTAGCTAAAGAAATGCTGAAAAATTTTAATAGTCTTGATTAAAGTCTTGTTGGAAACTCTCAAAATTAATTCTTGAATATTGAAAAAGGAATATTGGAAAATTTTAGAAATATGGAAGATGAATTGCTCAAAAATTCTAGAAACTTCGATAGAAATTTTGGAAAATTTTAGAAATATAAAAGAAAGAACTGCTTAAGAAATGTATAACATTCAAAATAAGACCTTGTAATTTGAAAATGAATAAAAATAAAAATGTTTTAAACTTTTGTTTTATTATGTAGAGACACTGCTACAATTTTTGACTTCATCAGGCAGATGAGTAATTACTTTGGCTAAGTATTTTAAAAGCCTCATGAATCTAATATTTGATATATAAATGCTAAAAAATTGTAGATAGCTGGGATAGAAATTGTTGGCAAATTCTGAAACCAATAAAATAAATGCTAAGCAAATATAGAAGAATCAGATTAATATATATCTAACCCAAACGGACGGACTAAACCTAAAATGTGTTTGTTCTAAATGTATTTTTGTTTGTCCAAATAAAGATGTTGTTTTCTCTATATACCAAAATAAACGTCGAAATTTTAGTCAATTTTTTTAAATGCTTGTATATATGTATATATATATTACTTAATTTTTTAGTGATAGAAACATACAAAGTGTTTTAGTTTAGAGTAATAAGAAATTGTTTTTTTTTCTGTAAAACTATTGTGGACATGTAGGGTTTTTGTAGGACAAGATTTTGATTAAAATATTAAATCAAAATGTATTTAAAAAACTTTCTATTTTTGCTCAAGCAATATTTTATTAACACTGCTAATATTTTGGTGTTTTTATTATTTCATTTATTATAATTAACCTATTTTTTATTACTTGTGTACGAATTTGTAAGTGTATTACTCGAACCTACAAAATTACACGATGGTCATAAACTGCCTCAGCTCCCCTCACAGTTCGCGCAATTAAATTAATTTAATTATCCCAGTTTATCTTCAGCCGGGCAACTTCCACCATTCTAATGCGTTAAATGTACCACACAAATATTAATTCGTGATAAGTATGCATTCATATTACAGAAAAATTTTATGTGAGACACGAGACTGCCATTCTCATGCGTCGTGCGTATTTATAATAATAATAATAGTAATAATAAGTTTTGGTGTCGCGTTAAAATTGATGAGAATCACTTACCGTTTACAGGCTGGTGGTGGTTTGATACCGTGCGCTTCGAGTTCCTTCTCCAGCTGTTTACATCTCATCTGCGAGAGGTCCAGCTCCCTTTTAACTTTCCACAGGTGCGTATCACAAATCGGATCTCTACACCGATGATTCCTAAGAATATCCTGGGCCTCGTAAACGGCACCACGGAACGTTAAACTCTTCCCCATGGAGAGGCTTATGAGGGCGCAGCATCCTCCGCGATCCGTTTTCGCTAAGTGTTTCCTCACGTATTTAAAGTAGAGGTGCTCGAGGAGCAGCAGCAGCGCCGCCAGGAGGATTCCGGCCATGAGCAGCAGGAAAGCCGATAAAAACTGTTCGAGCGCCAAGGGATCGGATGTTTTTATTTCCTGCTTTCCGGGCTTGCAAGTGCCGGTCATCCAATAACGCCGCAGACGCTCCAGGTCGCCGTTTTCTCGGAAGTCCAGCATTTTCTTGTTGAACATTTTCAGGTATTTAGAATTTCTGGGAAAGGCCAAGCCGTAGCCTGTCATCGCGTACCAGGAGCCGACAGTCAATAGACGGCAATCCTCGTCCTGTGCCGTCAAGTAATCCAACACGGTGCCGTCGTAGATGAACGCGTCGATGTCACCACTTAGGACCGCTTCGACACCGTGGACAACTGTTGATTTATTGAAGGTTTTCATGTACGAGTGCATGTCCTTGAAATATTTCGATATCGTCGAGTCCGTGTGCGACCATGGTATCGTTCCGAATTTGTACATAGGCTTGTGCGAATAGGGTTTTGATAATCGATGATCATCAACACCTGAAAATATAAAATTGATATAAGATTTAACAGATATAAATTATTTATTGTTTGTAACAACAACCACCACGGACTTATTTCGATCTATTTTGGATTTCATCAGCGTAGTGCAGAGATAGGATAGGAAAACGGATTTTACTATAGAGTATTTAACTCTAAGAGTAAACAATCGGGAAAGATATTACTATAATATTATTCACCCAAACAGGGATCTAGTGTAACACTAAGATAATAGATGGCACCTTTATGGTAATATATTAATAGATATAATTTTATGCTAAATAAAATGATAATATAAGGTAATTTCTGGTGGTAGATAATGAAAATTATGCTAGTTTAAGAATAAAACCTAATGCGAATGTTTTATGCACAGAGATAAATAAAAATTAAACCATTCATTTCGAACATCACTACTGACACATTTGTTTCCATTTAGGGGGGTGGAAAGCGCGTCCCATATATCATAAAACTATGGCCGTGCGACACAAAGCATTAAACAATAAATCATAATCGTTGGGATTATAAAGTTAAACAGAGGATGAAGGCGATAAAGGGCGCCACGATAAATATAAAGGAAGACGTTTTAAAGACGTCTCGGAAATTATATCGATTGCAGTCCATCAAATTCACCTAGCATTAATCTTCCCTTAGCCACAGCCCGGTATTCCGTCCTACGATAAGATAGACAAAGTAGCTGTCATTTTCCGCGCCAATAACGGTCGACCGTTTGTAATTTAAAATTTGCACCACCCTTACAGGGACAAACTTTTTAGTAGTTTATTTTGATTCGGGGTGTCCATGACAATACCTTGTCAGCTTGAATAGGGGAAAATATTATGATTTAAAGTCCCCTCATGTTTTGCAATCAGTTTTTATCATTATAGTAATATCATACGAGGAGTAGTAGGAAAGTGCACGGTGCGGAGCGCTGGAGAATAGAGTAACCGACGGATGTATGTTAACACGTTCATGTCTGTGTGTAAAGTTACATCTTGCTAGTATATACAATGGGCCTAGTGAGTCCTAAGTGCTCTGGTCAATGATTTGATCACCCTTGGCAAACTCAATCAATAGTATTGACTGTGTTGTTTATGCGAGTGTTTAAATGTTCAAGAAAATAAAGAACGCCACCAGTTGCAAAGTTAGGGTTGTGATTATATTTCTCAACGCAAAAAATGTGCGACCTTGCAATTGAATTAAAAGATGTGTTTGGAGAAAATGCTATGAATGACTCACAATTTAAAAATGAAATAATATATTCGCTTTATTATACTTATTTCTTACATTTAATACAAGAATAGATTTAATTTAAATACGAAGATTTAAAATAATTCCTTTGTTTATAATAAAAATAAATCAAATAGTTAAAATCATCACAAACACTGAATTACTTCACAAAGAGAATGATTGCGACAGTTTACCGAAGTACCACTTTACAGTGTGCTAAATAATAATTACTATAATAATTATGAACTTTAAATGAAAATACACTTTGTTGATATCACACACAGGGATAATTAAAACTGTGTGTGATATCAATATTTTCATTTAACGTTCCTGATTCAAGATGTATCACAAAGTGGTGTCTTCAAGCATTAAATATACTATAATAATTATGTATAATTGCCAATTAACTTATTTAAGGAATATAAATATTTATTTTGTTTAAAGTCATTTTACGTTTAACATTCAGATAGTAGAAAAGAGAGTAAATTTAACGTAAATTGATTTGCATAATGAACACGAATTGAGGAACTTCAATTCGTTTTATTTCTCGTCGTTAGATGAAAAGCACAAAAGGAGCTCAATTGTACGAACGTCCGGACTTACCGGAAAAAAATTGTTAATTATGCTGCACCGTACTCTGCACTGATAAATCGGAAAATATTCTTCGTGAATTTCATTGTTAAAAGAAATGAAATTATTTATCTCATTTATACGCACGTAAACAGTGGAGTATGCTGAATAAAAGAGCCGTTCCTTATGAAATACTGAATGAAGTGGAAAGGAATGCAAAATGTAAATTAAACTGTATGAAAAATACCTTTGTTCTTATATATAGGGTGTCTTAAAGGAAAGTTTATATTTATTTAGATTCGTTATTAATGGATGGAGTATATTTAACTGTATTAAAAATTGTCAACCTAAAACAATATCATTGTTCTTATATATAGAGTGTTCTAGGAGAAAGTTTATATTTCTTTAGATTCCTTGGTGAACGCAATGAATCTGAGGGGTGCGAAGGTATGTCAATTCTTGGGAATTTAGTTCACATGGAGCGTTTTTCTCGAGCGGACCGCGTCTTGTGTTTGTGAGAGTTTTTAAAAAATTGTGATTCCGAGACTCCAGCGCGTGGAATTTTTTTTAACCCTTTGCGGTCCTATTTATTTTTCAAAAATAAAACAAATATAAACTACATTTGAAGTCTTGTCACTTAAATGAGATACCAAGAGTACGACCTATTCAAAAAAAGAATAAAGAAGTTTAATGAGGCAGGTGTAACATTGGAAAATCCAAAAATGGATCAAACAAGATCATCAAGAATTACGTAGAACGTGAATAATCTGTAAAATTTAGTCAATCATCTTGACAAGTTTTATTGTATGGTGTACCCAAAGTATCTTTTCTAGAACCATTCATTGTACATAATAAATAAATACTTGTTTAAATAATTAAGTTAAAAGTTATACGTACAGCTCTCTTTGTAATATACTGTGCCATATTTAATTATATCAAAATAATTGCTTAAATTTACAATTGTTATTTTCCATCATATCAACATAAGCTTAAGTCAATTTAAAGAAGAACAATGATTGCACAACAATAAATCTGTATAACTCAAAAACAAACGTGTTTTATTTTATTGGTTTGCCTTTCGAAAACATTTACTTAATTCATTTTCTCTTCCATTCTCTTACCAAACTCCATCAGAAATCAGTAGAGAAGATAGAGAAGAGGAGGAGAGCGGGTTTAATTCCTTCAACTAAGGGGCGCCACCTAATTAAAAACCGATTAGGGATTTCTTGGTACAAATAATGAGGAACCTTACGAATGGGGAAAGTTAAAATTCCAATAAGAACACTACCTCAGAAAACTAAACAAATTACATGTATTTAATACTTTTCGCGTCTAAAAGGAGAATTTTAAACGGCTGACTAATTTTCAGTCGAATTTTCAGCCCAAATTACATATAAATTCAAATTGAAAATTTAAAGATTATTACTATAAAATTATTTTAAAAATATTTTTTTCTGACAAGACCATTTTACTTCAGTCTTAGTTTTAATCTAGAAACTAAAAAAATGCGGTTATGTAGTCCTTAAAATTTTTCAAACGAATTCTATTTCCAAATTTCATGAAATTTAAGAATGAAAATTTTAACGAAATATTGATTTTGTCATGAATGAAACTTTAAACTTTACTCAATATAATTTTCCTGGAAATATTTCACGAACGTCACGAGAAATTAAGAAAATCAATTAAACTCCTGACCAATTCTTGATCCATTAAAATTGATTCATTAAAATTCAGAGTGAAAATTCTAGTATAAAATTGGTTTATAAATAATTTTTTTCAATACAATTTTACTGAAATCTTAGTTTGAATTTTAATAGAAATTAAAAAAAATGTAGTATCTTAACGTTCTTAAAACATTTTCAGGTAAATTATATTGTATGAAAATATTATTTATTTATTTTGTACTTCTTTCTAACAAAATAATACAAATTTTTTATATAAAATATGTAAATATACTCAATTTTTTTCTGGAAAGGAGAACGGGTGGAGTTTTTTTCCTTCATTAAGGAATTAATGTTTTTTTAATTAATACTAATTAATTTTAATTACTAGTAATTAAGTATATTCGACGTTTGTAAAACTGTAGTTATGTCAATAAAGATTACTATTACAAGTTAATATAATTTTTCTGAAAATTTTTCAACTTTATTAAAGGTCAAGAAATTTTATGTCAAATTCTTGACTGTAATTTCATAAAAATTTAGAGTGAAAATTCTAAAGATTTCTAGTATTAAATTAGTTTAGTAATAAACTCGAACAGTTTTCTGAAAATTTAGTATATTAGAAACGAAAAAATTTTAGTCTTTTGGCATTCATTTATTTTTTTTTCAGACAAATTGTTTTCCCAAATTTCATGAAATTTAAGGAATGATTAAATTTGTTTAAAAATAAAATTGTTGGATAAACTTCAATAAAAATAAAGCAATCGTGGTCTTGAATTTTCGAGTAAGTTTTAGTCAAATTCTTGATCTAAATATATAATTTGATTGAAAATTTAGTTTAAATTTTAATAGAAAGTGAAAATTTTGATTTATAATTTTTCAAAAACAATTCTGTTTCAGAATTTCATGAGGTTTAGGAATTTATTATTTATTTAAGGAATTATTGATTTTTTTATGAACACAAGTTTACTCAATATAATTTCCCTGTAAATTTTGGGTGAACATCATTAGAAATTATAATTCCCTAAACTCTTCTTAAACTCCTGACTAATTTTTAGTTGAATTCTCAATTTTAGCTTCAATATCATTGTGAAATTTCAAAAATCTAGACCCAAGAATTCGTCCAAAAATTACTGTCAACTCAGTTTCAAATTATGGCCTCAACGTTTTCAATATTTTTTGGATAAATTCTTTGCTCTAGATTTATTAAAAATCAGTAATATTAAGCCCAAAATAACCTCGTTTCTTCTACCCAAATTTTTGCATGTTTTGTATGTTATTTTTGTAAATTTATGTGTATTTTGTAAAGATGAAAGCTAAAGAATATTAAATAAATAAATACTATATGTACATTTAAAAAAACTTCTAATAATAATTACTCTTCACGTAATCATTACAACAGAATTAAATAATGTAAAAAAAACAAATTAAAGTCCTCTACAATAATTTCGTATAAGTTAATATTACTGCAACAACAACTTTTCTTTCGTTCTTCCTAGTATCACATTTTATTTTAGTGGTTAGTAGAAACTAAAAACTTTGTTTGTTATCATGAGATTTAAAATGGAAATATTAAGAAATCATTGAATTTTTTATGAACAAAAGTTTACTCAATATAATTTCGCTGAAATTTTTGGGTGAATATCATTAGAAATTAATGAATTATGGTCTTAAACTCTTGACTAATTTTTAGTAGAATAATTGGCCAAAATTTCATAAAAATTCAGAGTGAAAATTCTATATTTACTAAAATTTTAGTTTGATTTTCAATAGAAATTAAAGAATTGCAGCTTCTTCTTCTTCTTAAAATTTTAGAGACCAATTCTTTTTCCAAATATCAAGAAATGTAAAAATAAAAATGGTAACGATACCTGCTATAAAATTTTTTAATTAGTAAAAATTTAATCAATATAATTTTCCTAATATTTTACATTGAAGATCATTAAAATGTAGGAAACTATGTTTGCTATGTCTTCAGTAATTTTTTAACAAATTTGTTACCCAGAGAACATGAAATTTCAGAATGATTTTATTGATTGATTTATTTTACTTTACATGTTAACTTAAAAAAAGAATCCTATAATTAATATAAATTTACAATATACTTAAAAATTTAGAGTAGGGAACATGCGGGCGGAGTTCACGTAATGTTCTTAAATTATTTCTAAAATTTAAATTGAACATAGTAAACTAAAAAAATCTGTATCCAAAGTTTATCGAATTACGTCTTGAAAAGTTTTTGTTATTATTTTAGCTTCAATATCATTCTGAAAGTTCATTAATCTAGAGCAATTTTTTTTCCATTTGTCCAAAAATTACTTACTTCTTCAGTAACTTTTTAGCAAATTCGTTACACAGAGAACATGAAATTTCGGAATATTATGTTTTAAATTTAAAATATTATGCCTAAAATTTATATTAAATATTGTAAATTAAGAAATTCTCTAAACAAAGTTTCTGAAATTACATCTTAAAATTTAAGGAACTTTGGATAAAAAATTTTATTCGTCTATAAACCAAAGTTTTTCTCAATTTTAGCTTCAATATAATTCTGAAATTTCATAAATCTGGAGCAAATATTTCACCCAAAAATTACTGTCAACGTCGAGGCCACAATTTCTTAGTTTCTAATTATTTCAATATTTTTTGGACAAATTATTTTCTGCAGATTTATTAAATTTAAGAATGAAAATGTAAAATTAGCTTATGAAAAAATCTTTATAAATTCTAAAATTTAAAGGAAAAAGTAGTTAAATAACATGACAATCAAGTTTATAAACATCTATAGACATGTGTTTTATTATCTTGATCTCATCAGTACAGCTGTAGTATATTCTTTATGAAGTTTGTGTATCCCAGTTTTTTCGCCGCCAGTGAATTAAGATACGTAATCAATTTTTCCGACCAAATGTTATTGAGTTTTGTAAGCAGATAGTAATCTTATGAAGCTAAGTTTGAATTATGGGGTTGATGGTTGAAAGTTTATTCTTAATGATCGACGGCGCTCGTCATTATGGGTGTTCTCTTTCAAGATTTAAAAAAAGTCCCGGGAAAATCTACTAAAGTAAATCAGTTTTTTGTAATCTATTAAATGATTCATATGATATATCCCTTTGTTTTGTGGTTTTCATTTAATTAACGAAAACATACAGGGTGGAAAAGCCAAATGGAATTCATTACTTCGGTTACTGTACATATTTATAGAAAATCCCGAAACACGTCAAATTTTAATAATAAATTGACATCCTTCAATGTAAAAATGTGATCCGTACCTTTATCCCCTTTCGAGTGACAGTTATTACTCCAAATTTTTTAAATGGGAAGTATGGGCTTGTGATATTTCGTTTGAAAGGTCTCTTCTCTATTCAAAAATGCTATTGTTTTCAATTTTGTTGCAAAAATTAATATTAAAAAAATAAAATAATCTGATTATTGAAATACGTTCAAATACACTCAATATTGTTCATAATATAAAAAAAACAAACATAAATGAATGTCAATGCAGTAGATGTTCAAAATTATCATCACGAATGTTTTGAAAACATCCTAATTTGATATAAATGTTTTTTCCAACTTTATTTAACATGATGCATTTTTTAAGTCATCTAAATATCTAAATCACGTGGTTTACTTTTGTATACAATATTCTTCACATATTCCTATAAAAGAAGTCTAATGGTGTAAAATCAGGTGATTTTGTTGGCCATTCTACCGATCCTCGCCTCCCTATCCAGCGATTTAGAAATATGCTTGTTTTGTTTTTTTTAATGTTAATTTTTGCATTAAAATAAAAATTGAATTTAAAAAAAATAAAAATTGAAATTAAAAAGGGATTGAGGAGATCCTTCAAACGATATATCACAATATTAAGAGTTGTTTATAGAAAGACACTTGGTTGGTTTCACAATTTTTACGATTTATTCCGACTAGTTTTGATTTTTACATTATTATCTAGGAATGGTATAAAAATCGAATGGTGTAAAAACAGTTTTGAGGAAAACACAATCAAACATTTATTAACTAAAAAAATTATTCAAGAATTTGTCTTTTGTGTCTTCAAAACTGAAAATCTTTTTAGACTTTTCTAGAAATTTCTCTTCTAGCTTTGTACATTTTTCAACATTTTTTATGGCTTTTAGTCGATTCCTCGATTTATCTAGCAATTTCCTATTTTTTTTAGAAAATTTTCAAGTAAACTGTCTGCAAATTAGCAAGAATTTATTTGAAAGCTCCTAGAATTTCTTTAAAAGTTTCTAAACCTTTTCAGATTCTTTTTTAAGATTTCTAGAAATTTCTTTAAAGGTTATATTTTTTTTAGTAACTTTTTCGAGAGAAAAAACATCTTATTTGGAGAAACATAAATACATTTTAACTTAAAATAAGGGTTTGTTCGTTCGTTTGGGTTATCGACCTTCTGCCCTCGACTTTTTGTTAAATTTTTGTAAAGCAAGAATGCTTTTTCTGATTTTACTTCATTCAATTGTTCTTTAAAAATGTTTAAATTTTTCATTAACTTTTATTTATTTATAGTTGATGCTTGAAGCCATTACTTTGTGATACATTTTGAAAATTAGGACCATAAATAAAATTCACTTTGTTGTTATCACACACGGTTTTTTATTATTAGTGACCGGTTTCAACCATTTTTATTATTTTTGAAAAATAAATAAAATTAGGACGATAAATAAAATTCACTTTTTCAAAAATATTCCAAGAATTTGTCTTAAATATTGAAAATCTAAAAGATTTTTGGAAGATTTAAATCGGTTTTGTCGATTTCATGAATTATCTAGCAATGCTCCTATGTTGTACAATGAATTTTCTAGGAATTTATGTGGAAAATTGGAAGAATTTATTTCGAAAGCTTTTAAAAAATATCTTGAAAGTTTCTAAAGTTTTCCCAGAGGATTTTCTATGTTTTTTTTCGCAACATATCTAGATATTTTTTTATGAGGGTTTTAATTATTTTGGTGTTTTTAAATTTCTAGAATTTGAGAGCTTTTTTTATTTCCTGCTTTATCTGAAAAAATCCAGTAATTTTTTGTCATTCAAGAATATTTTTAATTTTACGCTCTGGACTTTTATTTCAATTTTTTTGGGAATTGGTCAATGACTTGTCTTCAAAACTGAAAATTATTTTGGACCTTTTAAAAGTTTCTAGTAATTTTTCTTCTAGATTTATAGGTTAAATATTTATCGTTTTCAGCCAATCTCTCGAATCTGTTTATCAATTTTCCTAATTTTCTAAGAATTCGTCTGCAAAATAGCAAGAATTAATTTGAAAGCACCTTGAATTTCTTTAAAAATTTCTTAACATTTCTAGATTTTTTTCAATAGTTTATTATCCACTTATTCTCTCTTATTATCAGTTATTATTACTATAGTTTGTAATAAGAGAAAACATTTTTATATATGGTATAAATGGATGAAATAAGCGTAATCAACTAATCCCATCTAAAGAGAAAGGAAGAGAAACACTGTTATTATACATAAAACGAAAATATAAAATATTTTCGAAGACAAACAAGAGGGTGCGCGACGATGGATGCGAGTTTTTATTTTCGAATCATTCCCTACAAGTACACCACCGGGAATAGTTCTGTTGAAAAGCTTCGGCACACCCTTTATCCCGACACAGCGTGGCGCACTTGAACGATTCCCTTTATCTGTTTAAAATTCTTGACATCTTCGCATGATACGTGGGTGCCTACAAGATATGACGTAATTACCATCCGTTCTCGTATTATGGTTTGTATTGCTGCATATACGACAGTTACTGGGGTCGTTATTTTTTATTTTCATCGCCGCCGACGCTAACAGCCACCCACACGCAGAATAGGAGTTTAAAGAAATGTGTGTTTGCGAGATAAACACACATTGTTTTTATATTTGGGTTATGATGGGAAATTATGATTGCTTTTTTAAACAAAATTTATTATATAGATTAAATTAAAAATACGCAATAATATAATTAATTATAATAGTATGGTTTGTTTATCATAAATAAAATATTAATTAATTTGGATGGGTGATATGATTAAAAATTAATTAATTTAATATTTGATGGTAAAGGGTGTAAAACTTTTAGTTAGATAATGACTAACTTATAGTTGATATTTATTTATTTATCTAATGTGTGAATTTAACTATTTCAAAAAATTCTACAAATGCATACAAAAATTTTGACTTCATATGGAAACTGTAGTCATTGTGTAATGTTGAAAATATAGTGGTAAAACAAAGTTATCGTGTTTCAATCACAATTATTTAATTCAATAAACATTTAGTATTATTCCCTATTTATTAAGAATTATCGACTGTCAATTTCCAATACCTTTAATTTCTTATAACGTTAGTGTTTATATTTTGATATCTTTTAATTATTAAAAATGGAAAGGATGAAAGTAACGTAATAAATGTGCATGCATATTTGAATAGGTTTTTGTTGTCGGTGCATACCTGAAAATTCATAAAACTCCTCTCGGGTTATCATAAAAGCAGCTAGGTTGGCAGTGTATATAGCGAGGAAAACTACAGCGAACATTGCCCAAACGTTGGTCATGAATCTGGACGTAAATCCTCTGGGCGAGTCCACGTGCACGGCTGCTTGGAACAGAACGGCCCATACCAGCCAATACGTGCGGAACAGCGAGAATCTGTGGGACGCCGAAGGGGTGGCCTGCAACAACAACAACAGCAAAAAATAAGAAAAATATATACGTCATAAATTACACACCATCAGCGTGTCACGTCCTCCATGAACCGTGCACAAACGGATATTTGCTTTATGTTGCGTGACATAATGTCGAATAAGGGCGTAATGAGTTGTTAACTCCTTCGGGTATGACTGATTCATACGGTCGAGGTAAGGGAAAATGCCTCCTTTTAAATTTAATGGTGGCACTTTAAACTAGAGTGTTGATATGAATATAGTGCGCCTGGCGCATCCACCAGAAATCAATATTTTCGGTTGTACGCTATATTATACTAAACACTCTCATATTATTACTTAAAAAAAAATAAACAATTGCACAAGAGCGTATTAATATATATCATTCATATTATATGTCGTTTTTTTTTCATTCGTTTGCCATTATTTATTTGTCGCATATATAATAATTTTTAATATTAAAAGTTTACAGTTTTTTTGTTGTTATTTTAAAAAAGAGATTTATAGTATTAACTGAATACGAATTTACAAATTTGATGATTATAAACAGAATTAGCAATTTTACTCAATGCAAACAGAGTTCAATTAATTTCATCTACATGAAAGGGTGGATAGTTAATAAGCCCCCAGTAATTCGCTGCACTTAGTCATATGCCTCACATATATTCACTATATAACCAAACATTGTATACAAAGTAATTATATGGTGTAGATAATTACGTTTCACTGAAGTTAACAACAATTACTTGATATTATTTATGGTAAATAAATAACAATTTTTTATTATTGCCCTAACTGTTACAAATTGCCACTGATATGCGTGACATTTAAATGAAATACGTCGCATTGTTTGTAACGCATAGTTTCACGTTATGTATTATGAAGATAGATGGTGGTGTAATATATATTCCGTTATCATTTCTCTGGAGATGGCGGATGATGTCTTAAAATAGTATCAAACAATATTGTAATATATATTCCTTATTTTTTTTTTAACTAAAATCATCAAAATTTATCAAATATAATTAAAATACTATTAATACTTTACTGTATTTGTACGTGTACACAACTTTTTTGCTCAGAGAATGCTGATTAAGATAACGTCAATGTCTAATTTTCAAATTTTATTTTAAACATATGTAGTGTTTAAAATAAAACTAACTTGAAAATCATTGTCGTTATCTTCATTTTGGAAATTTGTAAGTTTTGATAACAGTTACCAGAATAATTAAAATGCTGATATAAACATCAAAAACTCTCTTTAAAAGGAAAAAAGAATAGAATAAAAGTAAACATAAACAATTCCGAATATTAGCTCATTCATCATGGTAAATAAAGAGTTTCACTGGAAGAATAAAATAAATGATAAGTATCACAATGATAAATCGCATTATTCGTAATAAAATTAATTCAAAAATTTTAATACAACGATGCACTTACATATCAAGTAGCGCCTTATACACGACACTTGCAT
Source organism: Ontholestes murinus (assembly GCA_963969525.1). Taxonomy (NCBI): domain Eukaryota; kingdom Metazoa; phylum Arthropoda; class Insecta; order Coleoptera; family Staphylinidae; genus Ontholestes; species Ontholestes murinus. Next base: position 11,698,251 of record OZ018392.1, read on the forward strand.
CTCGAGTTTAACTCCGACATAATTAATCTCTAACGCGAAAGCTCAGTATGTACACAACCTTAATCCAGCACCACGTTCACTCCACTAAATACAATCATTAAGAGTGTATGAAAATGTTCAGGCATAACGGAAAGCATGAATTATTATTGTGCAATTTCTCATCGGGTTAATAACAGTTGAATGCCGCCATCAAATGCACGGGCAAAAGTGTGGATGCATTGATACATCAAAATTCCGGTGTAACGGCGGAATTCAATTATTACAAACCGTGACCGTAACGGTTGGCGCGTTTCACATTTAATACGTCGAATAACTTGAATTTTGACAGTGCCGCCGGAAGTACGTATCGCAATTAGATATGTGAGGTACGGTGGGAATGAGGGCGCGCGATATACCGCGTTATGTGCGACACGTAGTTCGAATAGATATGACAGTCATGAAAGCGAATGCGGATGTCACTAGGTGAAGAGGTGAGTGCTGGTAGTTGGGAACATTACATTACATTTCCTATGAATTTTCAATGAATAGCGATATTTGTATTTAAGGTTGCGTGGCGTATAATTCATACGAATTTGTGTTGAAATTGAGAATTTAATTATTTATTGCAGGTATTATTTCTAGTCAAACATAAGTAAGTAAGTGATAACATGCACACGAATCTAAATTAAAGAAAAACCTTTTTACTTTTTATAAAAATGTATAGGGTGTTGGAAAGGAAAGACCCATTTAAAAAAGCTAGCTATTAAAATTGTGTATATCATTCATATGATTCATATAAAATATAGGAATTTATTTTCTCCACATAAAATATCATCTAAATATAAACCTTCGTGGTCTCATTTATTCTTATGATGATTTAGAGAAGTTGATCAATTGGCGTAAACTTTAGATTTGAGATAATCCAACTAGAAAACGTCCATATTGGTTGGTTAAATCAGGACTACATGGGGGCTAATTTATGAAACTTCTTCTCTTGAGATCAATTTGCTTGGAAAAATATCACACTGATCGATATCTTGGGGTTTTAAATCTTGTACCAATTGAATTCTATAGGAGTGCAGCTTAAGGTCTTTACGCATAATTTGGTATAATAGTGATCTATATACATTCGCTTGCATTTTTTCAAATTGATAGGTTATGATTGTTTTTAGTTGTTCGAATATTCTAACGGTCTCTTCAAACTCCTTTTTGTCGCCTCAAGTGGCGAAAATCTCTGCTGCGATCGTTGAATCACAATTTTTGTAAAATTTTTATAAGCACAACGCGCGCCCCCCTTCCAAGAAACGCTTCATAGCGTCTAAATTTCCAAGAGCCAAATTATCTATTGACATATCCCCCGCATCCCTCGGATTCTTTACGTTACAACATAGATACGCAGACGGTAAACAATATTACAAATATAACATAAAAGTTAGCAAAAATAATAAACAACTAAAAATAATACATTACAATAATCGTAGTCTTTGTAAGAATATAGATGAATTTATTGTTTTTATTAATCAATTTAAATTCCATTTCGATCTTATTATAATAACAGGAACGTTTAAAATTCCTAATTTAGATTTATTTAGGTTAACAGGATACGACATAATTTACAACGAAGGTAAAATTAAGAAAAATGATGGTACTGTAATATATGGTATACAGGGTGTCCCATTTTAATCCGCCAGTAGCGATAATTCTGAAACATTGCATTGAATCAAAAAGTGTTCCAAATGAAAAGTTAATGGTTCCGAGGGGGACATCTGATGCCGTAGACTTTGCCCCCCCAGCCCCCCAAGGGGGGCCGGAACAGGGGGCAACTTTAAAATCTTAAATGGAAACCCCTATTTTTTATTGCAGATTCTGATAGAGGGTTAAAAAGTATGTAAGTTTTATCCGAAACATTTTTTTTATTGGTCGAGAGATGGCGCTGCAAATGTAAAAGTTAGGTTTTTTGTCAATTAAATTGCGAAAATCGTCACGTAATTAACTGTTATTATTACTTAAAACTTACTTACAACCTTACAAGGTTGTTTTTTTCTCAGCCTGCCCAAATACTACCCTGAGTCGAAGATATTTTTACGCGTCCTTTATTTTACCGAGTGAAGTTTTAACAAATTAGGAGAATTTCGTTTTGCAGAATACTGGGCTGCGTGAAGTAAACACAACGCTCGGACGTGCATAAATTGTACATTTTTAACGTCGCACTCGATTGTTTTGTTTACATTCAAAAAAGATTTCTTGGATTTTTTTTATTTTCGTTCGTTTTTTAAATTTAGTTTTTAAAAATGAGTTCAGTACGCAAAGCCAAGTCGTTGAGTAATCATGGACTACACACCGACCGAAATTGTGGACATCATAAAAGTCATTGGAGAGTCGCTGAACAATTACACCAATGCAGTAGAACTGTATCGCCAAAGATTCCCGGATCGTCGGTGTCCGTCTCGCAGTACAATGCGAGGGCTGGAAGAACGTTTGCGCCAAGGTCACCTACAACGACACCGACCTCGAACGAATCTTGTGGATGACGACCCTCGCACCATCGCCATACTTGGAGCTGTACACCTCAATCCGCATATCAGTCTCCGAGAAATCCAGGCAGAAATCGGCATACCGAAATCGACGGCTCAACGGTTACTCCACGCGGCAAAGTTCCATCCGTATCACATTATGCGCGTTCAAGAACTTCATGGAAATGATTTCGCCAATCGTGTGGGTTTCTGTAACTGGGCTTTGCAGCAGATCGACCGCGACCGTTTATTCTTCCACCGAGTCCTGTTCTCCGACGAGTGCACTTTCCAGAATACCGGATTCGTCAACATCCACAATGCCCATTATTGGAGTGCTGAAAACCCCCACTGGGTTCGAAAAGTGAACGCACAGCAGCGATGGAGTGTCAACGTGTGGTGTGGACTTCTCGGCTCGCAGATAATCGGACCATTCTTCTTCGACAGGACGTTAAATGGCGCGAGGTACCTGGTAGTATTTCGGCAAGCTGAGAAAAAAACAACCTTGTAAGGTTGTGAGTAAGTCTTAAGTAATAATAACAGTTAATTACGTGACGATTTTCGCAATTTAATTGACAAAAAACCTAACTTTTACATTTGCAGCGCCATCTCTCGACCAATAAAAAAAATGTTTCGGATAAAACTTACATACTTTTTAACCCTCTATCAGAATCTGCAATAAAAAATAGGGGTTTCCATTTAAGATTTTAAAGTTGCCCCCTGTTCCCGCCCCCCTTGGGGGGCTGGGGGGGCAAAGTCTACGGCATCAGATGTCCCCCTCAGAACCATTAACTTTTCATTTGGAACACTTTTTGATTCAATGCAATGTTTCAGAATTATCGCTACTGGCGGATTAAAATGGGACACCCAGTATATTAAAAATACTCTAAAATATTCCCACTCAATAGATGTATTGCATAATATTAGATATAAAGGTCAGGTGATTGATTTAAATTTTATTAATGTAAAAATGATAATTGATCAACAACTTTTCCTAATAAGCGCTATATATAGATTACCAAATACAAACTCAAGGGATTTTACCAAGGAACTTTGTAATTTTCTGAATTCCCAGCAAAATATTAAACATCATATAATTATAGGTGATATAAATATTAATATTGCAAGCGAGGATGAATATGCACAAGAATACTTAAATACAATGAGTGAATTTGGGTTCCTGTCATATATTAATAAGTTTACTAGAATTCATAATTGTGAACAATCAATTATCGATCACTTATTTATAAAAAGTACATTTAATTCAGAGAAATTTACACCCGTTATATTTAAAACATTAATAACTGACCACTTTCCCATTCTTCTGCACATTCATTTAGAAAAAACTGTAAAACATGCATCCCAGCCTAAAAGTAGATTTTTCATAGACAATAAAAAGCTCTTATCATATTTAAAAAGTGAGACATGGGATACAACAATTGCAATCCTGAAGAAATAACAAGCAATTTTGTTAATAAAATCCAAGACAATGTAAATAAATGTACAAAAATTATAAATACCAAAACAAATAACTTACCGAGAAAGGAATGGGTAACTCCAGGGCTTTTAAATTCTATTAATAGGAAATAGTATATTTCATTAGGAGTCCAGAAAAAAGGATTTTTCCGTGCGCGCGTGACCGTTCCCGTGTGAGGCGGAGCCGAACACGGGAAGTCATGCAAGCACGGAAAAATCCATTTCTGGACGTGTAATGAACGCTATTTTTTATTATACTTATTTGAAAACAACAATATTAAGAGAGATATTTTGATAATTTTTTTTTTTCAAAACTGTAATATCTATAATAGTGAAAATATAAGTAGAGTTAATATTAACGAAAATCATATTTAATTGGAACTGTTATTATTAATAGTAAGGTTTATCGTACAATTAGTATTATTGTTAAAGTTTATTCCCCTTAGTATTTCATTTTCTTGAGTTATAATTGCAGATGTTGTATTTTCCGCATGTGATGGGTTAAACAATTTCCTTGAAACTTCTATTTTTCTTTGTATAGATTCTTCTATATATCCTTCTGCTACACTGGAAGAACGCCATCCTCCGTGCCTTTTCAGAGTAAGCAAGTCACCACCGCTTTCGACCAACATGGTTGCTGAAGAACGCCTTAGGCCATGTCCGGTATATTTTTCGTGATCATTTAGTTTTAGGTATTTCGCAACAAGTTTGGGGATACCACTGATAGTATGGCATCCAACATGTTGAGCGTAACATTTACGGTTTCGGTATGCTACAAATAATCTTCTGCTCTCCATATGTTTAGGCCGCAAATCTGCATATTTGCGGTAAAGTGTGCAGGGCTCGAATGTACATCCTTCATTTGAAATCGTGAAACTTCTCGATTTATGATTTTTTCCATCTCGCAAAAACACGACAAGAAAACTACCATTATCTTTAATATCGTCTAAACTTAAACGTATTAAATCATCTCGACGGCACGCACCGAATATTCCAAACACTAATATTACTTTTGCTAATAGATATTGCTCATCTGAAGCTTCACATAAAAATTTAGTTACTTGTTCTGCTGTAAGAACTCTTGATTTTTTTGGTACGTCACCCACCGCTTGACGCTTAAAAAATGCTACAGTTTTTCGAAAAATGTTCGTGTCAATATTTTCTTTAATAGCCAAACAGCTTTTTACCATGGAGAATCTACTCCATAAAGTTGATGATTTCATAGATTTAGCCTTTTCCGAAAAATAGACTAAAAGTACATCGTCACTTACATTTTTTATATTCTTCTGAGCCCGCCATTCATTAAATATTTCATATTCCTTTTCGTATCTTGTTTTTGATTTTGTCGGTAGTAAATCTGCACTTACTTGAGCCGCTTGAGCTAATATGTCGTCTGGAACATCAGGATTTTCATCTAAGTCTGAGTACATTTTTTAAATTGGCTTTCACTGACACAAAAATAAACTTCAAACCTTATCTGCTACTATGGAAACATTGGTTAGCGCACAGAAAGACCGCACAAACAAACATTTTCTGTGCGGTCGCCTGAAAAAGTGACGATTCCATTATTCTAGAGGCATATGGAATCAAAGTGTTTTCAGATAAGTATAATAAAAAATGAATTATACAGAAAAATGATTGAAAATCAAAACAATAAACACTTTGCCTATGAATATAAAAAATATAAAAATATATTAACAGAATCAATAAAGAAGGCCAAATCACAGTATTAAAATGAACTTATTACAAAAAATAGTAATTCATCCCAACATATATGGTCCACTGTAAATAACATATGTAGTAGAAAGAAGAAACATTTTTACATTGAGCAAATCCAAATTAATAGTAAAACGATCCATGATTCGACCACAATAGCAAATGAATTTAATAAATATTATACTGGAATTGGAGAATTGTTAGCTAAACAAATTAGGACAGTAGATGATTAAGAAAATAATGATCGGGTTTTGAATCACACCATCTTTATAAGTCTAACCAATGAAGAAGAAATACGTAGTATCATAAATACCTTAAAAGACAAAAAAAAAAACGGGTCCTGATGGGTTGCGATCAGAAACATTAAAATATATAACAAAAGAGATCTCTCTACCTTTATTCTATATATTTAATAGATGTATTGAAGACGGAATCTTTCCAAAAATATTAAAAGTTGGTGAAATGAAACCAATATATAAAAAAAAGGCTGCAAATCAAAAATAAGTAATTACAGGCCAATCTCGTTAATACCAAACATTGCTAAAATATTTGAAAAAATACTAAAGACACAAATTATTTTATTTCTGCATAAATATAAAATTATTTCAGAAAGGCTATATGGCTTTGAAGAAAACACTTCAACCCAAGACGCAATTGCTCATCTCACTTCCTTAATATCAAACAGGATGGATAAGAGTCAGCCTTGTTTATGCATATTTGTTGATTTGGAAAAGGCGTTCGATACTGTGTGTAATACAGGAGTTACTCAATAACACAAAAAGTTACGAAAAAATAAATAGAGATCCGACCACTACTATACAAACTAAAAATAATAATTTGATAAAAGAACTAAACTCTAAAAAAATTATTGATGACGCTACTTCAAAAAAATTAAAAACATACTAAGCAGTTGCACCTAAATTATATGCACTCTCAAAAATCTACAAATATGGTTGCCCGCTTCGACCAGTCACGTCTTCAATTGGATCTCCCGTGGAGAATGTCTCAGGATATGTTGCGTCAATCCTATCTACCGCTTGTAGATCCTACAACAAATTTTTTGTTTCTAACGTTTTTGATTTTACAAACGAGATAAACGACTACCAATTACTTTTCAATTACGTTTTAATAAGTTTAGATGTTCTGTCCCTTTTCACCAACATCCCAGTCGATCTCGTAATATACTGTGTAAATGAGAGATGGCCAAGCATTAGTGAACATTGTAGCATCCCTCGTGAACTTTTCATTAAAATTATTAGATTCATTTTTAATTCTAGCTACTTTGTATGCGATGGTATATTTTATAAACAGACTTTTGGTTGCCCTGTGGGATCTAAACTTAGTCCAATATTAGCAGATATAGTTATGGATGAACTTCTTAAGACTGTCATTCCACAATTACCCTTTGAGCTTCCTTTTATCAAAAAGTATGTTGACGACCTTATATGTGCAGTACCCGCAGACAAAGTACAATTAACTCAAGAATTATTCAACAATTATAATGAAAATATACAGTTCACTGTTGAAGAGGAGAATGAACGCAGCGTTCCATTTCTCGATACAAAAGTTATAAGAACAGACAGTAATGTGCTTTTGTGTGACTGGTATGTTCAGGACGTTATATTAATTATAATTCATGTCATCCATTTAACATGAAATTGAATTTCATAATAACACTAAAAGGCCGAATTAAGAAAATATGTCACACCACACTCCTTCAGAATAGCTTACAAAAACTAGAAAAAATTCTGGCAGAGAACTCCTACCCAATTAATCTAGTTCGACGTTTAATTTACAACACTTCTGAGCTTCATAGTTTCCAACCGAGCAATATTATATCTGACAACTTACCTACAACTGCACCATCATATATATCCTTTCCTTATATTAAAGGTCTTACCAAATTACTGACTGAATGCGGAATGACTTGATGAATGCGGAAGTGACAAAGGTCCTAAAACATGATAAAATAAAATTTGCATACAGGATAGTACTAACAGTAAATAGATTATTTACAAAGTTAAAGGATAAGACCCCTTTACTAAGTTTGTCTGAATGCCCTAAAATATATTGGTCAAACATTACAAACACTGCGCTCCAGAATAACGCAACATAAAAGTGATACTAACATAAAAAAGGGAGCTTGTGCACTAGCCACTCATGCACAAACCACAAAGCATATGATCAATCATAGTGCAGTTGAGGTTCTGGATACTGAAACACACCAAAAAAATAGACTTTTCTTAGAAATGTGCTACATTAACCAAGAATCTGATGCCATGAATGCGGAAACAGATATAAAAGACCTAAGTGCTATTTACACATATCTTCTTAAATTACCACCTAGTTGTTAATAAATAACACAGTTTTTCTTTTCGCTTCTTTCCTTTAATAACTTAAAAATTATCAGTTGGCCATAGCATTAAATGATCTTCATGAGGTCTAAATGTCCATGTTTTAAGATCGGACTTTACTAGCCTCGTTTCTGTAAGTTTTAGTTATTGTTATTATAATTATAATGTTTATTGTATACCTTGTAGCGCCCCGAAGAAGGGAACATAGTTTCCTGAAATATCGGCAAAGAATAAAGAGTATTTAGTGAATAATAACTGTCACAACTAAGGATCCCGTCCGGAAAGTAAACAACAATCAGCCGTCGTCTAGCATAGAACAGGACCAAAACGAAGAAGACTTCATCCCGGTAGTTAATAAACGATCACGCAGGAGGATCAACAACACCATAATAGGTACAGCGAAATCCTTACATACAAAAGTTATAGCAGAACCAAAAAAAACATGGCTCTGCATTAAAACAGTAAATCAAAAGGTTACATAAATAGATATTCGAAATCATATTAAAATGATTCTAAAACATGATAACTTTGACTGTGAGCAATTCCCAATTCAATCTAAGTATCCCACATACAAATTAAAATCAATGATAAGGTGAATTTAAACAATCCCCCCTATTTGGGACAATGGTTAAAGGAGCATTAAGCAACATCTTTACTATAGAAAATAATTCTAAATCAAGCTATATTTTACACAAAAAATACATTCATGGAGGTGTTGTGCAGATGAATAAAACAAATGATAAATGCCAAACATTAACAAATATAAATATTTTATCCATTGAAAAGACATGCGAATTTTCTGCATCGCTCTCTCATAAATCCGAGCTAATTGTTATTAATATTTATCAAGCTCCTACTGGGAATTATAAAGAATTTTTGGAAATTTTATGTAAACTGTTTGACAACATAGGTTTAATTAAGCAAACGTATTATAATGGGCGGAGATTTCAAAGTTAATTTTTATCCTGTTGATTCTCGTGCTACTAAATTGTTTGATACTTTATCAACGTGTTGTTTAAATATGCTTAATACGTTTAAAATTAGGAGTGACAATTGTATTGGTAATGTTTTTTCAAATTTAAAATTATCGTGCATATGCGCAACTCCATTAAACGCAGAGCTATCGGATCCTATAGGAATACATACAAAAGCGAACCTATCAGCTAATTCTATCTACTTTGTAATTAAAAAAATATAGACCCGTTTCAGAGCAAGGGAAATTTAAATAATCTTTTCTAGCCAGAATAATCTTAGAAAATAAGAATAATGATGCAGTATAACAATAGTCTACGGCAACTAAGAGGAACCATAGTTCTCCTAAAACATGTTAGCAGGTGGAACTTGGATACCAAACACTATTACTTAAAAAAAAACGTGAGTATAAAGAAGCCCTCCTAATACCAAAAAGCTAGCAACTGATAATTATATCAGAAATTACAAAAATAGCATCAAAGCAATATGGTCATTAACTAAACCCAATTCCAATAACAAACAATGCAATGGCATTAATATTAATTCTAAAACTCTAAATGAATACTTCTGAAACATAGCAAAACAATTACATTAATTCAATGCTGATCCAATGTCATTAATAACAAAATTATAAACTTAAGTGTTAAATTATTTAATCACTTTGTGTTTTATTTTTAATCACATCAACGTAAATTAATTTATTTTTCTAATTTGTCATACCGTATTTTACTAAAAAACTATTTCAACATATACTTAACCATTGTTAGTTTACTTCACAGAAATAAATACGTTCAAACTATTGCTTCTTTGATAGCTTTGCTATTTGTATCACGAAAAACACGTTTGTATCATTCAATTGCTATCGAGGTTTTATCCAGAGAAATAGTTGTTTCAATAAGTAATTTGTTTTGTAGTCTTAATAAGACTCATTTGCTGTAGATTTACGAATTTTTTTCGCGTTTTTCTAATTATTAAAAAAATATTTCCCTTAATTAATAAATGCATTAGAATGAGCACTTTTCCTAATTGTTTAAAAGGAGCATATATATTACCAATATTAAAATATGGTGATAACACATTACCAAATAATTATAGACCAATAGCAATTCTTCCAATTATAATAAAAATGGAAAAATTGCTCTCTAGACAGATTTTTCATTTTTTCGAAACTAATAATTTGTTCATTAAATAGTCAGTATGGTTTTTGTAAGAGAAGATCAACCGTAGATGCAGGAACTGCTTTCGTGGAAAAAATACTATAAATTTTTTAAAACTGTAAGTTCTCCTTAGCTACTTTTTTCTTTGACTTAAGCAAAACAAAAATACTAGAAAGTTTTGAAAATCGTAAGTTCTCTGTGGTAACTTTCCTTGATTTAAGCAAAGCTTTTGACTGTGTTACCCACGATCTTCTTCTACAAAAATTATACTACTATAACATTCACCTAACGAGCTGTCGACTTACTATACTTATCGGATCGTTATCAAAGAGTAAAAATATAACAATATGTTATCGGATAGTATGCCCATTAATTGCGGGATCCCTGAAGGGTCAATATTAGGCCCGCTGTTTTTCCTAATATAACTGGAAGAAGGATTTATTTTTCTGTAAGCGAATGATACCAGTTTCAAAACCTCTGATCGAGATACAACGGCACAAGCAAAGAATAAAACTTGTTATGAAGTAATATCTAAGTAATTCATATCCAACAGACTCATTTTAAATGATAGGAAGTCTGCTAACTTGATATTTTTACTGTCTCCAACAATACCTTCTGATGCAATAAAATTATTGATAGTATACATCGACTCCAAAATGAACTGGATAAATCACGCGTATTAAGCTGTGCAAAAATATCTACATCCTCTGACTTTTGTCGTATTCCCTACCCAGATGTGTACTTAGGTCAATTATTTTGCATCGTGTCAGTACCACCTGACAAATAGTTTATTAAGTTGGAGGCGCTTGCATATTATACATCGTCTCTTCCAACTACAAATGAGGGCCATACGAGTTATTTTAGGGTCTGGTTACAGGGATGACTATAAGGAACTTTTTAGAAAAAACAAATATACTTACGTTACCCTCATTATACATACTAGAAAGTCTTGAGTACGTTCATAAACATAGAACCGAGTATAGTTCAGCCAATATCTATCCAAAATATCAAAGGTTGTGTAAGACACATAACTGTATTAATTACTTTGGCATAAAACTTTTTAATCTATTGTCAAATCATGTCAAAAACCTCCAACTAAGATGTTTTTCGATATCAATCATATATATGGTATATATTTAAATGTCATATTTATTCTAACTAATTTACTTATTTTGTAGACGAATGTAAGGTAGACGAATAAAGAATTAATATTATTATTTATTAAGGCTACAAAAGGCCTGTGATCTGTCTATATCACAGAAAAAAAATGGTGATAGTACCTTCCCTACATTTTTCTCGAAAACTAAAATCGTGTAATAAAGAAATGTGTGATAACTACCGATACGGTGGTTATAATATAAACAAACCTGATAAGAATATATGAAAATTGAAACAAACAAATTTAGTTTGACTGTTGATATATTTTATACAGAAAATGAGTCTCTAAAGCGTCACTTGATTGCTGGAATCTGTAATCTCGATTCTATTCTAAAATATTTTATATTTCTATCGAAATTTTATTTTCCCCTCATTTTATTAAAAAATCTCGACTTACGCAAAAAGTTTATTCTTTAGAAGTTGTTAATTTTTTAATTCATTACAATTATTTGTTGTGTACATTCCATGTAACTCGTATAGTTTATTAATAACAGGCTAACAATGTCAAAATTTTAATTTTAATTTTACAGCGCCCACTGACAGACACAGACACAAATACTTTTTTTTCCGGAAATTGGAGGAATTGTCTCAATAGAGCTCAAAACGGATATTTTCAAGAAATGTTTACGAAAACAATAGTTTTTTTTATATAGAGACGGTAAATAAGAGAATCCTAGCAGAGCTATGTACTGGTGGGACGAAGAAATAGTGGAGGTGAGGAGCAAAAGGAACGCGGCAAGGAGGTGCTGGCGCAAGAAAGCTGACCTTAGGGTATTTGAAGTGAAGTGCGCGAAGCGAATGACTATTTGAAGATGGCAATCAAGCGAGGGAAAGAGGGGAAATGGAACCAGCTGCATACGTCCAGGGACGACCCTACCAAAAAGCGGCTAAGAGGCTAAGAGTAGGATTTCCAATGTTGGAGCACAGATTATAGGAGTGGAGGAGGTTGTAAGGATTCTGTTCCCACATCAATTGAGAAAAGATCCATGGCGCAGCCGATGGAGGTTAAACTGTTCTCAACGAGTGAGATCCAGGCCGTAGTTAATTCTCTTCTTAGTCGGAAAACAGTGGGTCTAGGAGTGAAAGCCAAAAGAGGCGATTATGATCGTTACTAGGGATGATCCCGATGTACTGGTTCACCTAGACAATGCATGTCTGAGGGCCTACAAGAGAGCCAGGTTGGTACCCATCTCTCAAAAATTAACGAATAACGTTCGTTGGGCAAAATGTAAAGTAAAGGAAGGTGCTCGAGACGCTGCTACCTACGAGGACAATCAAGGAGAACGGAGGACAATCGACCAGGTATTATAGGTTTAGGAAGGGTCAGGAAGTCAAGAGGTTAATCTGCGATGAGAATGAAGGCCCGCTTAGAACCAGGAGATACTGCCTGGCTATAGTCTTCGACGCAAGGAATCCTTCAAGCACATCATACTAGAGACTCTAGTCAGAAGGGGATTACCGGAGTACCTGCTCCGCATGTTTAGGAGCTACTTTGAGGGCAGAACGCTGGAGTACGAAGGGGACAAGAGTAGGCAGAAAGTGGAGGCACTGACCGCAGGGGTCGTTGCTGGGGAGGCTAGTGTGGAACGTCGCACATGACTAAGACTTCCGTCTACCACTGCTGGAAGGAGTTGACCTAATAAGTTTGGCAGATGACATCCTCATTTTAATTAGGAGATCTAGAAAGTCAGGGTCGTTGTCGTAGGCAGCACCGACACGTGTACAGTACACAGGCTTTAGGAAAAATGTCGAGAAGCTGTGGTTGCTGTAAGTCGATTTTCATTTCAATGCAAGAAAAAAAATCATTCTGTTATTGATTTTATATATTTTTCCATAGATACCCCCTTACAAATGGGGTTAAATGTCTATAACGCTAAACATTCGAAATTTTATACGATTTTATTGTTAAATGTTGTAAATGTTGATTTTGATAAAATTTTAATTATAAACAAATACTTTTTCTGATTGAAAATTCGACTGCTATTTCTGTCAGGTACAAGTAAAACTTGGCAGGAAATCTACGACTGAAGCCGAAATGTCAATGTCAAGTTGACAAAATGAATGTATCTCGTAAAACGAGCAAAAATTAGTGACCTTTAATGTAAGTATTCCAAACTGGACCTCCTATGACGGAATAGTGAGGAAGAGGATCAGAGGATTCGAGTGTAACATCATCCGTAAGAGTGCATGCTGTCAAAATTATTTGTATATATTTTTCTTACATTGATAGTACAAATATATATTTATTTAAAAAATGCATGTTAGATAAAGACTAAATACAATACAATACAATAAAAATGTATAAACGATTCGGTTCGATATCTAAATCTATTGAAGTTGAAGTCTGAAATTTTGATATAAAGACTACAGCAGTGGAAATTAGTTGATAAGAACGTGGATATTACTGAATAGCGAAAGCTGAATCTAGCGTTCACGGATTTCTTTACCGAAGAAGATTTATGATTTTGTAATGATATCAACGGATTATTTAATGAGTTGAAAATTCAAAACAATGGAGTTTATTTATAGATGAGTTTTCTTAAAGCTTGAAAGCGGTTCTCCTTCACAATGGAAACCGATATACCTCTATCCCCATAGCATATTCTTCTGATCTTAAGGAAAATTATAAGGGCGTAAAAATGTGCTGGAAAAACTTCGATACCGAGAAAACAATTTAGAAGTTATTGGGGATATTTATGGGCCTGTAAGGAGTCTACAGGAAAAACTCTTGCTACCATTGTTTGTGTGATAGCCAAGCCGATAATCAGTATTACCAGGTTAAGGTTTGGCCTCCAAGATTAGAGTTCGTTGTCGGTGCACAAAATTTTAAGTGGGAGTCATTTGTCAACCGGAGCAAAATTTTGTTGCCTTCAGTACATTTGAAATTGGGGCTTATGAAGCAATTTGTTAAGGGTCTTGACCAGCAATCGCAGACATTTAAGTTTCGTTTCTTCGTGGGAAGTTTTCTAAGCTGTCAGAAGCTAAAGTTAAAGCAGGCGTTTTTGTGGGACCACAGATTAAGCAGATGATGAAGTCGGAAGAGTTTATACAGAAACTGAAAGAAACTGAAAGATAAGCTTGGAAAAGTTTCGTAGCCGTGGCCGAAGGATTCCTAAGGATTCACAAGGCAGAAAACACTGGTCGTAGATTTAGTGGAAAATTTTGGGAAAATTGGATGTCGCATGTCTTTGAAGCTACATGTGTTAGATTTGCTTCCCAATTGCTTTAAATATAGCATGAGTGATTACTCTGAAGAATAAGGAGATCAGTTTTATCAGGACATTATGGTAATCAAGATATAGTGGAACCCAGACCAAAAATATGGTGGGGAATTATGTTTGGCGACTTGTTAGGGAAATTTCTCTAAATTATAAACGTCAGTCGACGAACAAAAACAGCAAGGAATAAATATAATTGTATTAAATGCATAGAAATGTAACTACGGAACTACTACTATTAATAAAGGATGTTGTATTATATTAAAATTGAATATTATTTTATTGTTTTAAAAAATGAAATGATTTTTTAATAGACTTATGATATTGTTGTTAAAAGTGCTTATGTATTATTAATACAGATACAATTAATGATCAAAGAATATTGTTGATATCTTTAATAATCATCAGCCATTCATTAACGTTACACAACACTGAAGAGAAAATGTTCAACAATATTTGATTACACCCACTATAAAAAAAAAATTAACCGACACTGAGAGAGAGTACTCCATAAATTTCAAGAGAACAATGACACGTTTTCAGGCGCTTTACAACGGCCCCAACTTAATTTACACCGCCGCTATACCGCAAATTTTATTTGTTAGAAACAAGTAAAAGTGGGACGAGTGCGAGGCCATTCACTCAACAGAACTGCACTTCGATGTGCAATAAAAATAAATGAAACGTTAACATCGGTTCGTATGCGTTGAATACTCGGGTAAATTGCATGTTAGGAAAACTACAGCTAATTTATCACGTTAAAACTAATTTTTAATTTTTTTTAGAAATATTTGTTAAATTATGCCTATAAATAAAACTATTAAATACTATTTAAAAAAGCAAATGTTGCAAATGTATACGTTTTGAAATATTACAGTGTAAACGATGTACACAAACCATTTAAATTTTATATCATATAGAGATTATAGATAGTAGTTACAGATGACAAATTGCAGAGGTGATAGATGAATAATGGCAGATGATAAATCATAAATGAAAATATTGCTTACTATGTATTACTCGAGTAATGTTTAAAATTGCAAAAAGCTTCACATCAATCAAAACTGCAATGGTAGTTCTACGTTGGTGGAGAATATATTATTTAGTAGTTGGTACCAATGTAACCGTGTGAGTGACGTCAATTTACTGTTAAGAACGTTGTTATAGACAATATACATATTTGTTAATCGTTGCTCGTCTACGTTTGTTACCCCCTTAAGCTTCCTGACAAAACCTCATCCGAACGTACATTATAATTATTTACATTTCTAAATGAGTTATGTGAAGAATTGTAATTATTTATTTATTTGTTTTTTTGAATTAAATGCTAACAAATCTAATACATACAAAAATAGTATAAATAATTAAATTAATAAATTGGTTAGAATTTAATTTTTCTGTTATGTATCTAGAAATAAAATATTTATTTTTGATAATATCATAGATGCTAGATAACTAATAGTAGATATACCCAGACAAATTAAAGATGGTTTAATAGTTATTAACCTATCAGTATTTTAAAGACTTTAGATGATCACATGCTTCTTAGTAAATACAAAAACTTTTAATGACGGCGATTTTGTTTTACCACTTTAAAGTGAAGTAATAGAGTTAATAACCCATCTGTCTTTTTTTTCTTTAGATGATCATATGATTCTAACAAATATAAGTTCTTTTAATGAAGAAGGATACACAATGACTTTGTTTGACCAGTCATCGTATGTCCTTCTTCATTATATTCAAGATGTACCACAAACTAAAAGCCTCCAAAATTAGACAAACACTTTTATAATTGCAGATTGTTTTCTATACGTTAAATACAAGTATAATGAATATATTTGAAATGTCCAATGTTCTGAAGTATTCGTACGTTGAATATACTAAGAAAAGATTTATAGACATATAGAAGGACAGATTAACCCAATATATTACGACGCATTTATGGCCCTTCGTTTTCTTGCCGGTCGTCGTTTGACCCAGAAGCCCTTCAGTAGATATCGATCGGTTAAATACAGAATGTATAAGTTCAGCCACACAAATTATGGCGCTATAATTTTTTAATGACTGAAAGGCCAATGCCCGATAGATCGAACACACTAACATCACATTTAGTGTAGTGTACATCAAATAAAAAAAAGTACACTTAATACGTAATTTATAATTTATACGTTGAAAATAATAGATTTATGTTAATACTACATATTAATAGGTTGTTTGCAAATATTATATACAAACAACAAAGTAAATAAACTAAACTGAATTAAATTAAACATCCATTGTATTATATTAAATATGTAAAAAGTTTATCTTAGCGTAAATAGTAGCTTTAAGCTAAGATAAACTTTTTACATATTTAATATAATACATATGATGTTTAGTTTAATTCAGTTTGGTCATCTAAAAAATATTTATATTTATATAGGAATTGAACTTATAACCCGTCGTATGAATGATTAACAACCAGTCAGTTACGACTTATCATAATTATAGATAAATTAGCTCTGAAATGAATTGAACTTATGGTCCTATTTTAATGGTGTCCAGAGTATCCAAACGACCATAAATAAGCATTTCTTGTCGTTAAATGATACACAATATGAAAAGGGTAGAATTTATATTTCTTGCCACTAGGTCCCAAACGCATTAATTATAATAGTTATACACAGTGCCGTGTACATAAGGACGAATTAACATACGGGGAAGGTTATATGATCCGAGCGCTGGCAAGAATTTATATTACCTTCCGAGAGTGTTAAAATCCACTAGAGCTCATGTAGCTTATTAAAGTCCCCCCCCAATGCAATTAGTTGAGGTATTTTGAAAATGCAGCTCACTCAACATCCACCACTAAAATGATTGCAAATCCCTTTCATTATACGTATGACGATGAAAAGGCGAAAATTATGAACATAAGAAGTAATATTATTGGACTTACTATATTTATATTAGTTAAATTTGTGTCATAAATAAAAACCAAATTTACTCGATATGACCGTCTCTACTAAAACAAACATTAGCTTAACAGTCTGTATAACTTGTGCAATAAATATGATCTCTCAGACGGATATAAAGCCCTAGCGTACTTTTAGTGCATAGTTTCCACGAGTTCAAACCGATGTGATATCTTTAAGTTCGTTTGCCATTAAACTCAACTCCCATCATCTACTACAGCCAGATGCACAGAGTCAGTCTAGCTATCCTTCGGGATTTTCATCAAACAAAAGGTCAACTGCTTCGAAACGCATGTAACTTTAGATCAACCATTTTAAACTAAGAAGTTTATTTGTTATACTCTATCTACAAAGAATTTAAGAAGAGTCGTCCTAATATTTATCTATGTTTGTATTAGATTATTTAAATTATACTTTGTAGGATATTTCATAATACAATACAATAAGATTACATTACAATTGTTTGAGTTTGTGTTTGTGTTAATGATCTAAATCAGCAATCAGTACACACACATTACTATGCCTTGTAGTTAATACATTTATAATTGAGAACGCGTATACAGAAAACAACACCATGAATTATGCATGACACCGAAATAATAACGTATAGAACATATTAACATAAGTATGAGCACAAACGGCACTAGCGCCACTTTATGGCCGTCATGAATATTGCATAATTCTGGTTAGTGAATCGTATACATCAGGAGATATTTGATGGCATGTATACCAGCGCAGCAAAGTTGATAGTTTAGTTTTTAAAAGTATCTTCAATATTAGTGGCCGTCGAGGGATTTTAAACATGCATATACAATACATCGTGAACAAAAGTTGAATTACGTTATAAAATATTTAATATGAAGTTATTTTTATTATAACAGTCTAATAAATTCTATGTTTAAACCATAAAATGGTGATGTGGCCATCATAGTACTTTCCCTATATTTTTCTGAAAAACTATAAGGCAAAAAATCTATTCTTAAACATTTGCCCAATTTTGGATTCTTAACAATTACTTGTAATATAAATTATATAATTATGAGTGTTCACCAAAAGTTAAAAGACCTAAAATATAAACAAACACAAATTGATGCATTCATACAAATATTTCAAATAATTTTTGATGATGTTTTACTTAATGGAAGGTGGGATAGAGGATTTAGAATCCTCGACAAAAAGTAATAATCTAGTAGGAGATCCAGATAAGGTAAAGCGACAAATGCTAAAAATTATAATATTTTATAAGAATAATTTGTAAAAAAAAAAATTAGTTGCCAGGAAAATTGATAAAAATTCTAGAACATTAGAAACTTTGATGAATCTAGAATTATAATTATTAGAAAATTTTATAACCCTTTAAAAAAATCCTAGTAAATTTCACATACAATAAGATGAAATAATGTAAAAGTCTGAAAGAAAAAAATCTGAAAAATTTTGCAAGAAAACGCTTGACCTTTGGTGAAAAATAAAAAAAATAAAACTGCGGAGATATTTTAGATATCTATAAAAAATGTTTATAAATTCTAAAACTCTCAAACAAATTTTCTAGTAATGTAGAATAAAACTTACTAGAAAATTTTAGAACATTTAATAATTCCAAAAAAAGCAAGCAAGAAAAATCCAAGAGTCTAAAAGAAAATATTTCTGGAAAAAAAATCTCGAAACAATTATCCAATTTCTAAGAAATTAAAAAGAAACCTTACCAACTTCAAATAATCTGGACTTATTTTAATTGAAAATTTTAAATTTTTAGAAAAAGAAAAACCTTTCAAAACCTAATGAAAATCTCTGAAAGAAAAATTACTAAAAAATTCTAGAAATTTATATTAAAAAAACTGCTTCGCCATTTCACAACCCACGAAAAAATTTCTTGGTATCTGGACAGAAAATTACTGGATATTTCTAGAATTCTTGAAGGAAAACCTGAAAAGTTAAAGTAATAAATGCTTGATAAGAAAAATTTCTGTAAAATTTATTGTCAAAGAAAATTCTTATAATTTGGGGGAAAAACCCTGAATTAAAAATTGTCTTGTAATAAAACTGCAAAAAATTCTACAAATTTTGAAAAATATTCCGTGAATCTGGACTTTAAATTACTCAAAAATTCGAGAACCCTTTAAGAGAATCATGGATTTGTAAGATCTAGCAATTCTTCCTGAAAAGAGAACCTACGACCGAATTTGGAAATTGAATATTATTAATTACTGAAATCCCAAGAATCCTTGTATAAATCCTTGACAATTTCGATAGAATAAAGCAAGTAAAGCAAAAAAAACTCTTGAGGAATAATTACGATTTGAAGCGAAAATTCCTAAACGAAAAATTTCTAGAAATATAGCAAAATATGTTTGAAATTACCAGAAAAAATTTAAAAAATCGAAAGTAAAACCGTAAACCAAAAATTACTAACATATTCTAGAAATTTAGGGGAAAAATGCTTGGCTCTGAACTCTGAACCAAATTTAAAAAATCAAAATTATCTGAAAATTATTTTTTTATTTATTAATTAATGTAAAAAAAGTATATAACTCTTGAACAATTACGATGAGATAAGAAAAGCTGAAATATCTCAAAAAAATATTTTTGGAAAAAAATTGTGATAAAAAAGATAGAAAAAAATGCAGAAAATTTTAAAACCCTTAGCAAAATTTCTACGAATTTGCACATTGATTCTGGAACCTATTTAGAATTTTACTAATTTCCAGAATTTTTAATTACAGACCCTTAATATTTTCCAGGATTTCTTGCTTTATTTGTTTATTGAAGATATTCTAGAATTTCTAGAAATTCTGGAAAATTGCAAATATGTTTTAAACGAATTAAAATTTAAAAAAATAGTGTCGATAAAGTTTGTAAAAATAGAAATACAAGATGAATTGAAATTTTCTAGAAATTTTCTAAAGAAAACAAGCAAATTTGAATAATATAATATTAGAAATGTTTGAAGTTTCTAAAAATTAAAAAAATACAGTGAATTATTGGAGAAAATTCTTCAATTAGGGTGAGATAAAAATTTTCTAGTAAATCTTGAAAGCTAGAAAGAAAAACTGTGTAAAAAGTATAACCACCCGATAATTTCTAAGGAACTTCATTCAAAAAAATTTCTTCACGAATTGGTAACGTTTTCTATAAAATTAAAATCTAAAAAAATAATATTTGACTCTGGATAAAGTTTCTAAAAATGAGAACGTTAAATTACTTGGAAGTTTGGAGAAGTTTTCTAAAAAATCAAGCAAATTTGAATAACATAAAACAAGAGTTTCTAAAAATAAAAAATTAAATCCGGATAAATACAGAACTCTTGAAGAAATTTCTCCAGGTATAGATGATATCACAGCCAAAATGATGAAATATACGGGGGAAAGAATTCCTGGAAATAGTAAATGATATCATCAAGAATCACAAGATACTCGAGGAATGGAATTTTGTAAAAACGAAGCAATATTTCCAAAATATTCCGTTTAAATGATTAGAAAACATTAACTAATTAAATTGTCTAAAATGTTTTCCATACAAGTAATATTTAACATCCTTTTCCTTTTTTATGTACAGAATAGAAATCATAAAAGTATCATTTGGTTTCCATTTACAAATTAGTAATTACCCAATTACCCCCCCCCCCGATTTACCGTTAATAAAGGTATTATATTATAAAAAAATCTAAAAAATCTAGGACCTCAAAAAAAAAATGAAATCACTGAAAATTTCCTGAACCCTCAAGAAAAGATTTCTACAATCAAATTTTCTAAAAAGTTCTAGAGCCTTCAAGAAAATCTTTGCAATTTAGAAGATAACCTTGAAATCTGAAGGAGAAATTTCTGGAAATTTCCTGAGCTCTTGGAAAAAAAGTCGATTTCTAAATGAAAATTTTCTAAAAATTCTAGAACCTCCTAGAAATTTAGAAGACCAGTTGAAAAAATAATTTGAAATCGGGAAGAGAAATTCCTTAAACTTTCTCGAAAATAAGAAAATATTCCTAGGAGAAAATTTTCTAAAAAAAATTTAGAACCATCTAAATAATTTTATAGCCACTAGTTGAAACAAAATGTTGAGTTCTAGAAAAGCAATTACTAATATTTACCTGAATTCTCGAAAAGAAGACGAATTAAAAAAACATTTAGAGTCTGAAAGAAAATCTTCGCAATTTATAAGAAAAGTTGAAAAAAATTTAATTTGGGGAAGAAGTTATTTACCTTTAGAACACACTACAATCAATAATTCTGAAATAATAGACAATTTTGATAAATAAAATCTACAAGAGGGTGTGGCCATTATTTTAGAAAAAAAATTCTAGAAAATCCTAATGCCGCAAAGAAAATCTTTGCAATTTAAAAGACGACTTCAAAAAAAATCTTGAACTCTGGAGAATAATTTTTTAGAAATTTCCTGGACCCTCGAGAAAATAATCTAGATTTCCAGAAGAAAATTCTAAAAATTCAAGAGCCACAAAAAAACTCTGCGATTTAAAAGTTGGAAAAAAATTTGAAATTATTTCAAATTTCCTGAACTCTCGAAAATAAGTCTAGATTTTTAAAAACAAATTTTCTAAAAAAGCCTTTATTTAACTCTTCGCAATTTACTGGAAATGTCCCGAATTCTACAAAAAAATCTACATTCCTAGAAAAGAAATTTTAAAAACTTCGCAGTTTAAAAGACAGCTTAAAAAAACAATCTTGATATCTGAAGGAGAAACAACTGAAAAAAGTCTAGATTTCTAGGAACAGATTTTCTAGAAAAATCTATAGCCTCCAAATCTGAATAAAAGTTACTGGAAGTTTGTGAACTCTCGAAAAAAAGTGTAAATTTTTAGGCACTGAAGGAAATCTTTGCAATTTATAAGACAATATTAAAATCTGGAAGAGAAATTACTGGAAATCGTAAAAGAAAATTCTATAAATATTGAAACGAACTAAAAAATCTAGAACTTTTCTAAAAATTCTGGAAATATGAAGAAAAAATTACTGTAAACTTCTAGAATCCTCCAAAAAAGGTTTACAAATCAAAGTGCTTAAATTGCGAGAAAAAAATTAAAAATGAAAAATTTTGATATTTTTTGCTTAGTACTAATAAACTGTGTGAGATACATGAAATTTGTATAACACGTAATTGTAAAAAAATCCGAAATTAAGTAAATTTTTAAGAATAGCCTTTTGCGCAACCTCTTAGTTTTGGAGAAATTGTAAGGAAAATATTATGATGGCGATATCACCATTTTTATATTTCTTTACATTTTACAATTTTTAATTAAAACCCTCGCTTATGATCTACTGATTGGAAGGTCGGATAGAGGCCACCCACCCACCCTACATATACATGATAACCTCAAATATTAATCGTTGATGATTTTGCTGCAAAAAACAATAAAATCTTATATCTAATAAAAAATATAGCATAATCCAAATTTACGTTTAAATATAAATGTCCTTCTATAGCTAATACTATCTATTTTAGATTTGAAGTCTGTCTAACCATCCTGTTTAAAAATTTGATTAATTTCGATACCAAAAAATTTTGAATTTTTTTTTAATTCAAAAAGTTGTGTATAATTGATTTACTCCAAACCACAAGACGATTAGTAATTGAAATTTATATGTATATGTAGGGTGGGTGGGTGGCCTCTATCTCATCTTCCAATCAGTAAAACATCATCAAAAATTATTTGAAAAATATGTATAAATAAATCTCAAAAAATGCAAAAATTTAAAATAATTGAATCTCTAGATTTTAAATCAGCAAATATCTAGATAATTTTAGTTCCAATAACCCTCTTTTATACACACTACAGTTTCTTGTACAGATGTCGGTGATGGTTATATGTATTTTTAAAAGCTTATCTTCTTTAGTTTAATATTTCTTTGCGTCAAATTTTCTTTTTCTTTCTTTTTTTCCAAAATTGGACATCCACATAATTCCATACCTACCTATACAATCCTCCTAACGGAATAACTTTATGAATATTATTTTTACAATCGCATTGATGTTAAACCAGTGTAGTGATTAATTTCTAGTCTACAAGTATCTTATTGATGTAAATCATCGAGAAATATTTAAAAAAAATTGTAATTAATTTCATTGGATACAACGAGGCGATACGGAATTAAAGTTTATATGTATATGTAGGGTGGGTGGGTGGCCTCTATTCCACCCTCAAGTTAGAAAAACGTAATCAAAAATTATTTGAAATTGTTTCTATTAAATTTAGCAAAAATGTTACGAAATTTACGTTTTACAACTTTTAATTCTCTGGCTTATGTTTCACTGATTGGATGGTGGGTTAAAAGAAACCCACCCACCCTACATATACATATAAATTTAGAATTTAGAATTTAAAATTGAGCAAATTATTGAGAATAGCCTTTTTGCGTAATCCTCATAGTTTTCGAGAAAAATATAGGGAAAGTATTATGTTGGCCACGTCATCATTTTATATATTTATTTACCCCCATTAAGAACGAATAAAATACTGAAACTAATTTCTTAACGAAAATTCTAACAATTTGGAGGAGAACAAAAATTACTGAAAATGTTCAGAATAATCGAAGTGAACTCTTAAAAAGGAAAAATTGAATTTTAGGAAAATTCTATAAAATCGGAAAAAAATTTCAAAGAAATTATTAAAAAATAAAACTTAGAACAGAACAAAATTTGAAAGTAAAATTACTAGAAATTTAAAGAAATACTGATTTTAGTAAACATTTTAAGAGTTTGGAAAAGGTTAGAAATTCTTTTTTGTATCGAAAAATTCGCAAAATTTGAAAGAGAAGTTACTAGAAATTTAGAGAAATATTAATTTTACTAAAAATTTTAACAGAATAGAAATTCTTTTTTGTTCGGAATTTCTGTTCTCTTCCAAACTTTTAAAATGTTCACTAAAATCAATATTTCTCCAATTTTCTGGTAACTTTACTTGCAAATTTTGAGAACAATATTATGTGTGTCTTTCCTTTTTTCTGAATCAAATTCTACAGCGCCAATTAAACGAGTACAAATTACAAATAAGCAATTTAGTTTCCAACAATTTGAGTTTAAACAATCGCCATTTTGTTTCCAAGCAAGAAACTTCAATTGTTTCACCGGAATATTAAAAACTTATTAATTTCGGATGGATTGTGTCTTTTTTTTGAAGATCATTTAAGTGAAGATGTTAATTTTACGATGTTTTAAATTACAACAATCGCCATTTTGTTTCCGAGCAAAAAACTTCAATTGTTTCATCGGAATATTAAAAACATATTCATTGCGGATGGATTCTGTCTTTTTTTGAAGATCATTTAAGTGAAGATGTTAATTTTACGATGTTTTAAACCACCGAAAGCAATTTAATTTCCAACAATTTGAGTTTCAACAATCGCCATTTTGTTCCCAAGCAAAAAACTTCAATTGTTTCACCGGAATATTAAAAACGTATTCATTTCGGATGGATTGTGTCTTTTTTTGAAGATCATTTAAGTGAAGATGTTAATTTTACTATGTTTTAAACCACCGAAAGCAATTTAATTTCCAACAATTTGAGTTTCAACAATCGCCATTTTGTTTCCAAGCAAAAAACTTCAATTGTTTCACCGGAATATTAAAAACGTATTCATTTCAGATGGATATGTGTCGTTGAAGATATTATTTTTTTGTTCTTTTCATTTAATTTTTCAGCAATGTTTCAAAATGCTACGAAAAAGTGCTGCTTTCGTCATTTTTTTGACAGTGACGAACTGCTTTTATCGTTTGTCAATTGTATTATCTTAACAATTTCCGAACATTCGCTTAACTTTGTGTTTTTAACACGATAAACCCTTTCATTGATACAAACATAAATTACTTTATTTATTTATTGATTTAGTTTATTAATTTATCGTACTTATTTGTTTAGCTTATTTGACTGATTATATTAATTGCTTATTGCTTTTTGAAAAAGAAAAAAACGTTCGTTGACAAACACGTTTTCAATTGTTTTCTATAGACATTTTTTAAATAATAATTTTCAATTGTTTTCGCTAATATTCAACTGATTTTATTCATTTTCAATTCAATTTTTTTAAACGAATTTAATGCAGCTGTGATAAAATATTTTTTTTAATTTTAACAAATGTCATTTTTTATTTTCTGAAAAATTTTTACTTTAGAAAAGCTTTTCAATAATTTAAACTATTTTTTTCTAATTTTCAATTGGTTTTCGTTCGTCAAGATTTAATTGATCGTCCGTTGTTTTTAGAGATTGTCAATTGTTTCTATTCTACAAATTTCTAATACATTTTTTAGTATATTTAACAATTTTTGTCATTTTTCAATTGTCTTCGTTCGTCGAGCTTTAATTGACCGTAAATTGCTTTTAGGGACTGCCAATTGTTTTTTAAGGGCCAATATTTTTCTTCCTATCGTTCTTTTGTTTATGTTAATTCCCAATTATTTTAAAACAAATTCAAACTCAGGTTAAATGAAAATAATTTTTAAGTTTTTATATCACTATTTATTGTATAATATTCACAAACAAAGTTTACAATATATTATTAATTTTGACACAACTATACTTTCGACCTTTGCAGGTCATTATCAAGTGTTAATTTTTTTTTAAATGAACTACCACATAGTAACGGTCGCTACCATAATTTTCATTAAATTTAAACTCATTTTCTTACATTTTTTAAATTTATTTTTATTTTATTTTATAACTTTTAATTGTTTTCGTTTGTAATTTATGTCCACCTTCTTTGATTATTTGTTGATTGTTTTTTTTTTACAAACATTCCAACCATTTTTTTACCATAAATAATTATTTGTGATTCTGTAATGATTCTGTAACATTCAAATGTTGTAGTGTTTTTAACGTTTTCAATTATCTTCAAAAGTTTCAATTATTATATCACTTTTTTTTTTCAATTTAAGCTGTTTTTTTTTGATAATTTTCAATTGTTTCCTTTCGTTACATTTGCTGTTGTTTCTTAATTGTCAGTTTAATTTTTAATAACAATTTTGATTTAATGTAACTTTTTTTAAAGATTTTTTGTTTTTATCGTTAATATTCAAATTCTATTATTGATTGTCAATTGTTATTGTATCTGGAAAATTTCAACTATTTTTACTAATTATTATTGTTTTAATTGATTGTTTTTAGGCATTGTCAACTGTTTTCTAGATATAAATTTCTAATAGTTTTAAGCTTTTATTGTAACTATTTATAATAATTTTCAATTGATTTTGTTCATCAAATTAAGGTCAAAACCTTTAATTGTTTATTTATTTCTAACAATTTTAATAATTTTTTGGAGTATTGTTTAATTTGTTTTAAACTTTAGCATTCTTTTTCTAAATCACCTCGTCATATTGTTTCTATCAATTATTTTTTATAACTAATAACTACAATTGTTTTTTAGAATCTCACTTTAGAAATTATAACACCTTTTTTTGCGTTTCTTAATAATTTGTTTAAATATTTTTTTTCGTTCGATTATCCTTTTTTTAAATTTTAGTAGTTGCAATTGTTTTGTTTTTTAGAAATTCAATTGTTATAGTGCTTTGATATTTCATTAATTACGTCTGTTCTTTTCTTCCTTTATTAAAAACTAACTGAATATTAATTGAATAGAATTAACTTAAAATATTCTTGATCATAAGATGTTCTAGCGTACTCTTGACCTACCACAATAAATAAACAGTGCAATGGCCGATCGTACTCCTGACCCGCGCAAATAAATTACACGTTGAGGTAGGTCAAGAGTACGCTGGAGTTTTAACGAGGAAGTAGGCGCTAGGTTAACGCGTAGTTTATTAGGGTGGCTAGATAAAAGGAGGGTATAATTTATTAAGGCTGGATATGCTTTTTTATTTGCTATTTTCAATAAATTTAAATATCTTTTGAAAATTTACAATTATTATTACGATTTCTTTTAAATTTTTTTAAAAATGTTTCTTTATTTTTCTTTTGTTAAGAACTGTTCAATTAAAAGTTTAAACTATATTAAAGCTAATTTTAAACATTGTTGACGGTTTTCAATAGTAAATAGTTTTGTCTTTGTAAAATGTAAGTTTTATTTTAATTTGCTACTTTTTTGTTTACTATTTAAAACAAAACTTCCAACTGTTTCGCTACTCACTCTCTTGTTAATGAAGTGTTTCTTTTGTGTTGTAAAATTTAAACTTTTTCTTTTAGCGAAAATCTCATGGTTTTCGAGAAAAATTTAGGGAAAGTACTATGATGGCCACATCACCATTTTTTTTTACTGTATTTAATCCATTTCGCTAATTGGATTTGGTGTTTCGTTAAAAATTAAAACTCTAATTTAAAAGCATAATCCCTTTCATAAATAGAAATTTTTACAAAAAAGCGAATCCAATTACCGGATTACGGCATTATATCGTTTCCCGTGTTACTACTAAAAAGAGCTTAAACCGAGAAACGTAACACGCACACATACACTAAAGCGCCGTCCCGGCGCATCCACAATTTATTAATGCTTGATTTAGAAGTGTCGGTTTTGTAGACACAGCCACTAAGCGCACATTGAAGTAAATGCACGTTATTAGAGACCTTATAAATTGCCGCTAAGCCTTCGGAATACAAAATATATTAGTTTACCATTCACTCTAATTGAGATCCCGTTTGTGTGCATGCGAAATCCAATATTGCGCCGTTGTTGAATAACTAAATATTTCGCTGTGTTATTTTTTATTTCGCCACAATGAATCTAGTCCACTAATTGCATTCAACTCTAATTACGGTAAGTAATTTAAATTGATGCAGTTATAAAATAAAATACGTGCATTAGGTGATGTAACAGGGTGCGCTTTGGGTGGATGAAAATATTTATTATTTTCACTCGCCTTGACGGGTATTGCTCGAGCACTCGAAATGATTAATCGCTTTGCGATAGGCGTGATAAATCGATCACAAAGTATTTGTAAATGTTACGTGCTATGTCATTGTCTGCATTAGGGGAAACGGATATCGCTACACTTTTCAATTAACGTTGACAATCATAATCAATTCCATGCAAAAATTAATCACTTCGCAGTTCAGCGAACGTCCCTGATTTATTCGATGCGAATCTGCGTACAGATATCATAAGTCTTCTTTTGAATTTTGCGTGCGGATATATTCCTGTCGATTAAAATGATTGATTGATCTGTATGTTAAGAACAAAAAATATAAAATTATACCCTTTTATTATCATTTATTATATAATTTAAATTTATTTCAGGTTTAAATCACAATAGAACTACTTAATTCATAAATTCTTTATCAAAATAAATAATAAATTAATATACAAAAACCAAGCAATTTATCAATAGATGAATTTTTTTATGAACGCCTTGAATATTAATGTATTGTAATATAATTTTAACAAAATGAATTATTTAACCTTAACACATGAATATTCAACTCGTCCGTAAATCGACAATATGTCTTACTAAGACCATCCTAATATCCATATTCATTACTCAAGTGATATAAAAGCAGTATATATAATTATTCAAGCCATAGAATATTATTGATACTGGAACATATAACTCACTGGATATGAATTAGGAATAATACACTTGTTTTATATTTGAAACAAAACAAGTGTATTATTCCTAATTCCTACCCATAAAATATTTATTATTACAACTTGTAAATCGCCCTATACTGAAAGGTAGAAAATGATTAAATAAATAACAACAACTTGTAAGTAAGTATAATACGATGTATATATAATAATACATTACCTGGTTCAAAGCCAACTTCATGTCGAATCCGCTCGGCGATAGCCATTCGAAAAGAAATATGGTGAATGTGGCCGCTTGGATGGCCACCACACCCACCAGCATCCACGAGGCGGCATCAAAGGGCTCCAGGAACGCCGTCGGGGATATGATGCCGGTGCGCTTCGCCACAACTATTGCGATCCCGGTCTCCATGAACGGCACACTGAAATCGACCTGAAAATTAAAATATCCTTTCAGCTCGTCCCTTACCGAATGGCGGCGCCGCCGCGAATAGTTAATTATTGTCGGAAACTGCACTTGATGAAATATGAATTGCGGACGTTCCGCTCTTCCGATTCCAATTAAAATTTCAATTTCATAGTTTACATATTTGATTTCGATCGAAACGTGTCCTTTTTATTGCAATGTGAACACAGTCTGAACAATGTTGAACTGTGTCGTTTGTTTAGTCTATTATTCACGTTGATTTTACAGTTCATTAAAAAAAATAAATAGGGAGACTAAAGCAAGTGTTTTAATCAATGAAAATTTAAAAAATTAAATAAGTAATTGTGGAGGCTTTCACTTCGTGATACATTTTGATAAATTCAAAATAATAAAACAATTAACTTTGTTGGTATCACTTTTTATTTACACTTGTAACTATGGTTTGATAATGACAAGCTGAAGTTGTCGAAACTATAGTTACAAGTGTAAATAAAAAGTGATACCAACAAAGTTAATTGTTTTATTATTTTGAATTTAAAAAATTAAGTCTTAAATATCCTAAACTTATGAATAGACTCCACTAAGTTGGTTATATAAATTTCTTCCAGTTTTCTAATGCGACTGGTCAAAATTTTGCAAAAATATTCTTTTTAGAACTATCAAAACTAGCAAATTCGAAGATTTAGGCAGAAATTTGTATTCAAAACTTTTCAGACAACGTGTGTATTATTTATAGACTATATTTACTTATTTTTCACTTTGAAATATGCTGTTTATATTAAATATATAAAGTTCACTCTGATCTGTTTCTGATGACGGAATTCTTTGTCAGCGTAGTATTTTTGCCATAAAAACAATATTTTAGCCAATGTTGGCGTATTTATGTCCATTTTGCATGGAGATAATTTTATCTTGTGGCAGATGGCAGCGCGGAGAAGCTTCTTTCAATTAGATCCGCTGGATAATCAGAGATTTTGCTGATATTTATTCTTTTATTATTTTGAAGAATATAGGTTGTCATATCTATAAGTACAATTTCACAATGGTGAATTTCAGTATAGTCAGTATATTAATTTTGTCCGATTAAGTTTGCGACTGTATGAACCGTATTGGAGAGAAGATGTCTCGAGTATAGTTAGTATTTTAGCCAGATTAGCTTCTTCTTGTAAGTCACAGAGAACAAGCTAAAGTAGTTTTAGCCATACTACAAATTTGAGAGGTCTGTGTACATGTTTTACCCTTAGGTAGAGAGGCTTCTATTAAATGAGAATAAATTGTAAGAGGACCAGTCGAATCTTCCCCTTTGCAAGTTATCATCAATTTTCGAATTAATGTATTTGAATCAGCCCCACGCCCAATTCTTCCTTTTAGAAATAACGGGCGAAGAAAGTGACTCTTCTCTGACTGGTGGTGACATATGTCTTGAAAAATATAGAAAACGGGTGGAAAGGAACACAGTGTGTGATATCTGCAAAAGGTTATGCCATCCCAAGTGTTTAATGCAACATAGATGTGTCAACTTGAAAAATACAATCGACGACTGCGAATGTGAAGTTAACGTCGACATTGTTGAAATAAATAAAGAAACAAATCAACTACTGGAAATCATTACAAGCAATTATTTTAGTAACAGACAAACTTCTTCAAACAAAAGATGAGTTAATAGAAAAACTCAGGAAACATATAAAACATCTCGAAAATTATAATAGAAATGCTAACAACAATACTGCCAACCATACTAACAGCAAAGAGTTAAATGGAAATGAAGAAACATTTAAAAATCTCACTCCATATAAAATAATTACAAATAAAAGTTATGCGGATAAAGTTAAGAATACATATACAAATGAATAAAATAATTCATATAAATAAAAATACAATGAATTGAAAAGATTTGGAGTGGAAGACGGTCAACTGCAAAAAAACCAAAGCACATAAAAACCCTTGTGAGCATATCGAAAGAAAATAATATCGGTTTCAAGGCCTCTCACTATTCAAATTAAATCAATTAACAAACTTGAAAGCAGAGGACGTAATAAATCGTTAAAAGTATGTGCGGATTCTTTTGTCATCTGGACCAATTAATTAACCCAATTTCGTGACGTACGGGAATCGAAATTATATTCAATCTTACCGCTGGGAAATCTAATGACAAAACAAACAAGAACCACAAAAATGACTAAAATATGTCCGATCCATAGGAAATTGTATCGATAATACAAATATAGTTACTGAAGAAAATCAAAAAATATAATATAATGTGTATCACAGAAAACTAGAAATCAACTGAAGAAATAAAGACATTTTGTGTAATCAGTTTTAAACTAGTTTCTTCGTACTATAGATTAAGTGGGGAACACGGCAGTTTCGCAATATATTTTCGCGTAGGTGTGCATTTTAAATCGCGTAGTAAATTGAGCAAATTCTCAAACAAAAATGGTGATGTGGCCACCATAGTAATTTCCCTATATTTTTCTCAAAAACTATGAGGTTTACGCAAAAAGGCTAATCCTAATAATTTACGTAATTTTTAATTCTTTACAATTACTTGTTATATACATTTCATTCAACTCCTATAGCAAAAAATGTCAAAATTATTAAGTTTTAATGTTTTTCTTGCAAGTTAAAAACTTTATGAAAAACATGTTTTAATAAAACTTGTCCAGTTTCTCATTCTCTTTAATTTTAATTTGAGTGCATAATAAGCATAATATTTCATATTTTATTTTTTGTGCAAAAACCGTACAAGATATCAAATATTATTAAGAGACAAAAAAGATTTTAAATTAAACGGTCTTTCAAGTGGTATTTTTTTAGTTTTTATTAAATGCACCAATAAAAAAATAATTTAGTTTTCTTGTCAATCACTCATGGCCAAAATAACAAAAACGATGTACCATATTATGGTAGTTATTAATAATAAATTTCATTCAAATCGAATAAAGCGTTCAATTTTTATAAACAAAAGAAATACAAATTTTTGAAACTTTGAAGACAAATTCCGACTTAACCGTAAATTTTTAGTTATAGATAAGTTGTGTTACATCATCATATTTTGACCCCAGGAATCTATGGTCCAGCCATTTCCCCATATTAACGGGATATTAAGCAATGGGCCAAATATACTTCCTTGTGGAACAACGGTACTTATAAGTAAAGGTTCTGATTTAAAAGTTCCAACTTTAGCCATTTGGAAACGATTTGTTAAATAATATTTAATTAGACTATATGCTATACATTTTAATCCATATCTGTATAATTTATTGGGTAATAAGCTATGATCTAAGCTGTCGAATGCTTTCGTCAAGTCCAGGTACATTTCCAAAGATATTTCTTTTTTTTTCTATGCAAATTGATATTCTGTTTGTGAATTCAAATAATGCTGTATTTATTCCCTTTCCAGACATAAAACCATGCTGCATGGGATGAAAAAGTTGATACTCATTAAAAAAAATCTGTAATTCGTAAGAATATATTTTTTTCAAATACCTTTGATAATGCACTCAATAGACTTATTGGCCGGAAAATTGTAAAATCATCTACATCACCTTTTTTGTTAACAGATTTTTAAACACTTTGGTGCTAATTTCGTCATGACCAGCACTACTTTTATTTTTTTAATTTGGAAACAATATTATACACTTTAGCATACGATGTTGGGTGCATAAATATACTTTCTGAATTTAATGTCATTTTTAAATCATTATAACCTGATTGAACTGAATTATTACTAATAGTTTCCATAGATTTTATAAAATAATTATTAAATTCATTTGCAAGTTCTTGGTGATTTTTTGAGGGTAAGGTTACATTACTTTATTTATTTGTAACCAAATTTTGAATTATGCTCAACGAAGTTTTATTTATATTATCACTAGTTGCAATTTTATGAGTGAGTAAGTTTTTTTTCTTTTTCCGCAATAAATTATTATAAATGTAATTTTGATCATTAAAAATATGTCTGTATTCGGGGTTTACTTTTGATATTACTGATAGAATATCAAGAGTTTCCTTGCATTTTATTAGATATGGACAATGTGTATTTAACTTTTTAAATTTTGTATCTACTTTTTTTACTTTTTTTGAGTGGGAAACATCGATTGAAATAATTCAATATAATAGCAATGAATATTTCGTAAGCATTATTTACGTCGTTAGTAGAGTATAACGCTGTCTAATCTTGGTTTGTTAATAACGTTTTAAAGTTTTTCAAATTTTCTGAGTTATGGATGCGAACAAATTTGTATGTATCATTGGCACGATTAAGAGAACATGAGAACGTAATCTTTTGTGCGCAGTGATCAGATATGTATGAATCAAATACCGTGGAAGCATATCCTGTACTTAAATTTGTTAGGATATTATCAATTACTGTGCTTGAACTTTTTGGGTATCTTGTAGCATCTTTGATTGTTATATTAATAGCATAAGTATCAAGTAATTTAACAAACATCGTTTTATATGAGTAATTCCTACTTATATCTATGTTAAAGTCTCCAACAATAAAAAAATATCGCAATAAGCAATTTATCTAATTCTTCTAAATGATTAACTGTTAAATTCAGAGCTGTTTCCATCATCTTTTAATAATTCGTACAGATCTCCAGGGTGGCGGTGTCTTGGTAACCTCGAAAGATTGTTTTGCCACTGATGAGATAGTGATTAATGATGCTCAAATAAAATAATCTAAAATTGATATGGTTTATTTATGCACATGTATATACAATACTTAATATAATTTCAATGTTGTTTATATACTGCACCAGACATCTGCGACATTATATCATCGTTGTAACAAAATAACAGGGCAGAAGATAAGTTGGCCATTCAATCATTCTCACCTTTTTAGTATCCAGAAAAGGGAACTAGAACTTAGTTCTATTTGGTAACTCTGTTTAAGCCCTGCATAGTTTTTGATATGTCTGGAGAAAAGTCAAGGTAATATTTATACCCAAACAAGGCACGGTAGTCTAGAGCCATGTGAAATCATTTCGACTGACAAGCCTATTCAGCGTTTTAGAATCACATCTTTTTCTTGATGATAAGTTTATTATAGTTGGTGATTTCAATATAGCAAGTTATCCAGTTATACAATGTAGTAGATCATCTTTGAGTGTGTCTAACTATATTAACTTCCATTCGGATAATCAACTGAACATTTGTAGAAGCAGTTTCAAAAGAATGTTGGATTTGGACTTGTCCTTGAAGATAATTATCATCCATCATTATGCATAATATTCATGCCATAGTTCGGTGGTTACCTCTGTACAAAATTTTTGCTCAGCGTAGCCGACTTATATAATAGTTTCAAGAAAGGAAATTTCTCGTTACTTCATAAACTTAAATTTGTGATTCTTGCGAATCTGTTGTTAGCTTGAGCGATCCCGACCTTGCTTGTGATGAAATAAAATAAAATTTGAAATAGTTACATTGGCTTATGTGTTTAGAATTAGCAAAGCTCATAATTTCCTGCTGGGCATTAAAGTATTATTATTATTATTATTATTATTTCCATTTTGGTTCTAATGTTTAATCATTTAGAATATTAGACCTAAATAGCATTATCTGAAAGTTTTAAAAAAATTTCAGTTTTGATTTTATAGGAAACTGGTTAAAATGAACATAAAAACAAACTATTCAAATTACTTAACTTCTATTTAAGCAGAAATTAAACGTAAACCCAAGAAATTGTAGGATATATCAAAGAACGCAAAGATAACACACGAATTCCGGGCTTTATCAGAATAGATAATGACATACTTCAGTTAAGATATAACTAATGCATTTGCAGACTATTTTTCATCTGTTTATGAATCTAGTGAGATTACATGTGATGAAGTCAATATGCATTTGCATAACGAAATATTATCAATTGGCGCATCTAATTTGGATGAATTTATGGCCGCTGCGAGTCTTACAATGGGTCCTAACAACATTCCAGCACTGGTTGTAAGAGACTGC
Source organism: Ontholestes murinus (assembly GCA_963969525.1). Taxonomy (NCBI): domain Eukaryota; kingdom Metazoa; phylum Arthropoda; class Insecta; order Coleoptera; family Staphylinidae; genus Ontholestes; species Ontholestes murinus. Next base: position 11,733,607 of record OZ018392.1, read on the forward strand.
ATGTGTTGTCAACTCCGCTTTTACATATTTATAACATGATGCTAAAGTATAATAGATTCTTCTCTATCTAAAAATCCAAAACACAAAAACAAAGACACCGACAACATTCATAATTATTGTTTAAAATGCTTATATTTTTTTGGAAATTATGCTGTACAAACTTATCTATAATCATGTTGAGCGGTCTTTATCGACAAGGCTGCATGGATTTGTTGAGGTAAATCAACCATCACTAATTTATGTAGAACATCTACCTGATATGTTATATAAACCGACTTATCTAAAGCCTTCAATACCGTTCGGCTTGATTATTGAGATTCACAAAATGTTACATAATAAAAATTCATTACGTGGAATATTAGGGTTTTTGTTCGACAACCTTTCTCTCTTCAAGTGGTGTACCGCAGGGTTCAAGCCTGAGACCTTTGATCAACTTCTGGAATCAATTCTTAATGAGGATAGTGTTGTCTTTGTTTGTGAAGACTTTAATATAAACTTCCTCGAGAACTCTCCGAGTACAGAAATGTTAATTAATATCATCACACTTTATCAACAACACAATATAAACAATGTTTCACAAACTCCAAAATAGTTGATTTTGTAAATGAATTAAATACGGTAAACTGGGCGAATTTATACTTCTTGGAGTCAAATTTAGTAAAACAATGAGACTAATTTTAAACAAAATACAATAACTTATTCAATAAGTATAAACTAGTGAAAAACCTTAAAAAATTTAATACATTTCACTTTGCAAAAAGTCAAAAATGAACTATAATTTGAATATTATTTGAAATTTCTCGTTACGATATTAATTATCTCACTATTTATAACGAAACAAAAAAAGAGGTACAATAAACTACTGGTGGAAAAAAGTTCCAACATATACAACTACAGAATTAATAAGTCCAGTAATGTGCTAATAAACGCACATGCATATTTAATTACAGCAATAACACCAATCGCTAATTGCGTGCTTTTAGATATAAACATGCAAAGTGTATTTAGAGCAAAAATGGGTATTTAAACAGATTTAACAATTATCATTTATTCGGCAACGCGCCCTTTCACCTCTAATCCTAGAGGATTATTTATATATGAAGCTTTCAGGTCAACACATCGTATTTGCCTACCGTAACTCCAAATTTGATAAAATATTAAAATACCTTTTTACGGGGACGCCCTAAAAATACGTTTTTTTTTTCTCGCTTAAGCTGGGGGGTAACTCTTTAGGGCGCCATAAGAAAAAGATTGGAGTCCGTGCATCCCCTAAAGTCACTTTATCCGGTTGATGGTCCCTGTCGTTTTCATATAGTATGATTTCGGCTAGGAAGTTCGTCGTAAAAGCACGAAATTCGGAAGTTAATACCATATGAATAAACGTGTCATTTTGTAATTTTAATCAAATCCTAAAAATTCTATATAGTATAAAATTATTACGTTATTACACTTTTTTCGAATATGTATATATATTTTTATTTATATCGTATTTAGTTGCGTTTAATAGTATTTAAACTTCATGGTTTTTAATAGTTTTGATTTATATACTTTATTTTCATCTATGATATAGGTGATTCTGAATTTATTGAGTGTAGATAACTAGAAATTAATAATGAATAATAATAATAATATATAAAAGGCATTCCTTTTTTCAATATAAATTAAATTTAATTTCACAGTCTAAAGTGAAATTAGCTGTTTCGTATCGAAAAAGAGAAGAAACGATCCTTATAAGTCGATGCTCGTGATATATAATGGGGAGCATTTTTAATTTCGCGTGGATCTTCTATTCCGTTGCGATTTATTTGACGCGTTCCGGCGAGCGGAAAATGAGTAAAGCTTGTATTAAATCATTTCAATTGGATGTCGATTTCAAACGGCTTTAGAAATTGCTTCGGCCATAAATGTTCCAAATTATAATACTTGGGACATAATATCAGGCTTTGGTTCAGTATAATTATACATTATAATTAAGATATACGCTTCAGCCATAAAGAAATAGAAAGCCTCAATAAAACGAGTAGTAAACACAAAACAACGTGGTTTTAGAAATTGTTAAAAACATGTAGAACACTTATTTGATAATTTAAGAAACTAGATTTTTTTCCAAAACAAAAATACGTTACAAAAAATAAATTCTAAACATGATACAACAATATTAGGCAATATCATTACGAGATATTTGAATATAATAAGGAAACTTGAAGAGATGCCGTGAATAATTCACATGGCTGCGTTTACCGTATCATAAATTCTTTTACGTAAAATATTCAGAAAGTTTCAAATAGAAAATTTGATTTTCCATACACACCGACACTAGCAACTGTTAAAATTACTTTTGATGCTTTGAGTTTACGTGATGTGTTTTGAGTCAATATAACAACTGAATTTATTCACCTTACTTTACGTATTGATTAATACGTTAGATTTTGGAGTAGAAGATTTTTTGAGTTTGTTATTGATAATTTTATATGTCCATCAAACGCTTTGATTTGATAAATACGTGAAGTAAGGAATAAACTTATTACTGAAGCAGTGTAAAATTACAAAATTAAATCAGTTAATTTTATAATTCCTTTGAGAATGGTCGTCATTGACCGAAACACGTGGCAGCAAACTGAATATATGAGTATGAAACCAAACAAGTGTCTTATTTCAAAATCAGAAAATAATGACACTTTGAAAAGAAGTCCTAAAGTGGCACGAACATCTCCACGTGCAGGCTTACAAAGCTCCTAGGAGTATACGATGGAAGACAGCATCTGATTCTGATAGGGAAAGGACAGTAGAATATGTGTCATCCATCAAGACACACGTACACAAAATGCAACAGGAATAGGAAATCACGCTTAGAACATGTAAAGAAATTCTAACCATGAAAGCTGCACAACGAGGCAAAGAAATACATCAATAGATATCAAAAATGGCCTGGTACAAGTACAAGAGGCAATTGATGTCATAGAAAATTGCCACATGAGCTGGCAGAATGCCCTAGCTTTCGCAAAGAGTTTAGTAAACCTAGACAAGAAGTTAGAAACTGGAAATGCTGAGCCATCAGATAAAGGGAATAAGAGACTGACTGTAAGCCCACTTACCTAAATAAAAAAAAACACATAACACAGCTACGCCACCTGAAAATGTGGTTCTGATGATAACAGGAAGCGAATGGCAAAAACAACGGCGAAAGCAAAGGCACACAGAGACATCAAGAGAAATAGCTGCAATCATTCGTAAATAATAGCGCTAAGAAGAAACGAAAGCGAACCAAGAAAAAACGAGGGAAGGCTTAAATAATTAAACCTAATGAAGGAAAAAGCTACGTCGTTATCCTAAGTTCAATAAATCAGCGTACAGGCAGTACGAAGAGTAAGACAAACACAAAGTGGTAATGTCATAGTGGTATTTGTAGAAAACACTACCTACATAGTGACCATGAAGCGAGTAGTTGGTAAACAAGCTACGGTTAAGGTATCAATCCCAAGATGTACTCTTTATAGCCCTCACCTGGGTGCACTTACAACCGAATGTGAAGTCAGACAGGCGGTAAATTCTATTCTGGGAGACTACATAGAAGACGTCAAAATCCATGTAATTGGCCCAAACAAAAGACAGGAAAAGCAAATTTTCATACATATTGATCAAAACAAGCCTTAAAATTTCTGGAAGCAGGAAAATTGAAAGTTGGATGGATCAGTACCAACATTAGATCGGTGACAGAAGTTCAGAGATGCCACAGGTGTTTCGACTATACAAAACTGTAATGGACCAGATTAGGTGAAGCAATATGCCATAAATGCGGAGAAAAGGGCAACATTAAATCTGAGTGCAGAGGAGACTCCAAATGTTTCCTCTGTAAAGGTGCGGTGCATATGGCTGGCTCAAAAAAACGGTCCAAAATTCAGGACAGCTTAAGACGAGGCAGAAATCAAAATGGCAGAATAATGCAGGGAAACTTACACCGGAATAGGTTAGCGGATGGTCTCCTCGCGCAGCTCGTGTTTGAAATGAAGACTGATGTGGTTCTTATATCGGAGCAATATCGAATAAGGTAGATGGTTTTTGGTAAAGGAATATGTCATAGACGGTTCCTTGAAAACAACAAATCGCCAAACTACAAAGAAATTGTAGCCAACATTCATTCATACTTTGACTCTTTTCCTGAAAATCTTGGAGCTGTCATCGAGGAACAGAGAAAGAAGGGATATTAGAATAATGGCTGATTACTGCTGGACCTTGAAAAGGGACTCGGGAAACGCAGTTTTGAGGGAAAAAGAGAACGATTTTATTAAAAAATACCAACTATTGTCTAACGTAGATTATATTACATTGTTTTTTAATGAACAACTCAATTTTGCAGTGTAATTTTCTATTAAATATAGTTATAATAAATATTTTCTCAATATTTTTGGCAGTTTCTATGAAACATTTAAAACACACTTTTCCTGAAAACCTGACGTGATGGAAAAAAACTAAGCACAGAGTGGTCGTGATTAGCACACCCCATTTACTATAGGATGCCTATTAAACTTGAAACACTTTTTCATGAAAAAAATGTAGGCCTGTGTTATTTGTGAATAACGTGTTAGTGTTTTATTCCAAGTTTATTAATTGAGTCTTCAATTAACTCAAGAATGAGTGTATATCTTTTGAAAGCTTAAGACTTTTCTAAAATATTTACAATATGTTTAGAACTCTAAAAAAGCTCCTTTAGATTCCCCAAATTTTTGAATATTTGGAATATTTGTATTCTTCAGAGTTCTTTAGATTACTTTATTGATCTGTAACTAGTTTAGAAACTATATTTATATCCTTCATATCCTGCATAGCATGTTCCAGATTTACTTTCTAATATAATTTAACGACAAATAGACATGTGTATCATTTACAACCAATTTTAAATTTGATCTAAGATTAAAGATGTATAAATCATTATTAGTGATTGCACATTTATCAATTTCTGGTTTGCTTTAAATATTTTCTGACTACGTTTTTTTAATATATAATAATTTCTATCAATATTTAAGTAGATGTCTTTTTTGTAGTTAACTCGTAGACATTTTTAAACATTTTAAGACTAACAACTTTATGTAATCAACATTTTCATACAATAAAAAATAAACTAAAGTTTATTTTAGCTATTTAATATCTTGTAACTTATAATATTAATAGTTATGAATGTTTCATGATGTATGAGTTGACTCCTATAAAATATTACATATGTCTATAAGACTGTATTTTTCAATAGTTTCAAATTTATGCATCAACTTTGAACAGGAATCCCTGAAACTGCTCGATCGCATTGCATTATTAACAATAAAGCGAAATTACTTCTCCAACTGGCACCAATACGGACTGCATATGAAACTATAAAACTACATTAAAAGATGATTTCGAATGACAAACTGCATCGTTAGATTTCAATACTAAAGTAATGTAGAAAGTGTGGAGCAACTAGCGACAGCTCGGAAATTGATGCGCCAATAAATCGACGTGATTGGCGATAACAGAGGATATATACGATAATCGGCTTACATATTATGTGATCTGTAAGGGAAAATGTCCCTTCCCTTGACACGTTATGTTTTATGACGGTTTCTCTCCTGCTCCGGAGAAGATTCGGCGCGCATCAATCCTCCCTTAATTAGGTGCGATTGAAACGTAAATCCCGATTTGTAATTCCCCCGATTTCCCGAACGGTGTCTTCTGCCATCATTCCGGACGCATATTCGCAAATGGGAAATTAATGGGCCGATTGTAATACACGGCGATACAGCGTTTTTGATGACCTATGTTTTTCGCGAAAGGATAAAGTTTTACGAGCGTATGAATGGCGTGATAAAGGTTTTATTGCTTTCGCGAAAATAAGAAAAAATCTGAATGAAAATTTATTTCGCATCTTTTATTTTTTTCAATATGAACCATTTCGCGATAATATTTGGAGGATTTAAAAAAGGTCCTGTACAGAATATAGGTAGAAATTTGATAATAAAATCTCAATAAAAATAGATATATTGAAAATAATTTAGTGGCTTAACATATAAAGATTTTTCGAGCAGCTTTGCATGATGAGAGTATTGGTGAAAGTCTAGGAACATAAATTCAGTATCCTGGACAAGATTTCGCAAATTAAATTCCAAGAAGCTTTTCGCAGCATGTACTCAGATCTGGGTGTCTATAGTTACAAAATTGAATTGATAGAGGAACTGAAGCTTAAAGATCAGACATTACGAGGAGAGTTCGTTGAATTAATTATTGAACATCAAAAAGTTTTGTTAATATTTAGAACTACTATAGAAACGTTAATATAATTTCTTCGCAAATAATTAAAAGGCTTCATCATCAGATTAAGATAATTTCTAGTATATGATTTGAATTATGATATAATAATATTTATTTAAAATAAACCTATTGATCCGCATTGATTATTATTTACTAGATTTGAATATATTTTTTTTACCGGAAAAGTTTATTTTTCTTAACAAAAATATACTATCTAATGTATAAAGATATAAATCAAATGATAATAATAAGTATATACATAAGTATGATCGCAAATCCCTTATGTCCGAACAAGAGTGGACTCACTTGTGTGTTTTTCCATCTTCTGATTAAGGGATTCACGAAACTGCCGCTTTAAGGATCAACTTTTGGCCACGGCCCAAGCGGCTTTTTATACATGGCATATGCTCTAAGGGAATATCCCTATACTACCGACCAAGTCCCGGTTTTTAACCTTTAAGATACTACGTGAAATTATTCGCCGGAACTTCCCGTATTTTCACTTTATTTCCTCGGCGTAATATAAAGTTATCCATAAGGTGGATTGAAAATAAAAATAATAGAAAAAGAAACTGTTGTAAAATATTGTGTTTACATACAATTGTTACCTGATATCACATTGATAACTTAATCGCATTTCTAAATTCATAGTTACTAGTCATTTGTGATTTATCGATTTTCAACTATGTTAGTTATTCGTGACGATAAATAAATCGTCGGCGGGATCGATGAACGTCACTTACCACTGCCTCCCTTTCCGAATTAATCATTAGCGATGTCATGACCATATCAGTTTTCCTATTGACAAGGTCGGCGATGAGCCCGTTCCACTTGCCGTTCTGGTTGGTTCCCCAGCGGCCGTCCTCGACCCTCACTAACTCGTAAGTGAATCCCAACTCCTCGGAAAATTTCTCCAGTAAGTCGATACAGAAACCGGAGCAGCACTGATAAAAACTACCGTTGCGGTGCGCCATCGCGATGTCCACCCTGAAACAAGAGAGACAAAGTGGAGTTTTATTAATCCTGAAGGTAAATTTTTAAAATACTGTGTCTATAGTAAATAATTCTAGTCTGGATGTTACTTAAAACTACTTTTATCATTAAAGACTTTTATATCATGATTGATTGTTGAAGCCGATACTTTGTGACACATCTTGATTAGGAAGTAGGTTAAGAAATAATAACACTAAAATTCGTGACACTAGCAATGTGTTATTACTTCTTAACCTAGTTTGTTTTTTTATCAGATCGTGCTATGGATCTAAACTAATTATTTTTGTTGCGATAATTATGACTGTGGCCATAAAATTTTGGTTCATTAAGCTAAAATGGAAAACAATAATATATCCTGAGATATATTATAAACTAGGATGCCATACTCAGTCTTAAAATGATTAGAAAAATAAGTGCTCTAAAAACGTTAAATTTGTATACTTTGTAAAGAATATTTAATAGAAACAATAAAGGTGTTAGTGGATTACAAACAGTTAATGCAAAAGTGTGAACAGAATGAATGGAAACATTATATCTGCTGAAAGATGCTTAAGGTAAATAAATATTCTTTCTAAAAAAGATGTAAATTTCTGTTGAAGGTAATAAGTTTTCAGTTCACGAAGTTCTCGCTAGGGGTTGAGTCGGTGGGGTGTTCGTGTAGTTTGACTACCATTATTATCACCTGAACTTTCAACTATATTTTTAGCGCCACATGTATTTTCTTAAAATTGGAATATGGCGTGTCCCTCCTTATTTTATTAAAGAGTCTCTAATATATTGCTCTGCAACTACTTCACTTAACTTCCATCCACCATGTTCTTTTGTTTTCCTAATATTATCCCCAGTATCGGCAAGAATTATACAATTGAGGATCATCCAAATTAAGAGAAGTTACAATTTGCTAAGGAATGTTTCCAAATATGTTGCTTTGTATTATTTGGTTTGAGGATTCGAAGCATTGAATTATTTATTTCAGACAGGCGAGGACTAATGTAGACGAAACTGGCCTATTTGAGACCAATTTTATACAAATAATTGTAAATACTTTTTTTATAAATCACACACTTTTAATGTTTATTTGTGACTATATGTTTCACTATTTAGAAGAAGTGCATGTAAAATTAAGTAGTAGAAAAGTGTATTCTCAAAAGAAAATTATTTATTACAAAAAAACATTTATTAATTCAAAAAAATTATTTCATTAGTTCAATTTAGAAAACGGGTTAGTTCATTTAGACCACAAATTTCTTAAATTAGATCATTAGCTTTCTTAACGACAAGTACAATAAAAGAACCTCTTAATTGCAGCACTGACTCCAGCATACCGAATATGACATTTCATAAATTGAGTCCTTTCTTCCTCCTTGGTTTTGCTATTAAGTTTTTCGAAATGTTTTTGCCATGTTAGCTTATTATCTATAGTAACATCTAAGAATTTAGCAATTAGCAAGTTGTTCGGTTTTAAGGTAAACATAGTGCTATTTAATTTCTCTACGTTTACGCATAATTTGTTTGCTGAAAAGCAATTTGATGCTGTGTTAACAGATGCAGAATTTCTGTTATCAGCTTGTTCATTTATAGAAAGGCACTTGGTTGGTTTCACATTTTTTTTTTGAAATTGTGAAACCAACCAAGTGCTTTTCTATAAGCAACCCTTACTATTAAAAATGTTTCACCACGTGATAAACGAGAACCAAATTCAACAAATATCAGCTTGTTCATATTAATTACAAAAGTCCATTATTATTGTATCATCTGCAAAGAGAGTTATGTATTAATTTTTGATTTGACCTGGAAGATCGTGACATACAGCAGGTATAATAGTTGTCTAAATATAGACCTTTGAGGAACACCATGTTTGTTTTGACGTACAGCAGGTATAATAGTTTTCCAAGTCTAGACCCTTGAGGAATGCCATATTTATTTTTAGCATCAGATGACTTTATTTGATTAATGTACACACCGATTACTTAATTATGAACTGATAACGCGTATACACTTTCGGTGGAAGTTATAACAATATAGTTTTCTTAACAGTAGGTCATAATTGACACAATCAAACACTTTACTAAGACCCATAAAGGTGGCAACTGAATAAATTCCATTCTCGAATCCTTCACAGATCTTCTGGGTGAAAGCGATGATTGCTTCCATAATTGATTTTCTTTTCTGAAATCCAAAATGGTGTGTAGAGATAATATGACGCACGTCTAAAAAATCCACTATTTGTTGGTAAAGCAACATTTCAAATACCTTAGATATCACTGGGGGCAGTGATATCGTTATGTAATTATTTATATCATTAAAATCACCGTCTTGTGGATAAGTATTACCATGGCACGTTGTAGACAGGCTGGAAGCGTTGACGTTTTAATACAAAGATTAATTAATTTAGTTGTCGAATGTTTAGTTGCAATTTTCTTTTATTGGAGTAATGGTGCTCATATCTAAAAGAATTAATTTGTTGAATGCGCAATGCACAATTTACCTCAATCAAACTTGTGGAGTTTTAATAAATAAAGGACAAATGATGGTTTGATTAATTCCTTTAGAAGTATTGATCGTGATCCCTTAGTTCATCCTCAGTTAGATTGTTTTTCACGAGTTTAACAAACAGCCATCTTTTCTTTCTTTTCTTTGCAATGTGGATTTAATTAATCCACCGCCAGTACCGACTACCAGATTTTTTTTGGGTAATTTACTTCTCTTTTTGCGAGTAACTGTAGAAAATTTCGTTTCTAGATTGATGATATTTGCATTAACTGATTTTCTTCCATCGTGGTTCGTCTCCTCTGGCTCCGGGTTTAATCCATTGCTTACATCGATCATCTGTTCAGACGTGTTATCAATCTCTTTCAATAGGGACACAGATAATAACCTTGCAGCGAAGTTGTTGGTTTTATTTCTCCAGCCTATCAAGTTTCTCCAACAGAAGCGATTTAGTGAGTTTCAGATCATAATTTGACGAAGAAAGCACTAATAACCTTTCTTCATAATTTTATTTGATTTACCAAATGTACATTTCCGACACAAATGAAGAAAGGTTATTAGTGCTTTATTTGTCAAATTAATTTGATCTTCACGTAACTGAATCAATGTATGCTTCTTTTTCAAAATCCAGTGGAACTTCGTTTAGGAGTAGGAATTTCCGGTTACAGAAGTAATAGCTGATATTTTGCATCAGCTGGTCCAAATCGTTCATCTGTAAATTCATGACTAGGTACTCTCTGAAATTTTTACAGTGGCCGCTCGGCCCTATTAAGTAATTTTGACATTTGCATTTGATGCATTTTATCCCCTTTATATAAGCGAAGAAGAGTTTCTGGAGCTAAAATAAGTTTAGAGAAGACAAACATTCCATATCTAAAGGCTGTAGCCAGCAAGTTGAAGTCAACTGGAATGACAATTCCATTCTTCCTAGCAAACTCAGAAGCCTACAATATATATTGCCACTTTTCAGTCAAAAGTGTATGGAAAACATAGTTGATAGCCAGATTGGAGGTGGAGGAAAGAGACTTATCTATTCTAAATTGTATATGACATTAAGTTGGAGAAATTTGGAGAGTTACAATAAGGGAGAGAAGGAATATTTATGATATTTAACGATGAATTATGAAATAATTACTTATAAAGGGAGTAAATGGTTTATTATTAGATTTTATGTTAATTAGAGGTTAATTTTACTCTAATTAATATAAAAATGTTTCACCACGAGTTAAATGTGAATTTAATTGATTGGAGTTTAGGTGTTCCAAGGTTAGTGCTTTCAACAAATATTTACTAGCGATGAATGATATCCTTATAAAATTGGAGGAATGCAGCTTTTCACCTTCAAAGCTGTGTAGGACGCTGATTTCATGGATCCAAGTATCAACCACTGGCAGGAAGTTTGAATCTATCAAGTTTTTTGAGAGCGTTTTAGAGAGGCAGACACGGCTATCATTCCATATTCGATCCTAGATCTAATCAACGATGTGTACAAAGTCAGTAGAGATTTCAGATCAGAGCCCCACCATGTGTGTGCTAATGTTTTGAGAATATTTAAAATTTTATGTGTAGAAAATTTCAACTCCTGAATATGTTTCCAGGAAAGGCAATAATCAATAGTTAGTCCTAGGATTTTAGGGATGGGATCATCTTTGAAACGTAATTGATAATTAGGAAGATTCTTATACTTGGTAAAGATAAAATTTTTGACTTTTGAGGAGAGGGGGAAATGTTAGCGTGTCTAATTTCATGGGCATATTTTGTATATATTTGATTGACTCTTTCGAAAATAGTTCGTCTTTGTAAATGTTTAAAAAGTTGTGCACTTGTTCACATTCCAGAGATTAGCACCCGTACCGAGGCAAAGTAGGTAGAGAGCACACCCTATTGGTGGTGTATTTTGAACCTACCAATTAAACACCAGTTACCCCCAACTTCAGGGCGGTGCAAAAATTTGCGTTATTATTATGTCGTAGCATTCAGTCTAAAAAATTGAAATCTTTTTGAAACAAACTCACACTCAAATCGCAACATAAAATATTCCAATGTTTTATCGTAAACTTGTAATTTATGTAACAAGTGTAAATACTCCGTTTTGTTGTAGTACCAAAAATCAACGTGTTTATTTCATATCAACCGAACCAGTATCTCGGGCACGCGAAGAGAATTTAAATAGTAAAAACTTCAACGCGTCCTACCAGGAAAGGTTATGATACTGAAGCCAGTCTGATAGTTCTGAGAGGGCACCATTTCAACGATTAAATATTAAATGAAACATAACAAGAGTTTTACTTCCCCTAATTTGAAAATTTGGTTCCATCAAGAGAGTAGCAGAACAAGTATCGATTAGATTAAATAGTGTTTGAATGTTGTTACAAGAGCAATATTAGCCGACATCGTTTACATATTGTAGAACTATGCAGTAGGATTGTAACAGCTTCTTCAGTTGTTGCGTACAAAGGATGTACAAAAAAGGGCCTAGGATGGAACCTTGAGGTAAATCAATGTGTAATATTCGTCGTTTTTAGGAAACAGAGTTTGGCATTTTATTGAAGTACATATTCCTCTTATAATCGAGTAAGTGATATTTAAGAAGAAAAACAAATTAGATAAGGACTAAAGGTAAATTGATTGGATGAGTTACATGAAGACAAACTTGATTATAAAATAAAAACCTATTTTCACACAGTTTATTTAAAACATCAAATATATATATTTCGGACACAAGTGACCATTATTAATTGTTTAAGGTACTACTGAAGCAAAAGCAGACGACGTATAAAAAAAAACAGCAACTGTAGAGTTTTGACCTAGTAATTCTAATTGAATGTCTGAGGAAAGTTTCACAATATTGTCGAACTGAATAGAAGAATAAATTTGCTTGTTCTCTGCCTACCAATCTAATCGGTATTTTATTATAAAATCAAATAACTTTTGCACATAAGAGGTTTTTGGTTTTAAAAAGAAACAGATAGTTTATTCATATCAAGATTTTGCGATTATGCCCTTAAGTAGAACCTCATTATGAAATCTGAGGATAATAAGTTAAAGGTAAAGGTCTTTAAGCATTGAGTAGGATACTCTATCTTTCCCTGGAGATTGACCTTTTCTGTCTTTTAAGGCAGAATCCAATTCTGCAAGGGTAATATTGAAAAAAGTCACCTCATTTCTTTTTTTCAATATTACCCTTGCAGATTTGATTCCCAAAAGGGGTAAGATTTTCGAAAAATGATAGAAGGCATTGGTTATCCGTTGCTTTTGGCAGTGCAGGAACCAACACCTTACCGTTTTCCAGAAGAAGGAAATTGGAGTTGTGCGGGAGATTGATGTACAGAAGGGTCCAAGTGAGTTTTTTTTTCTTTCTATTAAATAGTTTTTCTTTTGAGAAGGCTATTTCCCTTTAAGCATCAATAAAGTTTTCGTGTATAGAAATAATATCAAGCGAAATTGTGTTATTTCTATATTACAAAATGATTTACCACGAGTTACACGAGAAACTAGTTTAAGATAAGTTTTCGAGTGTACGATTTGAATATTTTTTGATTGCCCTCTTTCTTGAGATTTTTACTGTTAAACCCAAGATATGAGGATTTGTGGTGGAAAGGATTAGAGAAGGATATCTAATGGTCGACTATTGTGTTTATGAGATCGATTAAATTTAAATATGAGTATCCAGTTGAAAGGCATCAACATCTCTAGAGAATTGAACCTAGTTTGCTAGGTGAAATTTCCGAGAAGGATGAACCCGCCCAGTTCTAGGATAATAGGAGCCATATGTGTGCAAAAGCGTAATGATTGGGATGTGATCACTTCCAAGTGTCATCAAGATTCTGTTAAGGTACCAAGAGAGACAGATGAGATAAAAATGTCTATGATACTTTTGTGTACGGTAGGAGAGTTAAAACGTGTGGGTTGGTTATAATCCAAAATGACCAGGTTAAAGAATTCGATGCGATCTTTTAGGGTTTTCTTTTAAACATTTGAAAACACATCATTAAGTTAGACCACGTGGCAAGTGAAGTCACTTAGTAAGACAAACTGAGAGCTCAGAGAAAAAAGAAAATGCCAGGCCTCTGAAGGAAGGATTATTGTGGGAGGAAGGTAACCCGAAATAATTACTAGGGACTAGATTTTACTAGTGATGAATTGGGTATTTGTGGGGATCAAGGGAGAGTTTATATGGGTATCAGAAAAAGCAACAGATGGTTTAATAAAAGCAGCTACTGCACCTTTGACATCTAGGCGGATTTTATAGATGTGAGTAATAATTATATTTGTTGTTGTTTGTGGTTTAATTGGTTAAACCAGATTTCTGAAAGACTAAGGATGCCTTTCGATTGAGTATAATTATCATGAAGTGATGAGGGGCGATACATTTTTTTAGTGTCGAGTGGAATTAATTCCTTAAAAAAAGAAAAAGGCAAGATAATTTTTTTTATAAGGTTGTGGAATTCAAAATTTAAACATATTTTTTTATATCCCTTCCGGGATATTGCCCATTTTTATATTAATAATTACAACAAATGCAAGTGTTTGACTTAATGAAGGAGAAAAAGAGAAGAAGAAGAGAAACTAAAGACGAAAGTGGGTAGAATAGAATTAGAACTCACGTGAAGAACTAGACATAATACAGCTGGAGATAATGCTACTGCCCTCGTTAGCAGCTCTCGGTCGAATCGGTTTCTGTATAACTTCGGCTTAGGTTTGATATTATACAGAAAAGTATATCTAACATAACCTCTCGAAATTGTAACTGTAAACTATATATAAATAAGTAATTTTTGTACTGATATAATAATCTTATTACTTACGTTTAGACAGCTTTCACTCTAGCGTCGAAATTACAAATTTACTTTTTAGTCAAACAAATAATACTTTTTCCAATGTAACCATTAGGCGTTTCTTCAGAAACACGATTACATTAACCTCGTCTATATCTACGTATAACAAATTGCCTATATCAAATCTATCAGATTTCACTAGCGGTCGAAATTAGGCTGCAGTGAATGTTAGGCTACTTTCCTTCATTTCTTGTAAATATTCTTGTTAATTACTAATCATTAAAAAAGATTGTGGAGTGTTAGTTTTAGTAATAAGAATTGTTACAAGTATGAATTTTTCAATGTTTTAGACGTTAATTATAATTAGAAGGTTAATTAAACACGTGGTTTTGTTTCACTATTTAATACAGTAAAACAAAACCAATTAAACTTATAATTAATATAAAAATGCTTCACCAGGGGCTAAGTAAGAATTTATTTGATATTATTTATGTATAAATCTGTTAATTCCTGTAAAAAGCAAGCGCAAATAATACTAGAAAAATTAATTCCTAAATAAATCAAATTCCTTGTCACATAGTATAAGAGATAATTTTAATGTTTCAGTGTGTAAGGTTAAATTTTTCTAGTTTCTTTTAAATTAATAAGAAAATAGTGTGAATTTAACCCTATTCTGTAATTTGTTTTGTATTTAGTGTATCTACTGATTAGTGTTGATTACGCCTGTTGAAATGTGTAGTGGCTTTTTCGTCTCTGGCAAGTGCTCTTATTTCACGGAGACAAATGGGAAAGGGCACCTAATTGAAAGGGCAAGTCGAGGTCGATCGTAATTTTGGTTTCCACGAGCTGACTACAACTGCGACGAGACAGTCATCAGATGTGGTATATTAGGATCGATTGTTATTTTAGCTTCCACATAGCAGATAACAAGTATTACATTTAACAACACATTTAACGATTGATAAATTTAGTTCAATTATAATCAATTTTAATTTTAATATCATAGAAAAATTATATTTATTAACTGCATTAAAATTTAAAAAAAGTAATATAATTATGATAATTCTACATGAGATCATTTGATGATGAAAAATATATTTGAATATTGCATTTCTGCATAAGTTAGTTAATTTTTTGTAGATAGTTGATTGAAAGGTTAAATTTCAATATTCCACGTGGTCTTCCATGATTGACACTATTAATCCATGGAACAATTTCACACATACGTAGATACAAATACATAAATATCTGCGAGTGAAAGATCACGCGATCAATGGCCAATCAGGCTTGGCCTGTCAAGCACACTACAAAAGTTTTTCAAATAAAATTCTGTTGAAAGCAAGCCGTTTATTAATCGGTAGCGTGGAAAAATATCTGACAATCGTTATATGATTTCTTGTGCTGAAACATGATATTTCCAACGTTTGTTTTATACGCCGATGTTTTGGCCCAGTCTAGTGTAAATCAAACTTTATTTAAATGCATTCGATGGCAGTGCATCAACCTGCATGTGCACGCAAACACTGAGCGGTAGAAAAAAAACATCAATAAATTGTTGTCGCTAACAGTGTGTTATTCCCGTAGCGTCCATAATAAATTAGACCTGTCGATAATAATTCTCCGGATTTAATAATTTTTAGAATATCAAGTTATTTATTCACTTTACGAACATAAAAAATAAAAATAGTAATAGAATTATAGAAAATGTTATCATTTTTATTTATTATTATATCTGCTATGTAAATAATTAATTAGACTTATTATACACAAAACTAAAACAGATGACCAGTAAACCTAAGGTTAGAGAAAAAGACATCGAAGATGTTCTATATTAAACATTTTTGCTGCAAGGTAATCATACAATTATTAACTCATTCCAGAACAAAACATCGTAATGTCAGTTAAGACTATAGATAAGGGTAGTTTAATTACGTAGTGAAAAGTTCATATAATGTAACACTTTTATAAATTACTCGTTATGTAGTAAAATACATCAATGACCGAACGTTTAACCGACAGTGTAATATTACAAGCCCCCTAGTGTAATACGCGAACGGCCATTTCGAATAATCTGTGTCCGTTCAAAGAGTAATCTCGAACAATGTGCGGCCCGATACGTGTAATTTAAGCTTTAAAATACCACTTCAGATCATCGATGGCCATTCGAAATTTCTGCGGCGTGAAACCGAATACACGGCTCGGTCAGCTTAATCGGTGCACGTATTAATTTATCTTCGCAAAAATGGCAGAAAAATCAATCGGCTTCGATGCGACAATAAAATTAATTGTAGAATATTGGCGTTGTGAAAAAGGAACCGGAGTTTTAATCTCGTGCATAAGCAACGTAGTTAATTTCATTCGTAAATCCTAGTAATAAATCATTTGAGTGTAGTGAGTTTGAAGTTGAGGTCGCTCCTTGTAGTTCGCCGGACTGAAATAGGTTGATTATTCTTGTTTTCCAACTGAATAATTGAAATACTCTGCCAACTTTATTAAAACTAGTTAGGATGATAATATATTTAATTACGGTTGGTATTTTTGTTACAAACGGAACAGCGTATGCTAAAATAATATGTTAATATCAATTGTATATCTATAAATATTATACAGGATCTAGCCATACAACTGTTACCAATATTTAGGAGCAATGTATAGTCGAAATTCTAGCCAAAAAATAATAGCAAAGTTTTGGTTATTTTTTAAGGACATTATTCCTTATTAGGCTAAGCGTTCAAAGCTCTGGCGAATATCGTTGATTGATGAGGCATTTATTTTTCGAAATTCCATTATCACTTAATATAATAATAATAGTAAACTATTTATGATTTTTTAAGTCCTTATTTTATTCACTACAATTGTTTCGCTACACTATAGCTTCTTCAGGTGAAGAAATATAATTATTATATTTCTTCACAAATATAATAATTATTCTTTTCTCTATGTAGAGTATATTAGTGCATAATAGTCTTTAGTAGTAGTATTTATTTATTAAATATTCTGACATAATTCTATCTTAACAAAATATTTACATTTAAAATCAATGGTCATCTGCCCGATGAAGCCACTGTGTGATGAAAAAATTGTAGCAGTATATCTACATAATTAAAGCTAAACTCTTAACATATCACTGTTTCAATAATTTTAAATTCAATGGAGTTTTGCGAAGAGCCTCATCGTTCAGTATTGAAAACATAATTATTGTGATTATGACAGATTAATGTCAAAAAGTGACAAATATAGCAGATTTGCTTAAATATAATCCAAAAGAAGGGTTCAGAGGCTGCCAACATGTCTTAATTGACCGATTGAATGAATATTGAATACCAGTGACACTATCAGTGATTCTTGGTGTCTAATTTTTGTACGTGTTTTACTCATTTATAAATTTGTTTTCTAAATATATTATAAGCAGAAAAATAAACAGTTTTAAATGCACATGGAAAGGCTTGAGTTTACAATTAGTTCAGCGCTTTCCCAATTTAGCTCAGTTGTCACTTCTGTTACCAAGGTTCTGTTTTTGTGGTATTCCATTATTAATTTTTCCAAATTTGTTATTTATGCCTACAAAATAAAAAAAATTAAAACTTCATGATTGGTCTAGTGTGTCAAGTTTTTGTTAGGTTTAGTAAATATTTATTCTAAAAATTTAATCTAACTATTTGTAGATTATTGTTATCCAACATTTAATTTTAGTTTCTTGATGGTAGGTAGGCGTTTACTTTGTAGGATACCTTGATTAAATTGTAATTGAAATACGGTGACTTTATTTGACCACCTCAACACATACATTATAATATCTTTTAACAACGAACCGTACTATCCACATGATTTTAATACGGATACTGCAAATAACAGCCTTGATAATAACACCTCGGAAATTGCTAGACGACCCTATAGTTCACCATATATACCACTGATACACTAATACAGAAATGTAAATCTTCTTCCTTTGGATTTCCAGAAGATCAAATGAGAGATGCTAATAACGATGAACCAGAAAATCATAAAGAGGAAGCTGCCAAACCAAAAAACGAAAATTTCGTCGACGACCTAGTAAAAGGTAATAAAATCACCATATCATGTAGGGCAGCGTGGACACCAACAACAGAGGTAAGTCACTACATGAATTTATCATTAGTAACAATTTAGAAATACTAAACCGAGGCTCTGAACCCACGTTCGTGACAACTCGGAGCCAAACTGTAATAGACATTACATTGGCGACTAGCGGTATCTCAAACAAAATCCACGACTGGCATGTGTCACCGTCGGTTTCAATGTCAGATCATAGGTGGATCAAATACACACTAACACATACAACCGGTAAGAAAACACGTTACCTTTGCAACCCAAGACTAACGGATAGGAATGCCTACACAGACAACCTCTCGCGGAGTCTGCGAACTTGCGAAGCTACCGGCCAACTTAATACAATGGAAGACATTGAAGCCTATGTAAATACGCTTCAACACTCCATTATAAAAGCATATAAGGACTCCTGCCCTGCGAGAAAGGTGGAAGACTCCGAGAACGCCACACCTTGGTGGTGCGGAGAACTCGACCATCTCAGAAGAGCTGCGAGAAAATCCTTTAACAAAGCAAAGAAATCTAAACAACAGTCGGACTGGATGGTCTATAAAAACATCCAACAAGACTACAAAAAACTAATAAGGCAAAAACAAAGGGCAGCCTGGCGGTCTTTTTGTGAGGAGGTTGAAACTACCTCGGCAGCTGCAAGGCTCAAAAAGATCCTCTCAAAGGATCCCTCACGACAACCAGGTTGCCTAAAACGAGAGGATGGAAGTTACTTTTCTAACCTCTCGGAAGCAGCTGAGATTCTCATCAACACCCATTTCCCAGGATGTACGAACACCTCCGATGAAGGTTGGTCAGAACCCACACCCTCAAACCCCTCCAAGGAGGATTGGGAGGTGGCAGATCACCTCACGGAAGAGACACGTATAACCTGGGCAATCAAAAGCTTCTCACCATTTAAAGCGCCAGGCTTGGACGGTATATTCCCGGCCCTCCTCCAATGGGGGCTGGACATATTATCAGCCCACCTAGCCAAAATCTTCAGGGCATGTATTGCGTTCAGATACATCCCTCTAGCTTGGAGAGAAGTAAAAGTTATCTTCATACCGAAACCTGGTCGTATAGATTATACACTAGCCAAATCACACCGCCCAATTAGTCTAACGTCATTTCTCCTGAAAACGTTAGAGAAATTGTGCGAAAGATTAATTCGCGAGACGGCTTTGATTACGAATCCGATCCACGCTAACCAACATGCATACACTCAGGGGAAATCAACGGAGTCGGCTCTGCACACTGTTGTAGACCGAATCGAAAGATCGCTGGACAACAAAATGTCCACCTTGGGCGTGTTCATTGACATAGAAGGTGCTTTCGATAAAACGACCTTCAGAAAAATGGAAACTGCTCTCTCCACGCATGGTGTGAACCCCACAGTTAGTGGATGGATCAAAAGCATGCTGGAGAATAGGGCAGTCACAGTAAATGTAGGAAATACCACTGTCAGAAAGATCGTTGCAAAAGGCTGCCCACAGGGTGGAGTACTCTCACCACTCCTGTGGAACATAGTTGTTGACAGCCTACTGCGGCGACTTAACGATAATGGCTTCCACACCATAGGATATGCAGATGACATAACCATCCTGCTAACAGGCAGATTTGAGACGGTGCTATGCAGCTTGATGCAGGAAGCCCTCAAAATAATCGAATACTGGTGTAACGACCAGTCTCTGACTATAAACCCGTCAAATACCGAAATGGTCCTCTTCACAAAAAAAAGGAAACTAGGTAAGCTAAAGCTTCCTATGCTCCTCAACACCCAGTTGACATTGTCGTCAGAGGTCAAATACCTGGGAGTGATCCTCGACGGCAAGCTGACGTGGGAACCACATCTCAAAATGAAATGTAAAAAAGCATGCGTCTCCCTCTGGCAATGCCGGAGGGCTGTGGGGCAGACATGGGGGCTCTCTCCCAAGATAGCACTTTGGCTGTACACAGCGGTAGTAAGACCAATGCTAATCTATGGAGCACTGGTTTGGTGGCCCAGAGCCAGACAGAAAACCTCAGCAAAGCAGCTTACTCAGTTGCAAAGGATAGCATGCCTCAGCACGACCGGAGCAATGCGAACAACACCCACTGCAGCAATGGAAGCAATGCTCTGCCTTCCACCTCTCGACTTATACGTAGAGGAGATGGCCACGGCGGCAGCACTGCGCCTAAACTCAGTTGGACTTTGGTACAAAGGAGGCAGGGCTGGCAGACACTGTCACCTTTTAGAGGAGGCTGCCAAAAGACACCCCTCTTTGGAAGGAAGACAGACAATTTGCCACCCTGCTACGTCTTCAATAGACCCTATAATGTATCGATAAAAAGAGGAACCGGGAGTGTAGAGGGTGGGGAAACCCTCCGAATTTACACCGATGGTTCTAAAACCAAAAGAGGATCCGGGGCGGGAATTTACTCGCAACAAATGGACCTCTCATTGGCTATACCCCTAGAGAAGCACACAACTACTCTGCAAGCAGAGATCGTTGGCATCATCCAAGGGGCGAAAGAAATCCTACACCGAGACATCCGTGATAGGAACATCCAAATCCTTACAGACAGTAGGGCAGCAATACTAGCAGTGAGTAGTCACAAGATCACCTCAACACTAGTAAAAGAATGTCACAACACCCTTAAACAAGCAGCACAATCAAACAGTATTGAGCTGCGCTGGGTCAAGGGACACAATAATGAAGAAGGCAACAGCAAGGCAGACGAGTTGGCGCGAGCTGGATCGGTTCTCAGTGATACCACGGACGGGCCTCCGATCGCGCCAACCCCGAAATGCCTCACTGATATCCTCAAACAAAATACTCTCAAGATGCTAAAACAACGTTGGGACAACACCTCAGGCTGCAGACAGGCCAAGGAAGCAATACGCTCACCCAATCTGAAAACAGCTGAATATTATTTGCGACTATCCCGGGGGAATCTGCGTCTTATCACAGGTATCCTTACGGGTCACTGTCAGCTAAGGAAACACTTGTTTACTATGGGACTGGTGGAAACCCCCATATGTAGAGCATGTGAAGAAGAGGACGAGACAGTGGAACATGTGTTAACCACCTGCCCGGCTCTCGCCCACCTTAGAGAATCCATGCTAGGGGAGCTCTGGCCGAGCATGGCCAACATAAGGGATAACCCTCCAAGCGTTGTGCTGTCCTTTGCTCGCCACCTTGGGTGGCTAAATGAGTGATAGAACAACGCAGGGCTGTCCCAGTCAGGGGGGCACAATGGGCCTAGTGAGGCCTAAGTGCTCTGGTCAATGATTTGATCACCCTTGGCAAACTCAATCCAGATCCAGAAGGTAATAAAATTAAAGACAACAAGGACCCAAGAAATTTAAGAAGTAACTCAATGTTAACATATATAAAAACTAAAATAAATAACTACATAAAAAACTTTTGAAACTAAAAATTCACAAACTACATAAGTTTTAAGAATTAGTGAGTGTGACGGGGTTTTTAATATTTAAGAAAACAACTCTATAAAATACATAATAATATTCGTAGTGCAAATAAATGTTTAAGTGAAATTACTGTATAGTGAAACGTACCTGATAGAAAACACAAATGCTCTGAACATTGATGGATATAACGCATTATTCATCGATATAATCGATATAAGTTTATATAATCAAACGATTGGGTTTTAGTGTACATATGATATTCTTGAAATCATGGATAACAAATATAAATATTAAATTAGTTTGTGATAATAAGATCATCGTTATACTGGCTGCATACAGACCACCATCAACATGTCGTTTCAATTTTATAAGACAACTAGAGGACACTCAAATTGCAATAAGCACATTTATATATTTTTTTTCAAAATGCCCTGTAAAATTGCACTTACTTGAAATAATTCAAAAATAACAAACGTAAATCTTGGATAACAAATGGCATAATAAAATCAATTCAAATAAGGGACAAAATTTATCAAGTCTTAAAGAACCCTCATGATGCTATAATAAAAAAATTACTCTAAACGATATAGAAATACATTAACTAACCTAAATAAAACAACAAAGACTCCACCAATATCAAACAAGTGTGGAATGTTTCAAATCAAATATGTGGCGAACTTAAGCATACCCAAAAGGTTTCCTAACTTAGCTAATAACTTTAATGATAACTTTATCAATATTCCAAATGCCAACAAAATCAATAATGAATAAAGAAAACACTTAACTTTTTTATACCACTTATATTTTTTATTTCTCGTGACTAGTTTCAATTACAAGGTAATCATTATCAAACAGTTTGATAATGATTCCCTTGTAATTGAAACTAGTCACGAGAAATAAAAAATATAAGTGGTATAAAAAAGTTAAGTGTTTTCTTTATTTAATAATCGAAAATGTACCACGAAGTAAACGCCTCCAAAATTCAAGGAAATCAATAATGTTCAAGCCAACGTAAATTTGAAATGTATTAAGGGGTTAGGCCACTCTAGACTAGGAAAAAAGGTCATTTTCTAGATTTTTTAAACAAAATCTAAAAGTCCTATTAAAAACTGTTTTATATTTCTTTATTGTATGCACATTGAACTTTATCTCCAATTTTTATTTTTAAAGAAAATTTTCAAAAATGATGTATCAAAATAAAGAAAATGGAGGCCCCTATCGGAGCGTAGGGCAAAACGGGCAAAAAGATCCTGGAAACAGCAATGGACCTGGTAGAAAAAAAGTAAATGTTTTCTGAATCTCTGATGTATACTCTAAAAAAATACGAGCCGGATTTTGAAAATCTTGATTTTGAATAAAATGGCGCACGTTTGAAAAAAAGTTCATTTTTCGGGCTTAAATCCTCGAATAAAAACGTTCATAAAAAAGGAATGAAGCACTTTAAAACAAAAAGCCCTCGTATTTTTGTAGTATTTTTATGTAGATTAAGGAATAAACAGATTTAGACTGATTGATTAATTCGTATTTGAGATTTCTTTTCGCCCGATTTAAAAAAAAAATGCAACAGTTCATTTTACAGAAAGAAATACGTTCAAACTAGTGTTGCTTTGATAGTTGTACTATTTGTAACACGCAAATTAATTTGTATTATTCAATGTCTGTCGAAGTATTAGCTAAAAAAAAATGGTTTCGAGAAAAACGCGATTAAATTTTTGACTCATAGTTTTTCATAGAAATAATGCATTAATTTCTCGTCTGCAATGCCTGCGCCATAAAATTAACCTTCCAGATTCATTTTCTCATCGTCCTGATCCTTTCTTGTTGATTTCTGCGCCATTCGAGCCTCTTTTGCAGCGCGCGCTAGGATTACTGGATGCGGCGCTCGTCGCAAAAATCGTAGCAGTTTTGTCCGATTTTTATTCCCAAGACCTGCATAACTTTTATTATGCTAAATAAGCCGTCGTTAAATACACACATGGCCATATTTGCTCCAATATCCAACACCACTTATCCACCTGAAGTTGATTTTTCAGACATCGACCACGCAACGGAATTGAAACCAACTGATAAGCGTTACCAAGCCGAAGAATGACGAAAAAACGCGTTTTCTCCACAATCCGTCATCCGAAACAATAAATCCGTGATAATTTTTAGAAGATTGATTTTGCTCTTCTTTTTCTGCGCTTTTCATACATATTTTGCACACAGTTTCAGTTGCTTTACCAATTATTTTGGCAATTTTTACCTATCAAATACTTCCGCGCGGCTTTAATAAATTTTCCCATATTCTTAAGACTCTAAACTATACTTTAAGCCAAAAAAAGATCATTTTTTTCCAAATTCTAGAGTGGCCTTATCCCTTAACAGATTACATTCATTTTTTGTCCAGATGAATACTCGATTATTATACATATAATCATTAAAAAGTAATAAAGCTGCAGGAGTAGATGGGGCTGGAGCAGAAACGCTAAAAACACTTAAGTCTGTAATATCACAACCGATAGCTTTCATCATAAACAAATGTTTGGCAGATGGTACATGTCCTAATATTTTAAAAATAAGTATTGTATCACAAAAATTTGAATAACTCCCTCAATTACAGACCTTTAAAAACTACGTTCGCAAACATCTCTGGAAAGATATTAGCATATAGATTAAATAACTGCTTAGAAAATTTTTTAATTTTAGCAGAGAACCAATACGGCTTTAGACCAAATCGAAACTTATTGCAAATATGTATTCAGCTCTAAACAATGGTAAGACATCTATTTGTGTATTCCTAGACCATGTTAAAGCATTTGACACTATCAGTCACACTATATTCTTAAAATCAATAAAAAAAATAGGCATTCGAGGAAACCACTAAAGCTGTTTCATTTGTATTTAAAAGAAAAAGCCCAATGTGTCCAACTAAATCACATAAACATTTAAATGCGGGGTCCCACAAGGAACAATACTTAGCCCCGTTTTATTTAATCTATATGGTACTTGAATGACCTATTTTTAATTTTAAAACTATAGGAAAATAATATTTTATGTAGATTACCCTACAATAATTTTCCTCGCTAATGATTGGTTTGAATTAAAATAAACTGTAGAGAAATATCTGAAAAATATATTTGGATAGTTTGCTAAAAATCTGCTAAGCGTTAACTTATCAAAAACTTAATTCCTAACAATAATTTCCACCGTACAATCCTCACCAGATTTTAATACCCTTACTCGTATGAATAGCACAAATTATATAAACGAGAAAATTCGACAGCTTTGATCTAAATTTAAACACTTTAAGCTACTATCCCAGCAGAAACTCATATAAATTATGGCATACAAGCATAGGATGATATGGGTAAAACTATATTGAACAAACTAATTATTAGACAAAAGAGAAATTTAAAAATTATATTTAAACGCCCGTGTTTGTACCCTTCTGATATGCTATATAAAGAATATAAAGCAATTGATGCCATACAGCTATATTTCCTGCAATGTATCATATGGCAATTCAAACACGAACATACGCTAAGAACAAATGGTCTTATATATGAAACAAGAAACACAAAACGTCTTTATTCAACACCGCAAGTACATAAATCCATAGGACAAAGGTGCTTTAGCTACTTGAGTCCAAAAGTCTATCAGTTCACAACAAAAAAAAAACAATGAACATAAACAATTTTAGAAATAAAACAAGAACAACGAGACAATCATTACACTCGACCGCTTGATGCGTATACTGTTGTGATGTATCTATGCCACCTTTTACATTTTACTTTAATTTATTGATTGATTAGGTCTGTGTTTTAAAACTTTAAGTTCTTGCAGTTCTTCAATTCACTATACTTTATATACATATCGATGCTCTAGCATAATTCAATGCATTGAACTATTTTTATTTAATTGATGTCTTAGTTTAATTTATCTACTGATAGTGTGTTTTATATTTGATTTATTTTATTGATTGATATATTCTTTTATACTTTTATGTTTATACTAGAATTTTTTAATTGCGTTTTTAAGATTATACATTATACATTTATTTATTTTCTAGTTCAACTTATCAATGTAAACCACTCCACATAAGATTTGTCTTATAAGAATGATAAGCATGTTTATTGGAATTTTTAATCCATTTTCAATCTATGTATATAATATTAAACGCAATAAACTCTATTATTATTATTATTATTGAAATTTCGGCACACTTTCTCTACTATCGCTTGGGGGAAATTATCCTTCACCTCGCAGGGCCTTTGGCAAGGAAGGCTCTGTGGAGACTAGGTTTTTCTTCTTCCATTGTTGAGCTGTTGTACTAGAATTTATCTTACTGAACATGGAATTAAGGATTGATTGTGATTGAGTTGTAAGAACAACAATATCTTCAAATATGACAACTCCTGATATCTAACACTGTTTTTAAAATACACATTATTAATAATGACTCGAAGGATTTATAAGGATGTTAAAACATTCGACGCATTTATCTCTTCTATATAGTGGGGAATTCTGAAGAGTATAAACAACACTACCAATAAAACAACGACAAAGTAACAATTTTTTTCTTTAAATTAATTGTGAAAACCAGTGGTAATATTCTCACTGACCCATTTGCTATCCTTTAAGTACATTGGATATTTTTCGTGTACCAAATTGGTTAAATCACTATTCTCCAAAATAAGAATAAACGGTTTTTCGTCTGGGAACACTAGAGATTACTTGATGCACAAGATTTATTTCTCGCTCCCCCCTTTTAATCGTAGAGAGGATTTCCACATTTTGCAATGAAGGCGGCAGCGTGATGTGTCAACTCGGCCACTGAACCTCTGCTCCCAACTCTAATAAGGTTTTGATAAGTGCATCAGCTTTAACAATCATGTGCAGACATCAGGCGATGCGAGTTCCTTTCAGCGGTTGTTGGGCACCGTACTTCTTGTGAAGGATCATCAAACTAGGCATCTCATTTTAAGCAGATATCCTTGCAGCTAAAATCGGACATTTAAAATAAAATAAGTGATGTACAAATCAGACTATGTAATCATCCGATAGTTAACAATAATTTCGTCGCACTTCCAAGAGTACAAAAATCTTGAATATTTCCCTAAGAAGGTGAAATATGGCATATTTTGATCACTAGATTTTCACTAAATTAATTAAATAATTCTCTGCAAGAGCAAAATTTTGTTAGGTTACGAGCATAAGCTAAATCCCAGAAAATCATCATTTTTACAAGGTGAAAAGAAGCTCAAAAATCACACCCACCAAATATGATTGTCCAATGAAAAATCTCTTCAACCAAATATTCATTACAGTTTTATAAAGATTTTGAAACATTAAAGTACCTTTTAATAGTTTGAATCTACCAACATCGTTAAAATTTAAAGTGAGAAAGAATTCTAACAAATCTTAGCAACTTGATTAGTATACATGTCGAAATCATCTGTTCTTTGCTAACCTAGAAAGTTTATAGATGTGTGTATATGTTACTTATTTATAATTTGTTTTGTAGAAATTGCGGAAAATATATTTTTTCTAAATTCTTGGATCTTAACGGCGTTCACTTGGTGGTACATTTCAATATTAAGAATAAAGAAAACACTTTTACTTTTTTATACCACTTTAAGTTTTATTTGCAGTGACTAGTTTCGACTACACAGTAATCATTATCAAACTGTGATAATGTTTGATAATGATTACTGTGTAGTCGAAACTAGTCACTGCAAATAAAACTTAAAGTGGTATAAAAAAGTAAAAGTGTTTTCTTTATTCTTAATATTTTTTCTAAACTATTGGCCTACATAGAATTCTCCCCTTTTGAATTTTGGGAATAGAGAACTACAAGAAAATATTCATGGTTTATGGGTTAATATTTTTCCTTCAAAATATTCTCTATGAAGATCAATAAATTATCACATGGGCTTAACTA
This sequence comes from Ontholestes murinus, assembly GCA_963969525.1. Classification (NCBI taxonomy): domain Eukaryota; kingdom Metazoa; phylum Arthropoda; class Insecta; order Coleoptera; family Staphylinidae; genus Ontholestes; species Ontholestes murinus. The sequence continues at coordinate 11,761,559 of OZ018392.1, forward strand.
ATTTTTTAAGCACTTTTTTCTTCTCCGATTGAGTGGACTTTAAACGCGTAAACCACTTCTCCAGGGGTCGTAAAACATTAACCTCGTATTTTAAAAAGGAAAAGTCATTGGGTGCCAAACCACGACAAATGACCCATCAATTCGACTCCGATTCAGTTGCCTCCAGAAGATGAATTTGAACGAATAAACCGCTTCTTCAGGCATCGAAAAACATTGTCTTTGTAATTTGTATCTAGTTAATATAGTAGTGAGTTAAATAAAATTTGAAAATCAACAAATTATTATTAATAGGTTGTTGAAAAATTCACTTGGTTTGTTTCACTAAACTTCACTAAATTTAGTGAAACCAACCAAGTGAATTTTTCAACAACCTATTATTAACATAATGTTTCATCAAGTGAAAAATGAGAATTAAATACAAGACAATTATTATTAATTAGATATAATATGGATTATCAACTAAGTATCTCGTCAATCAGTTCGTAATATAATTTAGATTTGCGGGAATAAAGAGAAATCAATGGGTAACAAACTACGAAGAATGACCAATTTATTCGACTCTTTCTGTTTCCAGATAGTTTCCTGTTTAAACCAAGATGTGAAAGCTCTTATTGTTCTGGTTGAGAATAATGCGTTTTCGGTGGTTGGTCTCTTTTATTTTTTTTTTTAAGTCTTCTGACAAACAAGTGGTTGTTTTACTATTCTTAATTGACAATTCGAAATTAATGATCCAACCTTCTATACATTAATATAAATACAACTCTTTCATTAATTTGCTTCACTTGATAATTACATTAAACCGTCGAAACTTAAGTCGTGTCTTTTGATAAAAGTATAGTAAGTGCGTTAATTCAGTATTTATCATGAATTACCACGTAGTAACGTTCGCCACCATCCTTATGACTAGAGAGCGGATAAAAAAGCTTAAAAAATGTGAAAAAAAGCACTTAAAAAGGCACAAAATTTAGAGAAAAAAAGCATTAAAAAAGCATAAAAACAGGAAAAAAGCATAAAAACACGAAAAAAGCACTAAAAAAGCATCAAAAGGCACAAAATTTAGAGAAAAAAAGCATTAAAAAAGCATAAAAACAGGAAAAAAGCATAAAAACACGAAAAAAGCACTAAAGAAAACTATATTTTCTTGATATGTTACACGTTTATCAACATATTTTACAAAGAAATTTGGCTTAAAACTAAAATAAACATACTTTCTTTACGCAATATATAATATCATGTAAGTATTTAAAAATTAAATTGTAATTTTGTATACGTTTCAAAATAACTAAAATCTATTCATAAAAACAGTAGATAATTAAATGTTGTTCTAAGGGTTTAATTGTAAAAATTATTACTTCTGACGCTCAATAAATTTTTGAAAGTAGAAAAGCTTCTCTTTATTTTAAAATATAGCTGGATCCATTTGAAAATTGCCATTCAAAATCAAGTTTAATTTATTTAATATTAAAAATCCTTCATTTTCAACGAATACTTCTTTCGATATTATTTTGATTTCTTGGCCAATGCATGCAAGTATTTTCTAAAATGAATCTGCTTTTATAAAGATTTGATTGTGTTGCTCACAAAATTTAAACGCCATTTTATGTAACTCAATTGTTTTGAAGGAAGCTCTTGTTTCTTAAGAACTGTTTAACAGTCTTTAACTGATTTGCTTGTCGTTTCGGGAAAGTTGTATATAACCTTATTAAATTCTTCAAAATTGTTCGCATAGTACATTGTAGCATATAGCCAAATTCCCCATTTTGTTAGCACTGGTTTATGGGGCAGTGATATATCAGGTAATGACTTCTTGAATAATTGTACTCACAGAAGAATATAAGAACTATTTTTCCATATTTAATTAAATCTACAAATGGAAATTTCATTCTTATAGTTTCAGAAATTCGTTTCTATTCATGTGCTAAACTTGTACAATGCACAAAATGCATTATTAGTAAAATTTTGTAACTTGGTATTGTCTACGGCAAAAATAAGCTTGTCAGTCCATCATTTATGAATTTTGCTATAATGTTATTATCAGTTTTCTTCAATTCTTGTGTATATATCAAAATACTATTGGTCGGATGTCTTCATGTTAAACTCATATTATTAATTAAACAAGTCTGTGGTTTCATCCACACCAAACCACATATAATTATTGTTAATAATATCTTTAATTTTTTGTATGGTTTCATAGTATCTAAGAGCTACATAATTTTTTCTCGGGAATGCGTATTTTACAATATTTTCCCAAGAAAGATTTAAATGCATTATTTTGTAATTTTCTTAAAGGGATATTAGAATGTAAAAGTATTTTGCACAAATGTGAATTTAATTGAAGATGATGCTAAAGATTGTGAAATTGTGCTGTTTTGTTAGTTCAGCTTTGAACTTTTTCAAACGTTCTTGACGTAGTGTTGTTATAACATGTTTTACATACAAGTCTTGACTAGTTAGGATGCAGTTGGGAACTAAAATAAAACTTACTATTTTTAAACATGCCTTACAAAATAATGTATAATTTTCACTTATTAATTCTGGATAGCCTCTAATTAATTCTTGTATTGTGGTTTACACCTTTTGCATTATGGGTTAAATATACATGTGAATTATATAATATAATTTATCTGTGATTCCCCAGGTTAATACGATTCACGCATATAGTAATTTTTGATAAATAAGCAAAGTTTTTGGAATGTCAATTCAATAGTTTATGAATGCGAGTTTGAATATGAAAATTAACGAAAACGGTAAATATGCGTCATCCCATCGGTACTTTTGCCGAGAGAAGGAAATTGATACGGTTGCAGAACACCTGATTATTAGCTATCACTTAAATTTGTTTACATTTAATACTTACTGGGGCCCCTATTTATTTTTTAACGACGTTTACATCCGGAATATCATAGGTGTGATTCCTATGAAGCGTTCGTCTGTATTATCTGAATATTGAGACGGTCTATTATATCTACTTATTTATAAACGAATCCATTGTAAATTGGTAATTTATACTAATATTTATTAATAATAAAATTCATTATAATTATTGTATCATATTATGAAGATTTTTAACAATTATGTTGTCAAAAGACACGAAGAAAATATGTAATACAAATATAATCTATAAATGAAGGGATACAGATTTTTACGAAAATTCTCTATATTAGCACATTAATTTAATATCAGCGTGAAATTATTATTAAATGTTTTTTAAATGTTTAAGAAAATGCTCCAAATAAGCATCAAAATCTAAAAAAAGCATGAAAATAAGCATAAAAAGTCAAAATAAGCACAAAAAGTCAAAATAAGCAAAAAAGCCCAAAAAAACTTAGCGCTAAGTAATCACATTCTTCAAGATTCGTATAGATATTAAGAAATTTTTTCGATGCTATTAATATTATGGATAAGCATAATGCTAGAAATCCGCTCTCTACTTATGACTAATAGTTACTAGAGTTACCATGTGTCACGTTTATTTTCTGAAAAACACCATACGACCATTTGCTTTAAAATGCTTCGTACGCGACAACTTCTTTTTTATTAGGCCCATTTGTAAAGACCCATACATTCGACTGTTCTTTACTTAAGGGGTCATACGTATATATATGATGACCAGTTGCGATATTATAGACTTGTTTAGAAGCGCCACAATCGTATTTCCTAAGCATTTTTTTCAACCAATCGACAGGAGCCCCATTTTGAGCAAATGTTAAATGATATGAGTTTCATAGCTTTCTTCACAATTGATTCATGCCACTGTAAACAAAACTATCGGCTCATGCACATTAAAACGTTCTGACTAACTCTAGTGACAAAAAGTCAAACTTTACGTTAGGAATACCGATTGTCAGATGGTCCATTCCAGAAATATAAAAGGCAACCCTCGTATATACATTCTTAAGATTGTCTAAGTATTTAACTTGATAAGTACGTACTTTTAACTGTTGAATGGATTCGATTAAAAATTCTAATTCGGTTTTTATCACACTTTTTTTTATCATACCTGCTACACTGCTGTGAAATAATGAAAAAAACGGATACGAATTTAATGCAGATTCGCGCTATCTTCGCGCGGTAAAAACTTTTCGCGCCCGTCGCGTCTCGTTATTTATGTCCGTAGTTGCCAACTTCTGCTTTAGATTTGCAAACAAAAATAAACTTGAATTATGACCGGAAAGAATACGGCCAACATGTTTATGGCTTTGAATTATTAGAACGAAAAAAATGTACTGATCCATCACAGACAGAATACATAAGTTGAAATCGATGAAATCAAATCAAATCAACTTTTGGTGTTACAACAAAGTCAAGAAATTATAAATGAATATAAATTAATTGCTACATTTATTTTATGTTGATAAAAAATAATATTGGAAATAGCGTGAAATTATATACGATAATAAATTACTGAATGTTCTCAGTCCTGATAATATAAAAATTGGCAATTTAAGTAAATATCGGCAGACTTTCATCACGTTACAAAAACGTCGGGGCTCCAGGCAGGGCAGTAATCGATACATTCGAAAGCACACTCAATAACGTATTAATGTTTCCAGTATAGAGACGAGCGAATATAAACCGCTTCGATTTACTTGTTTCAAGTACCCACCACTTTAGCTTTCGAGAGCTCTAGCCATCTACAACGAACATTTTTACCGTTCCTCGTTGAGGAATTCAATTAAATTGATTTTTATGGCCGATAAAATCCGTCTACAGAGCATCAAACGCACGAATTAATACCAAACGTTAAATAAAATTAGTTTGTAGTAAGTAAAAAATTACAATTGATTTGTATATAAATATGTTGTTCTTCTAACTCAAAGTTGCAAATCCGTATAGCTTCAAAAGATTGTAAGACAGTGTTCAATTTCTATATCTGTAGACATAAGTCTAAAAGTATAGACTTAAATGAATGTGTTTACCTACAGCTTAGTCGTGACTACGGAATTTACGTCAATGGACTGGTATGAAAGCTGATGATCAGCTTTACGCGGTGCAGGATCGAGAGAGCTTTAGAACAATCACAAACATGGCAGTCATCAACGTTTCCTAGGACTAACAGCTAAGTAGAATATATAGGAATATTAGCGCATGCAATTTTTTATAGATGTGCTTTTTATCATCAGAACTTCGACTTTCAGTCAGAAATGTAAAACATTGAATCCGAGTTACGGATTTCTCAAGTCTATAGTTTAGTGATTAAAAATAAAATATCACGTGTTTAATTCTAGTCTCATACTATGTTTCGTTCTTTCGTAAATAAATTTATCTATACATTTATATCTTTTAGATTATTAGGTCTGCATAATCCTTTAATATATTAGTAGCTCATCTTAATCTCTATGTTTCGAAATTATTTATATTTATCAATCATTCACTCATCTACATCTTCTATACGCCAGCATGAAAATGTATCGAATTCAATTTACCCAAATCCAAGTTTTAATTACCACCACCCCCACCCATCCCAGCGCAAATAAATCACATCGTCTAGAATTGTGCTTATGAATAGCTGCTGTTATGAGCTTAATTGACTTTGACAATCAATACGCCCCGCATACATTTATCTCGAAATGCTGACGGTGATGCCGAGTGTTCTTATCTTGTTTCTTTTGTGCCTCTATCCACCATTGTTCTGAAAATACAGCCCCCGGGGCGAAGGACTCGATACAATTGTAACCGAAAGCTTAATTACGAAACAGTCGTGTTTATAAAATAACATTATAGAATTATTCCGGAAATATCCGAATAAGCGACATGAATTGCTCCATTATCTGATAATGAACCTCGCGTGTTTTTCTGTTCCTCGTCGTATCGTATTATCGTTACGGATATTATTTCAAAGGTACTAATATTTAAATACAAATTATATAAAATAATACGCTGAAATGAGACAGACATTGTATAATTAAATTAAAATCAAACTGTGGTGCGATTCGTAAACGATTTTCTGGTGGGGTAATGATGACACGAAACACAATGAAGAAAGATACATACAGGAGGAGGACACATATTCTTAATATATCGATAAATTAAGAAAAATGTTTACAAAGAGACAATGTAAGTCATTAAAGTTGGAGTGGCGACTTCATATCATGATGCCTTACATCTCCAAAGCATTGAAGATCTAACGTTAGTTTAAAAATACTAGACTTGTCATAGACTTCACCAACACTGTTAATGAGTGTTTTGTATATCAGTGCCTTGGCGTACTCCCAGATGAAGTAGTTATGCCAATGAGGAACTGATGACCGTGTGCCACTCTCCTCTTCCTGATCCAATATGGGCCATACGTTGCATCCACGTAGAGAAGAACGACAATGATAAAATGAGCATGAAACCATATAAAAAAATAGCAGCTGATATGCGTAGTCTCCTAGTTGTTTGACGTTCTTATCCTTCACACACGTTCATGTGTCTCTAAATGGAAGAATCCGCTATAGGACAATTTCTGCTAACGCAGAGAGAAGGATGGTAGTTTACCTTCTGGTTATGGTTATACGCCTAGAGATACAATATGCATAGAACCGATGTATGGCTTGTTTCTTGCAATATGAAATCCCGTAGCAAATGTGCCATATACACTAGAAATTCGTCGTTGATTTCTCATCATTTAGGCATATTTTATCTCTCCTGTAACCACTGTGCTTCCGAAAATATGGCGTACCTTATTTTATAAGAATTGATAAGGTTATTATATTTATGAAAAGCTTATTATATTATTGTAGTTATGATTCAAAAAACTATTTTTGAAACATACCTCTTCAGAATTTTGGAACTGATGTTTGCAAGTTTTACATAATTGCCCAAACTATCTACTTTCTTGTTTAAGGATTTTATATTTTCTATGCATTAACAGGTATAAATTTTTATGCATCGTAAAGATCTTAGATTATGAATAATAAACCACAACTTTTTGTTTTAAGTCTGTTTCGTTAGTTTATTCATATAATTATCAAGAACTGATATGATATTTTGATAGTCTTATGTAGCAGAGCTTTCAACTAAAAGTATAGTTCATTGGTTAGTAACAACACGATCTATACTAAAATTTTGCGCACGTCTTACAAATTAACAAGCATTCAAGATAGCGAAAGAACATAATTTCTAATTTTGCTTCTTTCCTTCAAAAATTTATGTACGTTTTTTGCAATTAATTTGTTTTTATATTATCTTTTTTAAGAAAGAAGATCAAAGATCTAAATAAATAATATTGATAATTAAGAAAAAAGTTTATCTTGCAGACACAACTGGCAACAATTTGGTATAAATTATATAAACCATTGAAATCATTTTATTTAGCTGTAGTCAACGGTCTTTTATAAAAGTCTTTATAAGATAAATACTACAGTTAGGATTATCTACATGTTTATCCTTTCGAGTCGTTCTATTGAAGTTGAAATATATAAAGAATTCAGAATTTTTAAGGCCAAAAAAGACCTGCGATCGGCAAAGAATTAGTTTCCTTAGTTAGTAGTTTATTGACTTTACAAGTCCTACAAAAAAAATTACAAATTAACATTCATTTTTAATAACTTTAAAATTTATTATTATTATCATATGACTTGAAGGCGGAGTTCACATGGCAGTGTTCTTCCACTCAAACCATTATTTTCTATGGCCGATGATGATCAGCAGGTTGAGGCAATATTTTTGCCATTGCTAGTGGCAATTTTTGTCGAATTTACGTGGAGTTATTTAATAAAAATCATTTTGGTTTTCAGGGTAGGTTGTCTACTGTGGGCGCAATCAATGCTTTAGAGAATGCCCTTAATGGTTTTAACTCAGGAGAGAGCACAATGGCATCTTTCTTCAAAGTATGCCAAATACGAGCATTTCCATCAATGTATGCTTATTGAGTTTCACAAGGGCAGTAACGCAACAGTTGCGACCAATAACATTCGCGATGTTTATAAGATGTTCAGAAATGCCAAAGAATGTCTTCCAAGATCAAATCCCGCAATTTCCATCTCTATAACTTCTATCGATCAGGAAGACCGACAACATTACACAACGACATGCTAAGAGCAGAAGTAGAAGCAAATCCATGTCTAACAATCGAGGAACTATCAAACACCCTTAACTAACCTTGGTTGACCACGTAAGAATATTTAAAGCAGATTAGAAAAATAAGTCGCGCAGGTCCCCTATAATCTGTCCGTATAGAACAAAACCAACCGATTTTTCTTGAATTAGTTTTTTTCATGTAGCTCGATCCATCACTTGCTTGTTTACCTAAAGACAAAAAATGGGTTCTGTATGATAATTCAAAAGGCAAAAGGCAGTGGCTCTTTTCAAATGAATCACCACGAAGTACTGAGAAGCCGGGTTTACATCCCAAAAAGGTGCTTCTGTGTATTTGGTGGAGTATTCGCAGAATTGTTTAGTTTGAAATACTGAAACTTGGACAAACTATTAATGCAGACCTTTATTATAAACAATTGGATCTAGTGAACCAATTTTTAATCGAAAAATCCAGCGATTGTTAACAGAAAAGAGGTCATTTTGTAACACGACAATGGAAGACCGCACTGTGCAAGTAGTGTTAATGTAAAAATGCGACATAACTTTCCGGTCTTCCTAATAATATTGCTAGTTAAGAAAAATATTTACCTCACAGGTGACAGTTTGGTATTGATAAAATGTTTATTTCTTTTTGTAAAACCTTAAAAATTACATTTTACTAGTAAAATTAAATTTACCTGTAGCAAATAGTTATACTTTTCTTTATAAGGTAAATACTACAACTAGGATTATCCACATGTTTTTCCTTTGGAATCGCTCTATGGAAGTTGAGAGAGAGATAAATTTATTGAAGACCGAAGGTTTTTAAACTCCTAGTAGTTGAAATATATAAAGAACTTCAGAGTTTAAGGCCAAAAACTGCGATCGGCGAAGAACCAGTTTTTTTTTTTTTATGTAGCAAAATAATTTTCTCAATCCTCGCTTTCACTTGGTTTCAGTAAGTAAGTACTTATGATTAATAACTTCTCACTGAGGTTACAAAGCATGTATACCTTTTCTTAGTAGTAAGACTAAATAAATACAATATTTCTGAATAGCTTATAGTAATCTTTGAGTATTTGGCGGTAATTTATTAACTAAAAAGCTGTAGTTTAATTTCACAACTAAGGAATGATTCTAAAACATATTACCCTTAACAATCTTATCAGATATTTACAGATATTTTATATTGTTTTGATTGTCCCTTAAGTAAAAACTATAAAAATAGTATTTCTAGACTATGTGGACTGGCAGAAATAGTATATGTGTGTGTAGCACTAGCTATCACCAGACTAGCCCTAACCGGAGGAATGGCGATAGCGGTAGAACATATCAGGGCATGGAGTCCTAGGAAGTTAATTAACTTAACCAAAGAAGTTGAATACCTGGGAACATACTCGTAGTAAGGTATTAGTACATAGAATCAAACCAGGTCGCCGTGAGGCAAGGCTCTATATAGCCAAACGACCCCGACTAATCTAATCTAATTTATTAGCATATGAATAAACAACATACGTTATGCAGTACGGATAACCGAAAATGTTGAAGATCTCCAAGAACTGGTCAACAGAGTAAGGAATTATAGCAAAACCATGGGTCTGAAAACAAAACAAAATTTATGATTATTTCCCAAGACCATAATATTGGGGGGACGCTGTGTTAGCATTCAACGACTTACCAAAATTGAAAATGTTCAGTCATGAAATTTAAAAAAGTGTTTTACCAGCGCTGAGTTTGATTTCAGTCTTAAATGCCATGTATGGTCTATGCTGCTATACAGAATAGAAGGCTGGAAGCAACACCAATTAATAAAATAGAAGCGTTTGAAAAGTGGGTTTACCGTACTGAAGATCTCCTGGTCAACACGAGTTACCAGCGAAGATGTTCTACGACGAGTAGGTATCGCTTTTGACTACAATAAAAAGAAGAAAAATAGCATATCTGGGACATCTCATGCAGAATCAGAAATATTATATTCTTCAAGTAATCATAGAAGGCAAGATTGAAGGAAAACGAGGAATAGAAAGAAAAAGGATGACATGGCTCAGGAACATAAGACAATGGACTGGACTGATTACTATGGGTAGTGGGGTTCATACACTCAGAAGCTGAGATGACGTGGATCACATTGTCGCAAACGTCGATTAATGGCTAAATGCATCAAAGAAAGAACCACCACATGCTGCTTCATAAGACACCACTCTTCTGAAAGACATTTTGACATAATCATGACTATCATACAAATAAGCAAATATATCTATCCTTTAGTTCTGGAATTGATTGTGGATTATTTTTATAAATCTGACTTTTTTCTTAACTTATTATTTTTTCTCTCAATGAAGCAAATATTTTATTAACAAAATGGTTTATTCTACCATCAGTTGAAATCATTTATCCTAGATTAATATTATTTAGTACACGTCGGTGGTGGCGCAATAGGTTGCGACCGAACTAGCGTTAGCGAGAGTGCAGCAACGTTAGTTCGGGTCAGCAGTTGAATGGGTGATTGGTACCATTCACCATTGGGATACAATTAATGGTGCTTTAGAGTGACGGGGGCGATTCTTTAAAGTAAGAAGCTCATTTACACACCCACAAATAACATATGGCGGAAGGATCACGTGGTCGATAGCCTAACACTACTACTACTACTATTATTTAGTTTAGACGAAAGAAACATTATTATTATCAATTTACGATATAAACATTCAGTATTACAGCATTATAAACAGAATTTTAAAAATAATTGTTGTCTAATCACACTGTCATTTTATAAAGTAATTTTATTGCACAGGATTTACATAGAGAACAGCTTTTATTCATTAGCTGATATAAAATAGAATTCGATAAAACAGTTCTTTTTAGATATTACATATCATGTGAATGTTTTGACTACGAAATTTTTAACATATTTTTTAGCTGATGATTTTTAACATGGACATTTCATATTATTAATAATGTGTAAAAGGATGATAGTCGGCACAAGACCTGCACGATTTATTTAGACATTCATTACATGCATTATTGTTGGTTTGAGTTTACGTAAAGTTTTTTGCAAATGAAAATAACACACAGATTATTCCTTACTTCACTTGTTTATTAAGTGTTAAATTTACATTTCATTCACAAGGTGAATATTATCAATAACAAACTAAAATTATATTGTATTTTTTTAATAATAATAATTTATTACGGAAACTCTATTTAAAACATTACATAAAAGAAAATAATTAAATACAGTATTATTAAAGAAGCTATATTTGTATAATTTTCTAATGCTTCTACGGGCAAACTCGTTTTATCATTTCTATCAAATAAAAGACAAGTAATATCCACACATGAAACATCATATGAGCAATTGTTAATCAAATACGTGGTTCCCCAATGATCCATTCTAGGACCGCCGCTATAATTTTGGGAAATAATTTGTAAAGCAATATAGTTAACTTCCTGTCAGTTTTTTGATATTAATTTTTGACATTTTAGTTTTAGAGTTTTTTTAAAGCTTTTGAATCTTTCCATAGTAATTAGAAATCTTAAAGTCATTTAGATCTACTAAATGATCTGTACAATCTAAATATGAGAAGAAAATTAAATTTATAGAAACATAATATTGTTAATTCTAAAGGCTTCTAATTCGTTATACATGTATTATATAAACAAAGCTAAAAAGGTGTTTTAGAACTAAATAATAATAATATTAAATATTAATTAAAGATAACAGCAGAATTTCAGATTTTTTTCTAAGATAATTTGGGTTTGAAGTTATCAAAACTGCAAAATATTGTTGATTCTTGCTGTAACTATGGAGGTATCTAAAATTAATTATATTAATAATATTAATTTTAATTATAGGCAAATGCAACATTCAAGAAAGTTTACAACTCATAGGAAACAAATTGAAGATGTAAATATAAAATGTAAATGTAAAATATTTCTGATGTGAAAGAGGAATCCTGCATCCTCTCCGTCAGCATGGTGACAAAAAAACCAAAAGAACTATTTAGATTAATTTTGACTGTATAAATAATGGCAGAATTTCAGACAGATTTATTTAAACATTTTAATTATTTTTTGTTATATAACCAAGGAGAATTTTATAAAAAATATAGGAAAATTAAAAGGAGAAATTTTAAAAACTCAGTAGGAAAAAAGATTTTTGTTTTTTTAAGTTAAAGAAATATTTTTTTCTTTTATTAAAGAACACAAAAAGCATTAATGCTTTTTTTCTGAAAATAACTTCAAGAAGATGACGTTTAGGCGTGGTCTGAAATTATTCGTGACTTTCCGCAGCATTGCTTGGGTGATTTTGTTTACGTCTTGTTGGGTTCTTCCCTTCCTAGTGTTTGTGATGGGTTATCTTGAAACACTTTATAATAATTTACTTTTTAAGTAACCCCACAAGAAAAAGTCGTACGTTATGAGGTCTGTTGAATGAGGAGGCCAAGTGATGATATTTCGAGAAAACCCATTGACAATATTCATGCTTATTTATTTATTTATATATCTTTGGACTCCTTTCTTAAAAATAACATACACTACAAATCAATGAAAAAAATACGTCAAATTTTGGGCGAAAGAAGCACGGGAAGAGTTCACAATTACAAAGTGTTCTTCCACTTAAACCTTACCTGTTTCATGATGTTGAGGTGGTAAATATCCTCTTGGACATCTTTCATTGTTAACTCCGTACCATGCTAGCTGTGCACAAACAAGTTTTCCAACATGTGGACGTATCTTTGTGAAGTTACTGTCACAGCATTACATCAAGTATCTTCAAAAAAGTATGCTCCTATAAATCCCTGATGAAGACATAGCGCACGACACAGTAGCTTTTGTTGGGCGAAAGGGTTTCTGATGAATTTATCTTGGATTCACAACACTCTAATATCTAAAGATCTGTTTTTTACATTGATTAATTAAATGTAAAATCCCTGCACATAATCATTTCTGAGTCACATAATCGGTTTCATTAAGAGACTGTACGAATTGGATATTGTATGGTTGAATGGATGTAGGTGATTCTGCAAAATTTGTCTGACAGTTCTCTTCGAAATCGGCGCGCTAATCGATGTACTGATTTTGGTCTTCCAGACATCTTTCTTGTTCATGTACATATTGCATTAAAGAACTCTTTGTTTTATGATTTTGAATAAGTGACCTACTTATATCAAAGACCTTCAACTATTATTCACTTTTTTATCGAATTACATTATTTACATTTTATTTCGGGTACTATCTCTCATGTTCATTTACATTAAATTCACCAGTCATATTAAATTATCCAATTTAGATGCAGCCCGAATGCCGGCGAAACTAGGTAGAGACGAAACTACCCATCCGAGATGCAATTAATGCAGGTGCTTAAACCTGATTCAGAACTATAAAACTAAATAAACGTGGGTAATCGGCGGTCCTAACGATCTAGAATGTGAAAGGATAACACATTTAAGCTCTGCGAAGTTGCCCGAAAGAAAAACCAGGACCTCCCTCATTACCACACCATAAATCAACAGAATAATCTGTTTGAGATGTAATTGGAGCACCTTAATGCAGCCGCACGTACTCCGAACTTAACTCATAACGTCAATATTATTTCAGCGGGGTTGATATTTTCAATAAAGTAATTATACGGAAATAATTTTTGATCGTATAAAATTAATTTCAAGTAACAATCATAATTGCGAATCGGAATTGAAATTTCTGATGTATAGACGATCACGCACCGCACATGAAATTCGTATGTGTAAAACCCGTGCTTCGGAAGCAGGAAACGTTCCTTTTTACGTAACGTATGACCGAATCTGAAATTCCTCAAATACTTTTTTTTACTGGCATCACGTCTCGAAGATTTGGGGGGTCGTGTTTATAGAAGGGGCCCGGAAGTGTCCTGCATCATTCATGAACTTATCTTAAAAAAAATGTAGGGTGGAGGTTTGTTTGTCGGTGCGACGAAAAAAACATTCATTAAAAGCCAAAAATTCACATCTGAGAAAGAAGTGGGGATAAGTAAAAGTTTAGTAAATTACCCATAAATTAACTAAATTTCAGGATTACAATATGTTATTTGTATAATAATACCAATGCAAACAGTACGGTGTCACAATGAGTTCTTTCAATACTTCTTGAATAACTTTCTCACTTATCTCTTGGTGAAGCATTATGAAATATTAGGTAAAGAATTGATCAAAACTTGCTTCATTTCACTTTTCTATATATTCGACTAGTTTTGCTTGTTCAAATTCTAATTGAGCTGGTCTTCTAATATAACGAAAATGACATTGTTTACTTTTCTTCTCTAATGGTTAACTATTAACCAATGCCAAGATTAGTCAAAAAATTCCTACCCCTTTTTAGTGTTGCAATTGCCATGTCACTGAATATATATAAATTTAGTAGGTTTCAATTTATCTATACTCTTACTATTAGCAGAAAAATAACACTTTGAACTCTATTTTCATCTCTTCCACATTATTAAAGACTTGTGGCATCAAGCTCAATCACCCCCCACCGTCGTTGTAATTAATGTTCACCGGTTACATTCCCGTGGCAATTTATAAGACCGTGTCAGATCTAGAGGCCTATATCCACTTACGCCCTACCCTAATGAATACAATCATTAGTACCAATTTATAGTATACCAGACGTTAGGTTATTTTACATTACACGTTATTTACTTTATATCTGTCCGAACTTTGCGGTCCCGCATTCACAATTCAATTTAAGATAAATGGCCCTTGGAGGGGCAGGGAAATAAATTGTTCGACACAATGGAACAGTTAAAATGCTGGAAATTTAAAGTGATCCCACCCAGTATTCTTATTATGTCTCCCATATATGTGTCTCCCTCCCTTTGTGTGTGTGTGTGTGTGTACAAGTCTACGCAGCGGAATGTTGACAGCTCAGAATCCGTAACTGCTGACCCTTTTCGTCCTCGAAATGAATACGCCCCCAGCGGGAGTAATCAAAACGCCAGTCTGATAAAGCGAAATCGATTCGGAGCCAAGAGGTATTGTACTCTGGAGGAGGAAATGAATTCCTTTCGCAATTTTCAAATAATTACTTAATAAGAATGATTGTATTCGTTAGGAATTCATGACCTAGATATTGTTAAAAAAATAGGTAAGGATAAAGTTTTGAAATATTTAAAATGCAAAATAAATAAATTGTTTTAATTAAAAACTTTGTTAATATAGAATTTGCAAAGCTTTAGCCTTAATATATTAATTATTTATAGTTTGGAATATTAAATTTCGGTTAAAAGCGTATTTTCAATTATTTATTATTTTAATGGAACAAAATAATATATTAAAATTATACGTATTTTTAATAGTATTAATAAATAATTTAATTTGTTTCATGTTAGTTTAATATAAATATGAATATTAATGCAGTTTTATATGCCAACGTGAGTCTCTATATATTGTGTTGTTAATAATGAAATATTAATTAAAATTGGATAGCTACTAAGGTATTGGAAATAGAGATTTCCTATTTGGGAACTGTTTGTGATTTATTAACATTGATGCAATTATTTTGTGTGTGTTTACATTTTACAATTTCTACCTAAAACCCTCGATTATGTTTACTGACAGGAGAGTGTGATATAGGCCACCCAGCCATCCTGCATTTACATATTAACTTTAATTACTAATTGCCTCGCGATTTGCAATAACTTTAATTACAAACTTTGAATAAAAGAAACTTGACAAAGTAAAATTTTTGAGTGTGATAATTAATTAGGTTAGGTTAGGTTAGGTTAGGTTAGGTTAAGTTAGGTTAGGTTAGGTTACTGAACTACTTTTAAAGATCATCTGTGAGATAAAGTATTAGAGACACGATCATTCGAAAGTCACATAACGTTAGGCACGTTTTCGTAACCTTTTTGGCAATCTTAAATTATTAAACTTGGTGAGTTAAGTAATAAATTAGTCGTCAGTTGATGATCGTAAACAAGTTTTTTTAATTGTTTGTGTAAAGCTGGATTATCTTCCAGCATTAAACAATTAAAAGAAATTTGCAAATTTTCCGCGTATATATGTAAAAGCTCATGGTTCTCTCTCAGTGGTAAATATACTAGTGATTTCAAAATTAAAGTCTTTCCTAAAAATATTGTTTTAGGCATTGTAAACACTTTAAAATAGAGTATTTGTTAATTCGATGAGGAAAAATACTTGTTAAGTTCTATAATACTTTTATTTTCAGGAATGAAATGTTCAAGGATTTTAGGGACGTTTGGTAGAAACTGATGACGTTAATCAAAAGTTAATGCATTGTTTAGTTGCATCTTTAAGAAACAGTGTAATTTAATAATTCCTTTTTTACTTCGTTCAATTATACCGGGTGTTTCTAAATGAATTTCGGGGTTTAAACGCTTTGCAACATTTATTACGTAGAAGTTAAAATCATAATTAATAATATGAAATGAAACAGAAACAGAAACAAGCTTACAAGTATTCAATGTGAACACATTACGTCACACCGCACATATCAAGTCGAAAAGCTAGTTCTTCCCAAATTTTGTTTAGTGTCAGTGGTGTAATTGTTGCCTCAATCCTGTGTCTAAGGTTTTTGCTTCCATAAAACTTTCCAAATAGTCATCACTGCAATTGCTAATTTACGAATAGCCTTCGAAACTGATTTCTCCGGGATACGCGTAATAGACTCTTTCACTCGTTCAACACTCTCTTTAGAAACATTTGGGGTTGTTCTTTCGCAAATGCAGAAGGTATTTTCAAACTGATGATTCCATCTACGGATATTATTATAACACGGTGGATCACATTTGAACTTAATCTGGAACGTACTTTGCACAGTAACTACAGATTCGGTTTTTACAAACTTCAGAATACAAAAGTTTCCATCTTTGCTACTAGTGCCCTTTAGTGTATGCGCGTACCATCAAACAGAACTATTTGAGTTACTCTTTAATTTCATGTATCAATAATGAATTGAAGTGTTACGTAATAAGTACCACAAATAGTTAAAACCCGAAAATCGTTTAGAAACACCCGGTATATCTTTGAGATACATCAAAATAAATTATTTACGATTAAACTATGGTTTTAAGAAGTAACTGATATTCAACAATTTAATTAACTATCAATTCTCAACTGACAAAAGGAAATTGATGGTTTACAACTTAATTGTCAACTGTCATTTCTCAGCTGCTACTTGTAAACCCTCAAATGTCAATTGTAAAACTTTAACTTGTCAATTGTTAAATGTCAACTGGAAATTGTCAAAGAATGTTCATTAATTGTCAATTGTGTATTCTCAAGTGTTAGTTGTCAACTGTTAACTGCCAATTGTAAAACTGCACATCATCAATTGTTAGCTGTGAACTGGCAATTGTAAATTTTCAACTGAAAATTGTAAATTGCCAATTGTTATTATCATTGTCAATTGTCAATTATCAACGAATGTTCATCAATTGTCAACAGTCAATTTTTAATCGTCAATTGCCAATTGTTAATCTGCCAATTGTCAACCTATCATTTATCAATTATCAACAGTCAACTGTCAGTTCTTAACTTCTAGTTGAACTGTCAAATGGCAATTGAAACTTAAAAACTTAATTACTAACTGTCAATTCTCAGCTGCTAGTTGTAAACTATCAAATGTCAATTGTAAAACCGTTGACAATTGTTAACTGTCAACTGCCAACTCACAATTTATTTGTCAAGTGCCAATTGTCATTCTTATTATCAATTGAAAATTATCAACTATCGTTCATCAATTGTCAACAGTCAACTGTAAATCGTTAATTGTCAAATGTGAATGCTCATCTGTTAGTTGTCAACTGTCAACTGTAAAACGGTAAATTGCCAATTGCCAAGTGTCAACAATTGTTACATATTTAATGTTAACTATAATCAAGTGTTTAATTGTCAACTGCCAACAGTCAATTGTCAACTGGCAATTGTAAATTTTTTATTGCCGATTTCCAATTAATTGTCAATTATCAAATATTATTCATTAATTTTCAACACTCAGTTGTTAATTGGTAATTGCCAACTCTCAATTTCTAACTGCTAGTTGTTAACTGTCAATTGTCAATTTTAAAACTGTAATTGTAAATTATCAACTGACAATTGTAAAGGTTAATCAATTATCAAGATTCAACTGTTAATTGTAAATTAACAACTCACAATTGTTAATTGCCAATTGTTATTTTCATTATAAACAGTTTTGATTGTCAATTGTTAATCTGTCTAATCTGCTGACTGTAAGTTATCAACTATCAATCGTCAATTTTCAACAGTCAACTGTCGATTCTTAACCGTCAATTCTGAACTGTTAATTAGTTGTTAACTGTCAAATAGAAATTAAAGATTTGCAACTGTTAGTTGTTAAATGTCAAGTGTCAATACTCAGCTGATAATTATCAACAGTCAATTCTAAATCCACAAGTTGTCAATTGTTAACTGACAATTGTAAATTATCAACCGATAGTTATAATTTTTTTGTCAATGCCAATTGTAAATATTATTGTCAAATGTCAATTATTAACTATTGTTCATCAGTCAACAGTCAATAGTCAACTATTTATTGTTAATTATCAAGTATCAATTATCAATTGTCAATAGTCAACGGTCAATTCTTAACTTGTCACCCGACAATTGTAATTTTTTTGTCAAAGCCAATTGACTAGCTGCCAGTTGTCAATTGTCAACTGTCAATGGTAAAACTACAAGTTATCAATTGTTAACTGTTAACTAGCAATTGTAAATTAACAACCGACCATTGAATTTGTTTTTGTCAATGCCAAGTTTTAATCTCATTGTCAATTGTCAATTATTAACTATTTTTCATTAATAGTCAACAGACAATAGTCATCTGTTAATTGTTAATTATCAAATATCAATTATCAATGATCAACAGTCAACTGTCAATTCTCTACTGTTAGTTATCAACTAATTTATAACTGTTAATTGTTAAATGTCAACTGTCAATACTCAGCCGTTAGTTGTCAACTGTCAACTGTCAATTGTAAGACTGCAATTTGACAATTGTTAACTGCCAACTGGAAATTGTCAATTATCAACCGACAGTTGTAATTTTTTTGTCAATGCCAATTGTTAATATCATTGTCAATTCTTAACTGTTAGCTGTAAACTGTCAAATGGTAATATGTAAAACTGTTATTTATTAATTGTCAACTGTTTATACTCAGCTGCTAATTGTCAACTGTTAATTGTCAGTTGTAAAACTGAAAGTTGTCAACTGTCAACTATCAACTAGCAATTGTAAATTGTCAACCGACAGTTGTAACTTTTCTTTCAATGCAAGTTGACTAGCTGCTAGTTGTCAACTGTCAATGGTAAAACTACAAGTTGTCAATTATTAATTATTGTTTATTTGTAGTCAACAATCAATAGACAGCTGTTAATTGTCAACTGTTAATTCTCAGCTGTTAGTTGTCAACTGTCAATTATAAAACTGCAAGTTGCAACTAACTGGTAATTGCAAATTTGCCAATTGTCAACTGACAAATGTAAATTTTCTATTGGTCATCAACTGTTAATTAACAGATGTCCAAGAGGATATTTGCACCTTCAGCATTATGGACAAAAACAAGGATTAGAGTGGAAGATCATCGTAGCTGTATGAACTCTATTTTTAAAATTTTTAAGCAGTTTCTTTGCCAAATTTTTAAGACGTTTAACTATCTAAATAAGGCTTTTCAATTTTCATTCTGATAAGCACTTATTTAAAAAAATTATTACAACTTTCTTTTAATTTCTAAAACAATGTTTAATTACACCGTGTATTTTTTGATTAAATCTTTGGTAGTTTTCTAATATATTATTATCAAGATTTCAAGATTTTTTTAATAATTGTTGTCTAACTCTCTGAGACTGTGAGACTTCTCTTCAAAAATTTTACATCTGTCTTCGCGATTAATAATTTTCTTTTTTAAGAGTTTGAGAATTTCCAGCAACTTTGCTTTAAAAGCAGTTAAATTTTAAAGCAGTTTCTCTTCCAGAGTTGAGTTCTACACTTCAGAAAAGTTTCTTACATTTTTACCAGCTCTTATTAATTTTATCGTCAGAACATGTGAATATGTTTAAGCAAAAATTACCTTTCGCTCCTCTGTTAGTTTCACAAGAAAATATAAAAGAAAATTTAATCTAGTAAGTTAAATTTTATGAAAAGCAGTCTGCGTTTTAAAAAAATAAATTTTAATCATACTTTTAGAAAACCTCGCACAAAAAAGGTGAAAAAATATACGCATGAAATAAATCAAGTTACTGTTACTACATTATTGACTTTAGTGAAGATTTCTATTTACCATAAGATATCATCAAGGTAGCTGGGACGATTCAGGTGATGAATACTGCATATGTAAACTTTGCTCCCCATGATGAACTAGAACTAGAACCTAATTGATAATTTCTTTATTGTCCTACATATAAAATCTAAGCTTAATTGTCAGCTCTTAATTTGAAAAGTTTAACAAATTCTGTTTCTATTTGGAAATAAGCTCTCTGCAAAATAAATGTGCCATTTATAAGTTTACGCCGCCTTTAAAATTGTATTTCATTAATATTCAAAGTGTCACCTCAGTAACATGATGTATACAGGCCAATGAGAAGAAAAGAGACCCTCTATTATACAAAGTTTCGACAAACTGTATAAATGCCGTTAGGGCATTTTTCCCCTTCGATAACTCCGAAAGCAATTTCAGCAAAGATACATATAAAATATTTCTACAGAAATATTGGAACAATTAATATTCCTGACGTTATATATATATATATATATATATATATATATATATATATATATATATATATATATATATAAATTTGTGCGTAATACAAGATTACAATAAAGTTTGGGGGGCAACATTTTTTCCCCGTGAATAATCGAGCGAATTTCTCAAGTTTCAAGTTACTTAATCGGCCATATCGACCTATATAAGGTCTGAATTATTAGCGCCGAGATGATGGGGGCGTGTTTACGAATACATTAGGGTTTTTTTTTGTGTATTGTTATTTGCAGCGAGACGGGGCGAGGGTTTTCATCGATTCAATTACACCAGTTTCAATTTGTCCAGAACAACTTAAAATAAATATTGGTACGATAAACGTTCCGTTTCCATGCGATTTTAATTTGCATTTCGGAAAGAGAGCCGGAGGAGAGTCGGAATGAAATATTGAATCTATTAAGTGGATTAAATTTACATTACGAATGCTGAATTTGACGGGCTATTAGTACTCAATTTTTTTTTAAATTCATTATTCCCGAGAACATTTATTTGTAACAGAGACGTTTGTTTTCTTTTTCTTTATATTAAATCATTTAATTTAATTGTTTACTTTGATAAATTCGTCTTATATTTGTTAATGTTGAAAAAATGTTATTTCATTATATTCAGCTTATGTTACAGGCATGACATATAATATCAAATTTAATTAAAATTATTGGACTTTAGAAGGAGGACGACACAGCTGTGTTATTTGAAAGAATGAATTTGAATAATCTGAAAATTATTGCCTGTCGTAGATATAGTGTAAGATATCAGATAGGGTAGAAATGATGGATGGGGATTAAGCTACAACAAGAGCGCCTGATGATTGGAAATTATTGATTCGGTGGTGCGTGATTAATATTGTATTAATATATTCATTAGATGGTATAAAATTTAACTTAAACCATATATTTTTTCAGTCTTGTGATGGCCCTTATAACCATTTACTTTTTTTAGTGACAACACAAAAATTTCCTGGTCATGTTTAAAAATATGACTATCATGCTAAGAAAGTTTAATGAAAAAATAGGAGATTTATCTGTCTTAATGATACTGGAAACTTCTGCTCCCTAGAAACAGCTTTAGTTAAGCAATAATAAAATATAACGTGCATAAATACTAAGTTTAGATTAGCTACTAATTGACCTAAGAAAATCCTAATATTAATCAAAGGATTTAGCAAAACATTAAAAATGAATTCGCTCAGTAATCCTGAAAATATATGTATACTGGAAGTAGAAAAATCTAATTTAAAATATTAATAACATTAGAAAAGTAATGTGCATTTTCTGAAAAAATATATTTATTGATCGTAATGGTGAAAATGCTTAAAATTCTTTAAATACTTTTCCCCAGAAACAAGGCACTTGCGTAAACGTGCCTGCCATGCGTCGAAAGCACCCTGAAACTCCTAGGTGGGAATATCTCTTAGGATTATTATAACATGCTTTTGGATATTTTCCATGGACTCCAAATTCTTTAGTTGAGCCATGTTGTTACTCTGAGGGGATTGGGGAGCATCGGTGTGTTCTTCCGGTCAAGGATATTGGTAACAATGAAGGCCGTGTGCCTAGGGGCATGTGTGTAAGCACCTTTTTTGTTTTAAGGGACATGATGGCCGCGAACGACCAACACTAGCCTCCCTGAAAAGGGGACACCAGCGGAACTGTCACATAACTTTACTGGAGCCTCTTTGCCGTCGTGTCAATTGTCTTTTATTTGTTTATTTATTTAATACATTATCATCTTACAGACATATTTACATTTTGTTACATGGTTATGTACATTTCTGCAGCCCCTTGATGTGCCCCTCCTTCTTCTCGAGGATGTTCCTCACCGTGATATCCACGGCGTCTCACATTGCTGCCGAGGATACCAGGTTTTCGGGGTTTGGCATCCCGCCCCAGCTTCTCAAGTGTGCTGCCCGTACGTCGTCCCACTGTGGATACATGTGTAGCGCATCGCCTGAAGTGTTCTGACACCACAGGCACCAGTCCTCGTCAGCCTTCCCGATCCTCTTCAAGTAAGCCTGGAAGCACGCGTGCCCCGATAGTACCTGGGAGGGATGGTAGGACAGCTCTCCGTGACTTCTCAGACTCCATGGTGCTACGTCGGGGATGAGTCGCCGGGTCTAAGCTCCCTTCCTGCCAGCGGTCCATGAACCGGCTCCTTACCTCGGCCTTCGCTGCCTCTTCAAGATGGCCCTCCGCTATGGCCTTGTCTGCTTCCAGGCAGTCTGTTACTTCTAGGTCGGGACGGGTGGCCGAGGCCAGTACCTCCGCCGCCTCCGTAGAGATGGTACGGTATCCGCGAGCAATCCGTAATGTGCTGGGTCTCAGTGCCCTCCGGAGTCGGTCGGCGTTCCTCTTGGACTTGACGCATTCTGCCCAGGTCGGTGCTGCGTAGAGCTCTGCCCTGGCCACCCCCATGAGTAGCCTCCTCTTCCCTTAGGAAGAGGGTCTACCCGTGTTGGCTAGGAGCCACCTGGCTTGAGATCTCCCCGGCGCCTAGTGCCGCTTCGGCCACGTGATTGCTGCCTCGCGGGTTCGCCTCCATGTGCACTCCGAGGTACTTCACTTCCACGTCGTGTCTAAGCAGTCTTATTGACTCGCCCCTGGTCCGCCTTGCTCTTCTCCTCGACATGCAAGCAGCTGAGGTTTTGTGCGGGGCCAAATCCAGCCCAGCAGCGTCACCTGGAGGTCACATTAATCGCTTCCTTCGTGGCATCGCGCACCTCCCTTATGTCCATTTCCTCACTACCACGAGGATGTAGTCGGCGAAGCTGATGATGTTTACGCTGTTGGGGAGATAGGTCGAGGGCTCCGTCGGATACTAGGACCTAGGACAAAGCCCTGCGGGACTTTCGCCAGTACTCGCCTCTCTGATGTCGAGGTAGCTGGCCGGTATCAAGAGGAGGTGCGAAGGAAGCCCCCTTGCCTGCAGAGCCGAAATGATGGAGAACCACAGGAGGAAATTGAAGGAATATTTGACGTCTAGCGCAACCATTAATGCGGCCCTTGGTTGGCCTAATCGGCTAGACTTCGTACCTCGAGGAGAACATCCACTGTGGAGCGCCCCCTCCAGAACCCGAACAGGTTGGGTGACAGGCTCCCGTTTAGGTCTACCCATTCCGCCATCCTGTCCCTGATGAACCTCTTGAGCATCTTGCCCTCGACTTCGAGGAGGCATAGGGGTCTATAACCCCCGGGGTTGTTTAGGGGCTTGCCCCCTTTCGGGAGAAGCACCAGTTTGGCTTTATTGTAGCGGGTGGGGACCACACCCTAACGGAGACAGCAGTTGAATAGTTCCCGCAGAATTGGAATGGAAGGGGGGGATTATTGAGAAGGTGAAAAGTTTTAAGTATTTAGGGTTTTGGTTTAAAGGGACGGGAGGATATGATTAGCAGGTGAGGTGGGTGCAGAGTAAGGCGATGAAGGCTTGGGGGATGGCATGGGGGATGTGGGGGAAGTGGATGAGGAATAATGTGAGGGTGGCGTGTAAGATATGGGATGCATGTGTGAGATCGGTGCTGATGTATGGAGTGTAAGTATGGGGGACGAGAGGGTATGAATGTATAGAGAGGGAGCAGATGTGGTTCCTGAAGCGCATGTTGGGGGTGTGCGTAGCAATGGTGAGAGTAGTGAGGTATGAGAGGAGATTGTGGGAATTGGGGGAAGAGAGATTGGTGAAGGATATACGGTTGTCAAGCGTGGGTGGTGTTGAGTTGAGGTTGAGGGGTGAGAGGAGGAAAATGTAAGGGGGGTAGGGACTTTGGAAAAGTTGGGGAGGGAGAGAGAAAGGAGAAGAGAAGGTAGAAGGGGGGGCGCTGGGTAGGGGTACATGTGTAAATAGTGTGTAGGAAAGATATTTTATGTAATGGAGGATTATATGCCAATAAAGATCTTTTTTTTTTAGTTCCCGCAGCTTTTCAGGATCCGTCGCTTCCACTTCTCTTACGGCCTGGTTTAGTATGCCCCCAGGTCCTGGGGCCTTTCGCCGTAGTAACCCTCTTGCCGCTGCTGCCACCTCCTCCTCGGTGAACAGGTCCACCAATGCGATGCAAAGCGGTATCCAGGTTTGGCGGGAAAGAGCATCCTTACAAATTCCCCCGTCCCCCCAGGCAATAGTACTTCAGGGATTTCGCCTTTTAGCGACGATTTTATAGGTCGCTCTTCACTTCGTCCAGAAACTTCCTCCACTTCAACCCCCCATCAGAACACGCAGCGTCCAGCATTGGAATTTCTCTTTGGGATCAAGGCGTCGCATGCTTCCCTGAGGAGGTTTGAGAAGGCATTGGACATCTCCTCCGTGTTGGAGTCCGATGGTCTCCACTCGTGCACGCGTCGATGTGTGTAAGCACCTGCAGGTAAAAGGTTCACAGTTTCTTCCTGGTGTACAAACTCTAAATGGACGATTCCTCCGATGTCCAAAAAAATTAAAAAAGACAATCAGCATCGATTTGATTCGAGACTTGCTCATTAGCAATTTCTTGGGTCGGGGCGAAGATTTTGTATGCTACTCGCCCTTTAGTACTCTAAAATATAGGATTCGTCTCCGGTTACAACAGAGCTAAAAAAGTCAGGCTCATTTTAAATCAAATCCACTAATTCTAAAACATTTTCGGCACAAGCGCAGACCTTGCGCATGCGCAGATCGTCTATCGCACCGTGTTACAAAGTCGAAAAAATACACTTCATAATGACACGTATTTTTACTCAGACTTCTCCGAGGAAACTGGCGAAGGGCTGCATTGGAAGGGCAGACTTTCAACACATTTCCCATTTTTATCCATTGAGATGTATAGTCGCGTCACAATAAAAGTATGCGCATTACTTTCATAATAGACCCTGTATTTAAAAATAACTATTAAATAAAAATGCGATTAGAGATATAAAATTACAATTTATTTTACTATTTATGTTGCTTAACCAAAAATACTGACGGATCGTCTAAAATCTTCTCCTTGACGGGATTAATGGATATAACGGTTGTTTCCTATTTTATTTCTAATATCAAAAATTAACGAATAGTTTTTTGAACACTGCAAACAAACAAAATTATTTTAATCGCTATTACAAACATTATCACACTTACCTTGAGAAAGTTGATTAGTTGTATAATGATACAAAACAGTGTTTGATAAATACAAGTTCGATATCAGAATGCAACAGTCGAATGATTATTGAATTTGTTTAAAATTTTTCTTCGTTGCTGGAATACCATTCTACGATAAAGATGGTTTCATGATCTAAGAAACATTTATAAGGCTAAATAATAATTCTCTAAACTACTGCTATATTTTGGGTTATATCTTGACAATCGTGAAGAACTAATAAAAATTAAGTAATTGTCAACTGTCATTTAACAATATATTGTTTTTTGAGGGAATGAAAAATTAAATTAAATAATTTTCTTCCTTGCTTCTAGGTAAAACTTGATAATTCTACAATTTCGAGTATGCATCGACTGATAGGTCATGTCGGTAGAAAAATACAATGTCCAGCATGCATTATAAATGAAGATGAATTTTGTAGGAGACAGATGAACAGTTTTTTTTCTTTTCATTTAGGTCTATTTATTACTCCAAATAAAATATATTATATAAAAGAATTTTTGTACATCATTCTTGATAATGGCAATAAGCCGAAACTAGTCGAAAATTAAAAATATTTGTGAAAATATATTATATATTTTTTCAAAGCCCTAGTAATATACACTCTTTTTTCAAATCGATTTTTATAGATTGTCAAACGAGATGAATTATAATAATTCTTGGCAACGTTAACATAATCACATTCGGTGTGAGTGGAGACAACATGAAGAAACCTCTCTCGAAAAACCAAAACCCTTGTGTTTGCAACAGTTTTTTGGGATAGAAAATACTGCTTGTTTATTACCTATTGTTAATGCTGAATATAATTGCGAGAGTCTTGATGAAGCAAAACTGACTTATCGCAAAAAAGGACACCGGAATGTCCATTTGAAGTGTGATCTTCCTTCAAGACAACGCTTGGTTAAACACAGCTGCTTTGATTCGACAAAAAATAGAGGAAATTTGTTGGGAAATATGACTTTCATATGTTTGGTTCACTCAAAGATGAATTGTGAGGATGCCGTTTTTACATAGACCAAATTGTGGATATGATTGTGAGCAATTGGCCAGAGTCACGAGAGACTACATTCTTCGGTAATGGCATGAAGAAACTTCCGCTTTACTGGAAAAATGTAGAAAATATGTAGAAAAATAAAACATATTAAATTTTTGTATTAAATTCCAGTTTGTATTTGATTCAACCTCGTATTTGTCTTTGACAATTTTTGTTACAATTTTCTTCAAATGGCCGAGGAATCAAAATGTAAACTTTAATTAATAAAATTAATCGATAAGTTTTCTCCTCAGATTTATTTCAAGTTAAATTTCCTCAAGTAGAAGCTTTAATATTAATAGTTTATATTTATTAGTTTAATAATACGGTCCATAAGTTTCTAAAGCACAATTAAAAAAGTTTATTTCTAATTCTCTATAACAATCAATTCAAAATGTTTATTCCAAAATAAACAACTATGTTACATAGGATTACAGAAATACAAATCTACATTATGAGATTAAAAAAAATAATAATTGTGCAATCGATTCCTTTCTAAAACTATAATGTATAAACATTATTTGGAAAATCGTTTTACTTCATTATTTGATTATTATATGATAGCTATTATTATTACTAAACCGATTATTATTGCTCTAAATAAATTATATAATATATACTGAATACTATCAATTATTTTAATAAAGATATTAATAAGAAAAATTAATTATTTTATCATCTGCACTGTACAAATTGTTAAGTACATTATTTAATCGTGTGAACTCTTTTTAAGCAAGGCAACTTTGCACTTCCTTTGTTGAACGTTTACATATCCAAACGTAACTTTGAAATACGCTGAATTCTATAAAAACGCAATTTAATAAAATGGATACGTTAAGTAAACGTTCCTGTATAAAATAAAACGAGTTCGTTTACTTCGTGTTTGTTTCGTAAATTTTTATGGAACAAACGGACGATAAAACAAACGGATCCGCTTAAAAGAGTATTCACATATCAATACTTCGAGTTTTTCACTTAAATCTACCATTAGCAATTTATACATTTCTCATGTTGCTAAATTTTTACTTTAGATTATAAGATTATAAATATAAATATTTAGAATGGTAAGGAAATATCATTATTTAATATATTATAATCTAGAAATATTATAGTTATAGCAATGAAGTTTCATACTAGGTCAACCCTAATGTACGTACGCTTAGTATTAATGTAAGAGCCTTTAAAATTTGCAAATCCCGTAAAATAATTCACGCCGGAGAAATGGATTAAGATACGTGGCAAGAACTAGAACATCTCATAAATAAAAGTTGAAGGGATTTATAGGGCCCCTAATGCACACTGCTCCGAATTAAGTTACTAGCTTATTATAAATAAGTGGAGGTAAACAGGATTACACTTCTGTTTGCCCAGTGTCTTCAGTCAGCGAGCGGGAGGGGATTTCGCACAAGAAAATGGAATATTCAAGCGGGGAATTTTTAAATTTAGAAAAACCATTCCCTTCCCTGATTAAATTTAATGGTCGGCGTGTGCACTTGCCTAAGTAATGCCCAAACGGAAAATAAATGAACTCGGTAACTATTGCATACCGCAGAAAGTTAATTTCAATTTCCAGCAATTTATAACTCCGCTGAAGTAAAAAGATCTATTCGAAGCAATCCGATTAAAAGTCCGGGAAACTTTCATATCGGCGGAATTTTTAAGTACAATTACAATCATAAGTTTACCAACAAACATTCTTTACCTGCTGCAAGTTTTTATGTGTTTTCGCTTGTTATGTTAAGCGGGTTTTACTTTAAAATATTGCAGCAAACTCGAAGTTACATTTATTTGCAAACGTCATATTCAATATTGCAAGGTTTGCATGTTATTATTTTTGTAATTTTAAATACGTTTTACTACTTAATTGAACATTTATTCATTTTAATGCAATACACCATCTCATAATGAATGCATTTGTTATTTAAGTACAATTAATTAATAAGATTTACACTAGATTATGTAGAAATTTTAAAACTTAAAATCAAATTAGATGATACTGAAATGACGAGGCTGTTACTTTTTGAAACTCCATATCACTTCATAAAATACTGACACAGTATATCGGTGTTTGAAACCATATACTTTGTCAGTATTTTATGAACTGAAATAAGTTAATAATAATCAAAATTATTTAATATTAAAGTTAATTTAATTATTATTTGTAAAATTAATTGAAATAAACAAAATAAAAAATATATAGTAAATAGTTATGTTTATTTGAACTAACTGCATGTTTATTAATTGCATTCATTCATTCTCATAAAAATTTTTTTATGTAATCGTCACATTTTATAGTACTTTAATCTATTTTTATATATATCAAGTACATTCAATTTAAATCATAAAAACTTAATTGAGTTACATTTAGCACATTTAAATGTATAATGTCTAATGGCCAAGTTAAATGTGCACAGCGAAATGTTCCGCCTGTCATCGCGTAATATTGTCGTCAATCTTTGTCATTGCCAGTCATTATGGATATTAATAACAATTTTACACTTTGCTGCCATTCATTTTAATGTTTCATCCGCTGCATCTGTTCAAAGATATTCATTTATTAGTTTACAATTAAATCTATAAATGTATTAAATGAAATTCTCTGGTTGAGAATTTACACAGTTTTTAATATCACTGTGACAATTGTTTCGCCACTCAGTGGCTTTATCAAGTAGTTTTTTTTAAGTCAGGTCTTAATTGTGAATTGGAACAATAATTAAATTTGACAAAGAAATATTTGTATAAAGATGTTAACAAAAACCTGCCGGCATTACAAAAGAGTTTCCACAATTCTGGAAACTTTGATGCAATAAAAATGGCGAAAGAGATTGTTGAAGGGAATCCAGGCTCAGCAACAAGGGATGTCGAGTACAATTTGTTGAAAAACATGTCCAACAAGATTAGAACTTGGAGTTTCCTTCACAATTACAAATTGTATCTTTCATACAAAGTCGTTTTGTAAGCTACGAAGGAATGCTATCTCTCCATTAAAGGGATAATTTGGAGTGTAGTGGTGAAAAAGATCTAAACCGGTTTGTGGCTGTTGTTGACGGGGAACAATATGAAGTATATATATTTTGCATATTACTAAACATCTTAAAACCAAATGAACCGGTGGATTATCAGAGGGAAACCAGTGGAAGCATGTGGTCGCCTGGCGTAGAAGTGGTTTCTTCTGTAATAAATATAAATAACGGCAAGCTCGCCATTGTAGGTGGTGACATATTGGGATAAACACACTAGAGGACCACCTTGAAGAAATTTGGAAATATACATTGTATCAAAAATTCTTCTCCCGCTTTGTAATGGTTTCAAAATTTAAGGGTGTCAAAATGTTGACGATTTACATCATTAGGATGTCGCAAAAGTTATTCGGAACTACATCGTCTCAATGGGTAGCGTATAATCCTCATATTTATCAAAATTGAAAAAATTGAGGTTTTAAATGTTTTCAGAAGCCAAGACTCTCGGAATTTTAAAAAATAATATTTTTGACATCTTGTGATTCGGAGCCTACACTGAGAAAAGTTTTATCAAATCGAATAAACCACGTTGGAGAAACATTGGTTGTCCTTGCACTATAGCATTAAGATCGACATCAACTCGTAATACTTTTTCTTTATTTCCAGAAAAACACTTAAGCCACATAACATTTACGGATGCCAGATTAATAAATGATGTTCAAATTGATCACATAATAAATTTTCCTCCATTTGACAAAATAATTTTGCTTCGAGATGGAAAAATCTTGGCTCTAAGGATTAATCTCGCATTCAGTGCATTAAATGTATTATTCACATCTGTTTACATCTATCCAAGAATTGTTTTCTCAATTTTCATACCAACAATTTTTTGTAGTATTATTACAATTTAAACTTTGATTTCGATTTTGATCGATATTACCCTCGAATATTTTTTTACCAATTGAAAAGATGCTATCAAAAAATGTACAAACTCAGAAGTAATTTAAATTATAACTTTGCTAATTTTAGAATTTCCATTTAAACGAAAAAAATTTGAAAGAGCTAATCTATTAACAATAATGAAGAGAAAGTTTTTATGATCCTTCTTGTGTCTTACGATTTTTTTGTACTTCATTAGATGAATAAAAACTTTAAATTAAAAATATAAGATAGTAAAATAAGACTTGCCTGGTTGGGGACTTATGTAAACAAAATATTCAGTTTTGCAATTTAAAATATTCTGATTTATTACTTATTTGATAAAAAAGGATATTTTATGACTAGTTTACAAGAGCTTATATAATTGACAATATACATTAAATAATAGAGGGTTATAATCTATTTTAAAATCATATAAAAATGTAAATATATACAATTGTAAATAAGACATAATTATTTAAGTCAGCAATGGCGCCAGCAAAAAGTATCGATGTCGATAAAGTGTGCATTCAATGTGCAGTGTCTAAATTTTTTTGGAATGTGCAGATTGTAAAAATGTTTATCATACAATGTGTACATTAAAAATTTATGGCAACATGCCACACCTCGATAATACTAGTCATATTATTTATATATTTATTTTAACATCTTTGGACTCCTTTCTTAAAAAAATATCTATACAACCAATCACTTCAAAAAAACTGTACTTCAAATTTTGGGTGAAAGGAGCACGGGTAAAGTTCATAATCATAAAGTGTTCTTCCACTCAAACCCTTCATTTTCCATCATTCCGAGGGAGCATATATCCTCTTGCACTTCTCTATTTTTAAAAATGCTTCTACTTAATTTTTTGTCCCCTTTTAGGAGAGACTTTTGTGGCTGTTAATGTCAGCAACCTAACCTCACAAGACACAATTGGAGATTCAGATAATGAAACTGTTTATCAAGGGCCAGATGTAAATAATGAAGTCGACTACATGAAAAAGACAATTTAACATAAAGATGAAATTATCCCAGAACTAAGAGTAAAAAAAATATGGATTGCCTGAAACAAACGAAGCAGCAAGAGTCATATTATTCTAACGATAATAATAAAGTCTCTTCTTCTAATTTAAGAGACTTGCTTTCTAGGAACTCGATTAGTTTTTACAAACAAGCTTTGTTATGATAGAATACTTAATAATTATGTGGTTTTATTATGAAATTGGCTGTTAAAAATAAATTTAAGTAATCTAAATCATATATTAAGGAAAAACAAATAATTTATAATTTTTAAACTCCAATTTTTAGGATGCTGTAAACAGGGTACCTCAAGTATCTGTTTTAGGAACAATTCTCCTCATTGTATATATTTATAACCTGGCAACATATGTATAAGCTTCTAACAAATCGTAATTTGTTGGCAGAATATATTTATATCTTTGGATTTTTTTATTATTAAAAAACTATTGTATTGACTTGGCAGCTAAATAATTTTCGTTTTGGATTATGAAATAAAACTCTCTTTTTAAAACCAGAAAATAATGTTTAATCAACCAAATATTTTCCATTTTGTTCAATGAGCCTTCACCACCTACCTTACAACTTCATGATTCCGCGCTCGTAGAATTATTGCTTTTATAACTTTTCAGCAAAACAACTGAGCCAATTGAGATTTAAGATCATTGACGTTTGGAAAAGATTTACAATTTAAAAAATTCTGCAAACTGCGGAGTATACGAGTGATGTAACATCTCTTCCCAACCAAACTCCAATAATTTCCCACATGAACAGTTATGTGACGATTCTGTTCGACTATGGTTTTGATTTGATTTGGTCGTCGTCAATTTCAGTGAGGCGGAAAGGACGTTGTTTGTCTTTAATAGAAAAATCTCCAGGACGAAATTTTTTAAAACAATTCTGGTACGTGTGCTCCGTTAAGCAATCATTAAGACTCTTTTTAAATTTTCCAATAATTTCATTTGTTTTAGGTACTAATAAATATATTTTTATCTCTATTTAATAAGCCAAACTATTTTCAATTTCTATTACGTATACATTATATCTTTAGTAAATCTTTTTCGTAATATATTATTAGAATACTTTTCATATTAATGAAATTTCACATGCAAGATCGTATTATTATAACTCGTGCATTGTTCTTGCGTGCCTTCCTGAATATTTATGATTTTTCAACTGTCTGCAAACATATTTGTAGTGTACATTTCGATCGCACTGTGCTATCTTTAAATTTTCCACATCAGCTAAACGTTTTCAATTACAAAGCGTCTGTCTGTGACATCTCCGCACTCCGTAAAAAAAATTAAAGCGATCCCGCACCAGTCGACATATAATGCAAAAAGGCCATTATCCCCAAATGCAACATTCCGTCATATCGGAATCACGTCGTAATCACCTTTCATTACCACCGTTGGCAATTAGATCAGTATTTAATGACGTAGATCGATATCGCCAAATACATTTGTAATTACGTTCCGTCATATGGGGTATATCTCAAAAGGATTGGGCGAGATAAATGTATAGGATTTCGTCATTATTTATTATCAAAGGAAACGTATAAATATTTCTCGAGAGCCTTGTCAGCGTAAGCCAGCGTCCGTTAAAAGGCGGCCCCGTTTTATGTCAATTTGGTGTAAAATATCATCCGTCCTCTATCGGACTTGTCTTCGATCTTATATCTGGGATCACCTCAATTAGCAGTGGTAATTTATGTGTCGGGAGTCAAGGTTCATATCTTCAGTATAATGGCGCCTCCCTCTCACCATCAAAGAGATCTATAATAAATCACGTCTCACGGTTTTAGTCCCCTCCGTTGTCAATGCCGCAAATCGCAAAAACCCCAACGGAGTGTATTTCAAAAGCTGTATATATAATTATCGCCATTAATAACGGCGTAAAGTTTGTCTTTGCGTAACATATCTATACTTCCGGTTTAACAATTTATCTTGTTCGAAATTTTCTGAAGGGTGTGATTGCATTAATCTTAATTTCTTATAATAATATAAATGGTGATGTGGCCATCATAATACTTTCCCTATATTTTTCTGGGAAACTATTCTTGATAATTTGTTCACTTTTGAATTCTCTACAATTATTTGTAATATAAATTCGATGTAACTCTTGTAGTTTATTAGCAATTGGCGAAAAATGTCAAAATTATCAAATTTTTATTTTTTTCTCGAAAGTTAAGAATTTTACGAAAAATATATTTTAATAAAACTTGTTCAGTTTCTCATTACATTTAACTTTTGTTTGAAAAGTTTTCTAAAATTTTTATCATTAAAAAATTGGAGAAAAAAACAAAAAACGGCCTCGATCCACTTCCGGTTTATGAATGTGCACGATCACAATACTCCCCCTATATTTCATATAGGGAAAGTAAAAAGACCAAGGAAGAGTAGAGGAGAGCGAAATTGAGCAAGAATCAGCAGGAGAGAGCAATGAACAGCAAAAGTAAGCAAAGGAAAGCGAAAGCGAGCAAGAGTGATAGAAATAGAGCAAGAAAAGAAGAAAGGATAGCGAAAGTGAGCAAGAAAGAGCAAACCAGAGCCCGAGAGAGCAAAGTAGAGCGAGGGAGAGCGAGCAAGAGGGAGTAAAAATTAGTAAGAGAGAGAGCGAATGCGAGCAAGAAACAGTGAAAAAGAGCAAGGGATAACGAAGGACAGTAAGATAGTGCAATTGAGAGCTAAAGTGAGCGTGAGAGAGCAAAGGAGAGCAAAATGGAGAAACGAAGAACGAAAGTAAGCAAGAAAGAGCAAATGAGAGCAAAAGCGGGTAAGAGTTCTCTCTCTCAGGGAGAGCTAGGGGAGCATGAAAGAGCGAGAGAGCAAGGGAGAGCAAAAAAGAGCAAACGCAAGCAAGAGAAAATAAGAGAGAGCAAGATAGAGCAAAAGTGAACAACGGAAAGTAAGCGAGAGCAAGGAAGAACGAAAACGAGTAAGGGAGAGCAAAGCAGAGCCAGGAAGTGCGAATGAGAGCAACGGAGAGCCTAAGTGAGAAAGAGGAAACGAAAGTGAGGAAGAAAAGAGCAAAGGAGAACGAAAAAGGAAAAGTCTAATGACACACCCTCCAATCCCAACATCATACTCCAAAGATTTACCCAAGGAAAAAAGTATTATAATTAAATTTACAATTGAAAATTTGGTCCTTGTTTCGCAATTATTTCTACTCAAACATTTGTTTGTAATGAAATTATTGGAGGGTAGGATAGTGGCCACCCACCCACCCTACATATATATTGAACTTTAACCTAAAATAATACTTTTAGTTTTTTTAACTTCTGCAAAAACCTTAGAAACGATATTTTTGGAAATTTATATAGTAACAGTGATGAAAGTTAAGAAACGTATGTAGGGTGGGTTGGTGGCCTTTAACCCACCCTCTAGTCTCAACATCATACTCCAAAGATTTATCAAAGAATGAAAACACACCCTCTAATCCCAACATCATACTAGAAAGATTTATAAAAGAAAGAAATTATTATAACTAAATTTAAAATTGTAAATTGGATAATTTTTACGCAATGATTTCTATTCAAACTTTTATTTGTGGTGAAATTATTGGAGGGTAGGATAGTGGACACCCACCCACCCTACATATTGAGCTTAAACCTAAAACATTTTTAAAATTCATTAACTTCTACAGAAACCTTAGAGTTAATATTTTTATAAATTCATATAGTAACAGTGATAAAAGTTAAGAAACATATGTGGCATGGGTGGGTGGCTCCTAACCTACTCTCCAATCCCAACATCATACTCTATAGATTTACCCAAGAAAGACATTATTATAAGTAAAATTACAATTGTAAATTGCATCTTATCTACGCAATGATTTCTATTCAAACTTTTGTTTATGGTCAAATTATTGGCGGGTATGATAGTGGCCACCCACCCACCCTACATATATATTGAACTTAAACCTAAAACATTACTTTTAAATTCATTAACTTCTAGAGAAACATTAGAGACGATATTTTTGCAAATTAATATAGTATCACTGCTGAAAGTTAAGAAACATATGTAGGGTGGGTGGGTAGCCTCTGACACATCCTCAACATCATGCTCCAGAGATTTACTAAAGGAAGAAATTATTAAGATTAAATTTACAATTGTAAATTAGATCCCTTTTACGTAATGCTTTCCATTTAAACTTTTATTTGAGGTAAAATTATTGGGGGGTAGGACAGTGGCCACCCACCCACCCTACATAAATATTGAACTAAAACCTAAAACACAACTTTTCATTTCATTAACTTTTACAGAAACTTTCGAGACGATATTTTTGGAAATTAATATAGTAACAGTGATGAAACAAAGCAAATGAGAGCAAAACTGAGGAAAAGTGAGCAACGTAGAGTGAAAGTGCGCAAGGAAGAGTGAAAAAGAGCAACGGAGACCAAAAATGAGCAACAAGGAACGAAAGTGAGGAATAAAGAGCAATGGAAAGTATAAGGGAGCAAAAGAGACCAAGAGAGAGCGAATTCGAGTAAAAGGGAGAAAAAGTGAGGAAAGGAGAGAAAAAGGAGCAATGATGAATCAAAGGGAGCCAGAGAAGGCGAAGAACAGCCAGAGAGAGGGCAAAGGAGAGCGAAAGCGAACAAGGAAGACCAAAGGCAAACAAGACTGAGTGAACGTGAACAGCAGAGAGCGAGAGAGAACGAGATAACATATAAAAGTACTATGACATATAAAGTCAAACCTATTTTACCTTTTTAAACAACAAATATTGATTAAAATTAAAATTTAACAAGAAAAAAAGAAATAATAAAATTTGAAAAGAAATATAGTTTTTTTTTTCTAAAATAAAAGTTTGAAATTTTCTTTAAAACGGTTAAAAATACATGTGAAAAAAAATATTAGATTTAAAGCCGTCGAAATGTTGCTAATAAAATAACAAATAATTGAGAGTTTTAACAAGCCGAAGTTGTTATAAAGATAGATATACCATAAACGTTGCTTTATATTGCGCTACACTTAGAAATATATTTTCTATAAACAGTTTGTAAAAATAAATAATGAAATTTGATTGTTAGAAAACAATTCGAAAGTTTGCTATTGAAATAAAAACAGTTGAACCATTATTAGACAAACAAAAATTAAAACAAAAGCAATTAATATTCTATGTAAAATAAAATTTCTGGATTTTTTTGTCTGGAAGCCCAGAATGGTTAAGATTTTTTAAGTTAAAAACGAACATCTTCAAAAATAAAAATGTGTGTTTGTGTTCAAGAATAATTTTATCATGTCAGTCGAAAACAATATAATTTTTTGTTTTAATAATTTATTATATTTTTAACTTTGTAATTTTATACAAGATGACAGATCATAATTGACGATTAAGCAAAAACATATAGTTGATCACACATAAGATAAAAAATTATAGATTAGAGTTGACAGATGACAGATTATATATGATAGTTGATAGATGATAGATGACAGATGGCAGATAACAGATGACAGATGATAAATGACAGAGGACATATGACAGATGGCATATGACAGATGACAGATAAAATATAATTCTGTCCAATTATATTTTACATTATCTGTCCTAAGATATAAAAAAAATTATCGACGATAGATCAAAAAAGTCTAAGCTGATATTCATGAAATGACAGATGACATATAACAGATGTCACATTACAGAAATCGATAACAGAAATAGATGACAGAATAAAAATTCATAGATGATAAATGTAAAATAACGGATAATACAAAATCCATGGCATATGACTGTAAATAAATTTATTTCATTCAAAAAGGTGTTTGTCCATCTGCACTAAATTTGTTTACACATTTTAATAATTTTGATACAAAAAATGGTGATGTGGCCATCATACTAATTTCTCTATATTTTACTCGAAAACTATGAGGTTTATGCAAAAAGTCTATTCATAATGATTTGTTCACTTTTTAATTCTCTACAATTATTTCTCATAAAAATTTCATCTAACACCAATAATTTATTAGAAATTGGCAAAAAATGTTTATTTTTTGTTTCAAAAGTTAAGAATTTTATGAAAAATATGTTTTAATAAAACTGATGCAGTTTCTTATTCTCTTTAACTTTATCGAAAAAAAAACAAAAAACGGCCTCCAGTAAACACGCACTTCCGGTTTAGGGATGTTTACCAAAAGCTTTTCAGTTCCAGTTTTTACTGATAAAACCTTAAGTTTAAAGTTTCCTCTCAATCGGATCATTCGTTTTTGATATACAGAGCCCACAGACATTTTTACGCACGAAAACAATACTTCCCCTATATATACTATATAGGGAAAGTAAAAACACTAAAACAATATTTTTGATTTTGAAGATTGATTTATATGTTTTCTTGGAATTCAATTACTTTAGTTTACTTTTACAAAGGGTTTATCTCTAGCTCTTGGCAATCGAAACAGTGCTTATATCGTCGATATTTTCGACAAGTGTCCTTACAGTGGGTGATGCATTCTTGACATCGAAATTACCGGAATGGATTTGACAAAACCAAAATTGCACGTATAGCAGACAATCACGTGCAATTTTGGTTTTGTCAAATCCATTCCGGTAATTTCATATCAGGACTATACACACTGTTTACACTTTCAGTCGCATAGCTTACGTTTTTGCCTTTATCGTAGATAAAGTATAAAGTATGCTAGTATGCATTTTTAATACGTGCCTAATCAAAACTGTGCTTTCCAATCACACTGTCAGAAAAGTTTTTAGCACGAAATCTCATCTTTTTAACGCTTTTTATCTAGAGGGACACAATCTGACTTATGCAACGCGAGATAAAGATAACTAAAGAAAACTATTGGATATTTCCAATATCACAAAATGAAATTCATTATATTTAATTTTCATTGTTTATTTTCATCAACTATTAAATAAATAAAATTTCTATTGCTGAGTAAAACATTTACTGCTGAATCCATTTTGAATTACATTTTTGTGTACGAAGTAAAATCAATTTCAATTATAACAATACATTTCTGCTGTTCCGTGAAAATTTAATTATTTTTCAGATCGATCATTATTTCAATCACATTTGAACTGTGCATTATTATCGACAGAGCCTTTTACACACAATCGGTTTCGACCACGATAGAAATCTGCGTGCGAGTGGATTTCCAATCAATTAGTTACGATTTCCTATTATCTACTAGGTTAAACTGATTAGGACAGTCGGAATAATTATTACCGCAGTTACAGCTTGTGAATTTTAAACGCTACGCTTTAAGCAATAAAACATCTTAACTAAAAATGCTCATCCACTAAATCATTGTCACGGTTCGTTATTTATCGCCTTTACAACTAGCAGTAGAATACGAAAGGGGTATACAAATAATTAACGAGTATGGCGGAAATTGGGCCGGAACGAAAAACGAAATTTCATATTTAAATAGGGGATTTAACGTGTGACCGTCCTCCATTTACCATCTATATTTAATTTAATCAGTTTCACACATATTTAATTAAAGACTGCAATTATTAATTCACTACATATTGGCTCTATTGATCCGTTAAACACGTTAAAGCCTACCATTAAAGCAGAATAGTTGAGGTAGCGAACAACAAATATGTTAATTAAATTATTTTACTATAATAATGAGAGATACTTAAAAGTGTTTTGAGAATTTTATTACGTTTATATTTTGCGAAATTGTTTTCGGTACCTTTTTCATTCTTTTTGAAAGCGTGATAAGTCTCGAGTGCGGAAACAAGAACATTTCCGACAATTAAGCGAATTCGTTTTGGTTTGCCCAAAGGTGTTTTTTTTAATTAGGGAATTGCTTTAATAGAATAGCCTTAAATGAAACCAATCTATCTTCATGCGCTGCTATCAGGTTTGAACTAGAGAGGGTTAAGAACGTAGCAGAAGAATAACCAAGTCCGCCATCTTTGACTAATGGCAACAAGAGACCGATTCTCCAATTATGGTATGAGGTGCTATAACTAATAGAAGTAGGTATCGTTTGATATTCAACCGAGACAATATCAATAATCAATATGTGGATGAGGTGATAGAACCCCATATCATGCCACTTTTTACGAGATAAAAGATCCATTTTTCCAGCAATACAATACCCGTCCCCATATTGCAAGAATTTCTATTGACCGATTTGGAGAGGATAACGTCAATATCTTGGCATGACCATTCGGATTTCTGATCGAGCATATATTGGACATAAAGAGGAAACGACTAAAGAAGATCACAGCATACCACGTAATAATAATAATGTAATTCATCAATTGTGAATAAACATTTTGAATACTAAAATTATATTTATTTATATATTTTTCTTTATATGTCCACTTAAAGAAATGTTCTAACAATTTATATAAATATGAAAACATTTAAAAATTTAGAGCAATGGACATGTGGACAGAGTTCACGTAGTGTTGTTCTTATTAATAAATTAATAATTTTTAAGGGTATACCTTCTTTAAAAGGAAATAGTAAGCAAATCTCTTCGCTGTAATACACCGGGACCGAGATGTAGTGGTACATCTCGGTGGAGCGAACCTGAAAAATGCCGGCTTCCGGGCATCAAAGCGATAAATATCTCGGCGACCGTTTAATTTAAGATGGTTTAGTTTTGCATATGATCCGGCGGTGAAATATCTCCCGAATTCAAATTATATCCCCGAGTGGGTTGTGCGAGTGCAACTTGAGATTTTCGCCGAGACTTCGCGGGACTAGGCGCCATAAATTTTAAACGCGCCGGTTTATACAAACGGAATTTAAGTATATACCGCCCCACGTGTGTACTCACATCACGAAAGGGATTTTAAAGGGACGAGTATATATATATTTATTCAGACGCACGCATGCAGCGAATGACGAAAATGTATGGGATGGATGTTTTTTTGAAATCTGTTAAATAATTGATTTCCCAAAGTTTATGGACATAGATTGATGTATTATTATTATTCAAACCTTAAGCGAGGTTTGAAAATACGATTCCTGTATTCAATTTGAGGTACTGGAAAATTTTGTATAAAAATTAAAACTTGAGACATTTATTTATTAATGATTAAATATTTGTCTGTATTTTAACTGGATTCTAGTGTGTAATTATAAATAAAAGTTTTATTAGAAAAACTAATAAAATTTAAATGAATCATAAAACAAAACAGTGAGTGAATTAAGTAATTAATTCTTGCATATTTAAATAATTTAAAGCTACATAAACTGCTGCATAAAGTTCAGTTATATAAAGGCTTAAGTAATTAGAGTTTGTAAAGGGTAATTATAAGAATTAAATTTTATTATGTCACAATCTGTGCACGGTTTATATCTTTTGCATCAAACACAACTTAAAAGTACGTTTTTTTTTTAATTATATGTGCACTCAGAGAATGGTACTTTTTTATTTTAAAATCATTCTAACACTCTAAAAATATTTCTTATTTAAATATATAAAATACAACAATACATTACGCTCTATACATATAATACTTAAAAATTGTTAATTTACGTTAGTTATATGTTCGACTATATTGTTAATGTAGAGTAAGAAGCTAAGAGAACTCAATATATGTTTGCCACCACCTGGTGGTCGGTAAATACATAAAATTCCTACATTAATATTTTTAATATTTACAAAACAAGCAGCACATTGCATTTACATCAGTGAGAATTGTTGTTTTCGCTTCATGTCTAATTATCCTGATAAAATGTGATACAAGAGTGTATCCAGGTCGTGTAATTATATTAATATTTTGTTTATCATTCCAGGTTTCTGTCATACATATGGTATTAGGTCGTTCATCTTGGATGGCTGCATATATTTTATTTAGCGCATTGAATGCATTCCTAACGTTTTGCTGGAAAATTTTAATTTATATTGTAGCTTTTAGTTTGTTGTTTTTTGGAAATAATTGGTACGAAAGGGACGAAAAAGGCTTACCTTTATACCTACAGGCCACACACCGAGATTCATTATAGTTGATTGAAACTCGTCTGTAACTCCAATTTGTACCATTTGTAATTTTTTGTTGATTTAATTCTACTATCGAGAAATTGTTACTCCACTTTGAAAAAGTTACTTAATATTTCGGTTGTAAAATTAATATTGAATTTTCATGCATGAAACCAAAGTAGGTTATCTTCCATATAAGCTGCATCGTTAAGTTTACTGTTTCTGCTAACAAAAATTTTGTTGGTTTTTGAAACAATAATGTTATTATTATTTACTTTCTTTATTCCTGTCTCGTTATTTTCTTGTGGGGCGGCGATTTTAGAATTTATTCAAGCAATTTTGCTTTCTCGAGAAGTTTTTGTAGAGATCACTGAATTTCCAAAATAGTCGAACGTGGCTTTTGTTATTTCTGCCTCTGGAGATAATTCAATTTCTAGTAGTGCATTATTTCGTTTGTTTGAAAATGAAATATAAAATACTTTGTAGTTATTTAAATATAAATCGGGAAACCAATAGAAAAACTAGTTCTGGTTACATAATCAAACCTTTAATGATATTTCCGATAAAAAATTAATCGCATTATGAAAGAAAGAAAGAAATAGAAATAGGGCTTGATGATATGAAAACTGGAAAAGCTGCTAGACAAGAAACAGTTTGGAAAGGAAGGAAAGTAGAAGTTCAGAGAGTTGTTGAACCAAATGTGAATTAGAGAAGCAGATTTCCCAAAGACGTAGCGTGTAAGAATTTATGTCTGATACAAGGAGGAGATACATTAAATGTAGAAAATTATAGTGAGATATCAATTATGTGTACAAAATTGCCATGGTTGTAGAAGGAAGTGAGACTATAGAAATACTGTCGGTAACTGACGTAAGGGAGTTTTAGAAAGGGAAAGGGAACAAATAATTTTAGGATGCTGGCGTATGCGTGTGATATGGTGCTTTTGGCGAGCAACTGGGGAGATATAAAAGAGGTGA
The DNA here is from genome assembly GCA_963969525.1 of Ontholestes murinus. Classification (NCBI taxonomy): domain Eukaryota; kingdom Metazoa; phylum Arthropoda; class Insecta; order Coleoptera; family Staphylinidae; genus Ontholestes; species Ontholestes murinus. The sequence continues at coordinate 11,804,249 of OZ018392.1, forward strand.
TGCAAAGAGTTTAGAGGTATATGGACAAATAAGGACTGCAAGTGAATGCAAGGAAAACAAAGTGGATGCGATTTAGGAATAGTGGGTTAATTGGGATGGATGAGGGAGGTGATTGAAAGCGTGAAGGAATAGAAATATTTGGGTTTCATATTTAAATGTACAGGTAGAAATGGTGAGTACGCCAAATGGGTACTGCGAAAATCTAGAAAATCATGGGGCATGGTGCGGAAAAAGTGGAGAAAATGGTTCTCAAGCACTTTCAATTGACGTAGAAGCTGTGGGGTGCGTGTGGGAAGCCTATTTTGTTATATGGGATAGAAATATGCGGAATAAGGAAGTATAAATGCATTGAAAAAGAGCAGTTGTTGCTCCTGAAGCAGATTCTGGGGGTGGCATGAGAGATTGGTGAAGGATGAATGGAGAACGTGCATGAGAAACAAGTGGAGCGAGTGGAGGATAGAACGCAGAAAGATGTATGAAAGAGCAAGAGTGTCTGAGAATATTTTGAATGAATGGTTGGAGAATGGGGTAATGGAGGCATGGATGAAACAGAAGTGGAAGAAGGTTGGGATGCAGGAGAAACAAGGATGTATTGATTTGAAAGAGAGATGAAGGAAGGTTTGGATGGGGGAAAGGTATGATAGGTAAGCACTGAGTGTGAAGGGGTGCCTGAGGAGTGGTTGGAGGGAAACAAGGTAACAGAATGGATGAGAGAGGATGGAGCTGGCAAAAACTTTCTCTTATCGCACACCGAACACTAACCACTACCCTAACTCTCATCTTTATCGTCTTTCACGTCTATACAATCAGTTTAATCCCTTTATTGATTTATATTCTCCTTTTTTTACTACCTTTAAATCATCTGTTGTTGCTAATTTATCTTCATTTATTAATTTGTATCCTTTGTCATTTGTATTTATGTTTTTGTATTTTCATTATTAATTTAAGCTTTTAATGCTACTTTTACTCTGTAATTGGCCTTTTTGGCTGTTGGGTAAAAATAAAATAAAAATTATGCCAAAAAAGGTTTTTTTTTTAAATTTTGGTAATAATTTTTTTATATCTTTCACTCGGGCAGATAAAAATCTATTAATGATACAGAGTGACTGACGAAAAACCTTTGGTGCTGTATCTCGCTTATTTTTTATCCGATTTTAATAAATAAAACATCAAATTAAACCATTTTTAAAAGACTTTAATATGATCTGAACTGTTATTTTTTCTCGCACCCAGTTTTTGACAAAATACGATCAACATTTTTTTTTAAATTGCACTGTATATATATTTTTATTGATTCGCAAGGAGATTTTTTTTCTGAATATAAAATTGTAGACAAATTTATCCATACATCAAACTTAAGTCGAGAAATTGAGGATTAAAAAAATAAATAAAAAGTCAAGTATCCATTGTAAACAATATACCGACTCTATTTTAAATGTCAAAAGTGACAGTGACAGCCATTGATACAATACTGCAACGATTTTTAATTATTTCATAATTAAAATGTTGCAATATTTCAAACACTGTACTAGAATTTTGTGCTTCTACAGAAATCGTTTTTCAGTTTTTGAAATCTTGCAACATTTTTATTATGAAATTATTAAAAATCATTGCAGTATTGTACCAATGACTGACACTGTCACTTTTGACATTTGGAATAGGCTCTGTATATTGTTTACTATGGGTATTTGATTTTTAATTTTTTTTTTTTAATCCTCAATTTCTCGACTTTGATTTGATAAATGGATAAAATCGTTTACAAATTTAGATTCAGAAAAAATCTCCTTGTGGATCAGTACAAAATATATATACAGTGCAATTTGAAAAAAGAAGTTGATCGTCTTTTGTCAAAAACTGGATGCAAGAAAAAATATCAGTACAGTTCATATTAAAGTCTTTTAAAAATCATTTAATTTGATGTTTTATTCATTCAAATCGGATAAAAAAATAAGCGAGATACACCACCAAAGGTTTTTCGTCAGTCACCCTGTATAATTGAATGGTTGAGCTACACTCTTGATGGAACGAGATATGTAAATTTGATGACGTTAAACACTTGTTAAGTTCAATAATATGTTTATTTTCAGTTGATAATTTTCAAAGTATTTTGAAGTTAACAAGTGTTTTACGTCATCGAATTTTCTATTTAATTTCTTCCTAGAGAAAATCATTGCCCCATTCTGTTCTTTCTAACTAAAATAACTTCATTTCTACATTCTACACAAATTTTGATCGTCTTTTGATTGAATGTGTTCCTCAGCCTTTGCCTTTTATTCTTCAGTATCTCCATGAAAACTCACTTTAATGAAAATTTATTACATTATTTCCAAAATTTAGCCTCTTTGCTCTATAAATGATCAATCCCAAAATGATATACTGGCCTTTTTTACATTTATTTAATGTCTTTTATTCAGTTGACAATACTATAGACCAGGGGTCGGCAACCTTTTTTGGCCGCGGGTCAAAATCAATCACAAAGTGAATATTAAACAGACGTTTGGGGTCAGTGATATTTAGATTTTTAAACAGTCTTTTTAAATTTCATTTGTGAAAATATTTTCTCACCTTTATAAGTTGTAGACAAAATGGCAAAGCTAATTTTTTCAAAAATGAAAAATGAATGAAGCAAATGATTATCTTCTGTTTTATTCCAAATCTTTCCGCAATTCCTTGAATTTATCCGTTCATAATGTTTAATCTTTAAAATCAATCATTTCTAAACTAAACTTTCTAATTTTTAGATATTGAAAATACTTGCAAATTTAAAACATTTTCTCCTATTTCATCGGGCTTTATTATAAATGTAAAAATTTTGCCATGCTTCTTAAAACTTTGAAATCGACTCGAACATATTTAGATAGCTGTCATCAATATTTTCTTTTTCATGTTCCCTTTTTAACAAACGAAATTTTTTAGTTATTTCAGTTTCAAATAATATTACTTTCTTCAATGTAAAACCCTTCGATTCCTCATACATCTTCAAAATTTTATGGTAATTTCCTTGGAGTAGTACGTTGACATCTTTATAAGGATTCATTACATCTGTTAAGAACAATATATTAACAGCCATAGTTTATCATCGTGTTCGAGATCATTTTTGCCGACTTCGTGAAGAAATATTTGTATATAATCGAAACACTCTACAAATCTATTAAGAACTTTGCCTTATATTTCAGAATGTAACAGCAAATCTCCATATTTTGATTTAATTTCCTCCAAAAAAGCTTTGAAGCGCCTCTGTATTAATGCTGATCCTGCTATTATCTTGTTTACGATCTTAACAACCTTTTCCATTATATCCTTAAGTTATTGCGTAGATGCAGATAAATTTTCTTCATGTATGATACAATAAAACGACAAAAGTAAGTGGCCGGGTTTATTTTTCATTAGTTTTACAAATCTAACATTTTTTCCTTTCATACTTGCAGAAAAGTGTCGCTCAATATTGTAAGTCTCTCCGGTAATTACAACTGTATATAAGGTACATACCAATTTGTCACCATTTTCGATACATCCATACTTATTTTCCACGCATCTTGAAAAATACTGTTTTTTGCTCTTTGTTTGTTCATGGTAATATTTTTTAAAATAATTAGACGCAAGGAACGAAATTACCTTGCGCGCAAAAAGAAAGTATCTATTTTCAATTTTTATTATTATATTATACTTTTTTCGGAACTAAAGTGGGTTACTTAAAATTAGTAAATGGGTCACTCGGTTACCCGCAGGCCATAGACCAATGGTGGATGCATAAATAAGTGGAAAAGAGGAATTTTTTATCATGTTCGTGTTTCTATAAAATGTTTATACTCTTATGCAGAATAATACAAATGACATATCAACAAATACATTTAAATTTAAGGAAACTACACATGTCTAAGTATTGAAAGCAATAAGCAACATGAAAGACACTGGTAGCTCTGATATATATGGTATTAAGGTGGAGATGATAAAACGTGCAAAATACTTAATAGTTTCACCTCTAACAAGGCTAATAAATGAAATCATAAAATCTGGAATATATCCACTAGCCTTAAAAAAAGCAAAAGTGGTTCCTATTTTTAAAAAGGCTATAAATAGTTATCGACCTATATCATTGCTGCCAATATTATCAAAAATTATTGAAATAATACTAAAATATCAAATAATCGAACATTTTGATGAAAAGCAATTATTTCATTGTAATCAATTTGGATTTCGATTGGGCAAGAGTACTACCGAGGCATTGGTGTTAATAACGGAGACAATAATTTACAACTATGAAAACAAAGAATTTGGCATGGACTCATTCATTGACCTCTCAAAAGCTTTCGATTATGTGTTACACGAAATATTATTTTCTAAATTAAAAATGTATGGTTTCAATGAACCATGAATTTAATGTGCTCGTATTTGAAAAAAGGCGGCAAATTGTTACAATAAAACAAAACAAATCTGATGTACTTAAGTTACAGGCAGGGGTCCCTCAAGGTTCTCAGCTAGGTCCAGTACTTTTTATTATTTATATTAATGATTTACCAAAATATGTTCAATCAACTAAAACGCTTTAATTTGCCGATGATACTACTATTTTAAATAGTGGTTTGGTAGTAAATCAGTCCTTAGCCCACGTATTGAAATGGTGTGCAAATAACAGATTAGTTTTTAAAGAATCCAAAACCAAAAAATTAATATTTAAAAACACATAATTCACATACAGATAGTAGTGCCAATTTTCTTGAGGTTCATCTTGATCCCACCTTAGAATGGGACAAATACGGTGAACCGTTAGCAAAGACGCTGTCAAAAAATATATTTTGCTTATGCGGCCTGTCAAGAAAAGTTGGACATACACAACTATTAATTGCATACCATGCACTGTTTGAATCCAGGATACGGTACGGAGTAATGATATGGGGACAGTCATACTCTAGACACCGAATATTTGGGTTACAACGGCAAATTTTAAGAATCATTGCTGATTTGCCCTATACAAGTGACTGCAAAGAAGCTTTCAAAAAAGAAAACATACTTACTTTTCCAGCCTTATATATTTTTGAATGTCTAGTGTATGTACGATCCCATATTGATGACTATGGAATACATGAACATTTAACAAGAACAAAACACATGTTCAAACATTAAAGACTGTAAAAGTCAATAAATTGCCCTAATAACTATCATATAAAGTTTTTCAATAAATTAACAAGCTCGCGAAATCTAAAAATCCATCTATTTAAAAAGTAAGTTAAGAATTATCTCATTATTAAAGCACCATATTGCGTAAATGAATTTCTTCAATACAATGATCTAATATAGTTAACAAATTGTATTTGTTCATGCACGTGTATACCTTTATGCTTAATATGTTTAAATATTTTAATTATCCAAATAATATATTTTAAATTTAATTTTTTTAATTTTAATAGTTTTTAATTTTATTTCTTTCTGTGATCAAATTTGATCATTTTATATTCTGTCCAAATTTTAAATTATTTGTTTTTATTTGTCCAATTATTTTGTTTATGTATTTACTTTTTGATTTATTAATTTATTTATGTATTTGTTTAATTATTTATTTATATACACTGCTCTAATGTAGCTTTTAGGGCGTTGATGAATAAATAATGCCTTTGTCAAGTGCCATATAAATGGGTTCAAAATAATTGAATATTGCGGTTTCAACTCTTTTATTACTCGTAAATACATGTATGTATTTAAAAGCAATTTATTCTAGTGTTTTTGAAATAGTATTTAATACGCTAATTGGCTATTTTATCAATTATCAAATATATTGGTGTCCCAATTTTTAAAAATTGGTGAACTTTTGGCATATTTAACACTATATTTACCAGATATTAAAATATACCTATTTCTACCAAAACTAGTCAGAATAACTGGTATATAAGAAAAAAATGTTTATTGAGGCTTCCAGTCTTTATTCACTCTTAAATATTTTTAATTGTAACAGATGAATGGCTTTATAGCCATTGCCAAATAACAAAACGCTTAATTATTTAGAGTTTGCCGATAACAATTTCTACATTTGTAAATTTTGCTGTGTGTACACTTTTCGCTAAACCGTAAATCATCCATAAATAGAATGGTTGCGACCGTTACTACGTGGTAATCCATACTTACACTGTAAGTAAATCATCCATTGTTACAACAACGTTGAGAAATGAGCTTTGCTGTCTTTTTTCGGTTTGCAAGTTTTCGGCAGTTGCTTTTTATTTGCGCGTATTTTTCCAAGCAATGAAGTATTTCTTAATTTTAACGCCCAAGGAATACTTGTAAAAATTATTGGTTCTTACAATTTTATCCTTCGTGGCATTCGGTTCAACAATTTTTATTTAGACAAATTTGTTTAGGAGGGTTGGTCCCTCATATTTTCCTAAATGCAGAAAGCAACTTTCGGTTGTTACAGTTTTATCCTTCATGGCATACGGTTTAAGAAATTTCATTACGACAAATTTGCTTAGGAGGGTTGATGCATTTCGAGCCTCATCTTTTCCTAAATACAGAAAGCCACTTACCACATATTTCCTCTGTATCAGACGCTAGCCAAAATTTTATGCCAAATTTATGGGGTTTGTTTGGCATATACTGGGTAAATCTCCACCTGGCCTTGGCTAAAAAGATTTGTTCATCCATGATAATATAAGGTCACGATTTGTTAGTTGAATTAATACAAAAATGTTTCACCACGGGTTAAGTGAGAAACTAATTCATCATATATAAGGTCCCGGTTTGAAACAATTTCGACTGTTTACAATAAATGTATCCTACACTGCTAGGACTAAAGCGAATTTGTCTGTTTGCAGAAATTGACCCTGATTTCTTTTTCTCGAAACAAATGTGTCGAAGAATCTCAGTAAAATCACGTCTGCTCATAGTGCTGGAACAAAATTATAGTTTCCACTTGTTGTTTGACAAATATTGAGGCCTAAAAGTATTTCCTTTGTACACCCCATGATCGTACAATATTGTAATAAACACCATCAGTTTTGATTGCGTAATTATCTAGTTTTTCACCAAAATTCGAGAGGCTTCTAACTACGTACAAATTTTAAACATGTTCGGAAATATTCCCTTTTATAATTTTTCTTTTAGGATATGCTGTTTGCCTGTGTACATCTTTGAAAATACTATGAACTGGTAATCTACCAGCAACACTTTATTCTTCAATTCTTTTTCAAATAGTTTTGTCTGAACCAATTTCAGTTTGCTGATTTGCTACGTTACTTCCATGTTTGTCTTTAGATCTGGAAGCATACTTTCGTACCTTTGTTTGGAATATTTTCGCAATCACTGTCACCTGACTGATCTATATTGTTTAATCAGGAATTTTCTCATCGCTTCTCTTGGTAATAGCACTGCCTTGTGATTCAGTTTGTTTTTCCAATAATTCACCGTTGCTATTAATCACTAAGATGTCATCATTCTGACTAGAACTAATGTAAGTGTCAATAACAAAAAAATATTTTTGTTATGAATTTATTATTTATTATTATTATGATGTTTATTATTTGCTTTGTTTCTCTTCAAAATTAATCTAAAATACATACTATTATAAATATTATTACTGTAATTTATATATAAAGTAACATTAAATTCATAAAATTTATTCTCTTTGTAGCAGCTGTAGTTAATTTTGGTTTTACTCCTTTTGCGACTTTACTAAAGTTAAAGAAATAAATTTTCTCTCAATGTAACCATGATAGGTTTTTTACAAACATGGTTGCTGTAGTCTCGTGTGTACACATACTTTATCAGTCTTATGATATTATAAAGGTCATATTCCTTTATAATCAACATTTGATTATTCTTTAACTTTATGTCTACAATTTTCTATATGCTTAATGATATAGGTCATCAAATCATTGCTTTAGCTCACGAAACAACTAATTTACACAGCCGTCTCTTGACCTACCTCAAATAAATTTGTATTATACGATAGTTTAATTCAAATTTATTTGTATTAATCTAATCTGTATTGATGTCATGATATTATTGTAATACCCCTGCATTATTTATGACCTTATCATATAAAACCACTGCACCTTCCAGCGTACTCTTGACCTACCCCAACATATTACACCTTATGCTAGCGTAGCCTTGATCTTTCCTAAGAATTTCTTTGTTGAGGTAGGTCAAGAGTACGCTGGATAGTGCTGTAGTTTTATTTGATAGGGTCATTGTACGCTGGGTCAATATTTAATTACTTGAGGTAGGTCAAGAGTACGCTAGGTCAATTTAAAGTATATTTGATACACTTACACTATTTATCTTTATCTTTATCTTTATTATATCTTTGTACTCCATTTTTATAAAATAAATATCACAACTATAATTAATATATTAAATTATTTTACATCAAAAAGCAAAGGGAACAATTTAAAAAAAAAATCCTATAAAGAAGAATCTAAATTATCACTTGGAATTTTAATACTACCAACTACCTTTATTTATAATAGTAGTTATATGAAAGAAGTAGAACTTAAAAACTAACTTCTTCATAATTCATAAATAGATTGCATTGATTTGTTTTATTTATTGGTTGAGACCGTATTTGTCAACAATAATTGCACTAATTTTAATTATGTAATAAATATTACTTTAGATTTGAATGATGAAATCTAATTTGACATTATGAATGATTTGATTAATACAAGCCTACTTTATCTCACTTACTTACTTTCCCTGTTACATCCGAATAATGTATGTTTATGGCCATGAATATTATCGAAGACATCGATTTTTATATTAACCTGTCATAATATATCTTGCATCCGATACTAAATCTAACTTTAGACTCGAGTGTTTTATTGAATAATTAGCTCATCATTCATTCGGCTCGACGAGCTCACCTTATTTAAGAACTTAGTTTTACAGACGTGTTATGGTATAAAGTATTAGGTGATAATTGATGTGTTGTGATGAATTTTATATAATAAAAGATAATTGATGATGAAGCATTTTTTAATGAAATCTAATTATTTTAAAGACAATAGGTCTTTGTTAAGACAAAGGTTTCACAATTGCAATAAAACGTTTCCCGTACGGAAACGTAAACAATAAACGGTAATATATTGCATCCGACATTTTCAGGTGTATCCTTATGACGAATGTTGTGCTATAAAAATTGTATTGCACGTAGGAAATCCAATTTCTAATATATCCCAGAAAGAAAGCAACGCGTCCGCTTCGTTACACGCTCATTGACTTTGGAGGATGTTCGAAATCAATTTGCACGACATACGTTCAATAAAATTCAATTTGCCCCATATATATATACATGCATCCTCCCCTAACTTGCTTAAGACAAAGTAAAATTAATGGACAAACTAAAGTTGCTGGTGCGTCTGTGTTCAGCTAAATCAAATTACGCTTTAACTCGAACGTAAGAGCGTCTAATGGCAATATTTTTTTGCACACTTGACGCGTACGGTTTTATTACCAATTTTACGCGGTATTAAAGAGTGAAATTGAAATTTATTAGTAGGTATACATAGGGGATTCCATTTGTCTATACTTAATAATGAAATGTTTACGAAAATTGTTAAAGTTTTAAATTACTAAACATACTTTCATAAAAACGGCAGATGTATGAGGGTTAGTAGGAAAGTAGCACACGTTTGCACCGTGCGGAGCGTTGGTGTAGAAAGAGTAGCCGCTGGATGTATGCTAACATGTTTAGTTATATTTCAGCTGTTTTCAAAGTTACGAGTGTGCTATTTATGTGAGTTTTTATAATGTTTAAGAAAATAAAGAACGCCACCAGTTGTAATGTTAGGGCTCCTATAAGAATTCTCAATTCATGAAATGTGTAGCATTGTGATATTTATTTTTAATTGAAGGATAGTTTAACTCGTTTACCATTTTATTCAATTATACAAGCTAAACTATATTAAACACAATGTTTTGATAGCTGTACATTTTTTTGTTTCATGAAATGTGTATTGTTTTTATTTTTTATTTCGCCCACCGAACCGACGACAAAAATATTTATTTTTTTTCCGGCAGCAGTTTACATTTGTAAATAAGCAAATTTGATGTTCTTTTTCTAATAAAACAAGAAGTAATAATCTCAAATGTTCTGTGTAAGTCACCTGTTTGTTTTTGTAAGATACATATTTTGATACAATTATTGCCTGAGTTTAGAATATAATAATAATAATAACACAAATAATTTATTTTCCTATAGATATATCTCTTCAAACAGAAAATAATTATAAGCTTATAATAAATACAACAATACCTGTAAGCAACATTGTAAAAATACACGTACATAATAAGCTATTCTTTTCAGTATTTATATAAGGTATTGAAGGACGGTGGAAGATAATGCGAGAAGATTGATGATGGAATCCCGGTATTAATCTGTCTATGAAGAGAATGTACTTACTCTGAAATATCGGCGTCCGTGGCTATCCTACAAAGAACTCCCCGGTCCATGGAACACTTTCCTGTAACGGGATCAGGCAGGGCTAGATTGATGTAGGGGGGTTCCTCCAGGAAGGTGATTTTTAAGTGAAATTTCTCGGGAACACCTTGCGGGGGCGTGTGGCTATTGCCGGGCCAGACTATGTCCTTAATGTCGAGGCCTTCTCGCTGCCACGACTTCCAAACACCAATCTGTAAGTAACAAAAAGTCTATTAGATAGTTGTTCACATAATTGTCAGAATTAAAGTCACAATCCTTTAACATATACATAGTAATTAAATAACTTAAAATCACAAGTTTATTTTTATTTTGCTAAAACTGTGTAGAAAGTGATTACGAGTTATTTTAAATTTTCATCTTCACGTAACTCATGAATTAACATTATAGTAATTTTTGTTTGTTTGAAACATGAGTTTTCGAGATATAGTATCAACGATAAAAAATGGTCGTAATAATTTGTGTGGATCCCTAAGGGGAATATTTGCATTCAAATGTAGAGAAAACGTTGGAAAGAATATTCAACAATTAAAATACTATTTAATATGATGAAAGAAAGACTTTCAGCACTAGTATTATATTTCAATAAATCTGCATCTAATTGCATTTTTACGATAGCAGACACTTAATTGCATTAGAGCGGATTACCATTTCAAAGACACCTCTACCTCATAGCGAGTTACTTTTTTCTTTCTTTCTCTCGCCAAACCCGTTCGGACAAGACCGTAAGATATTCCATTAGGGACGTTTCCGAGCGGGGCGCGAACGAAAATATTCCATTTTTGAATATAAGAACAAGAGCGCGAATTGCCGGCAATAAAAAGCTCGCTATTCTTTTTCCAGCGCGGAAAATATTAAAATTTCACCCTGATTGCTAATTTCTCAACTTCAATGGTACAATTATGCCAGACCTCGCCCTTCGCTAAATCCATCCCCCTCCCGCACCCCGCGCGCCTCTTTCCATCCTTTTGCCGTGGGAATGTTTTTATTGGGGTCATGACGTCCGTAATCTGAGTGCTCGCCCTCACCGAGGAACTTGTCCAATAAACATTTTATTAAATTTTCACGTGGCAAGGGATATCCCTTCTCTTAGTTGTAATAACATTTGATCTGGGGATCATTTGCTATGCAAACACCTACCGCTCCTACTCATTTTCATCAATAGCTAGGTTCTTATTTCTTACCTTCTTCTTATCACTTTAAGTACGAAGACGCGATGAATACTAATAATATCCTAAATTCCTGGCGTGCAGCGTACATATTAAACCATGCAGGAAATTAAGGATGTTCGTAAGTTATAGTAGTTTTGAATGGCGCTTCTAACAAATTTGAATAATGTGACATAATTAAGCTAAACGATAAGATAACTTCATTGGTCAAGATAGATCTCTAATGAATATATACGATAATTAACTTTTATATTTCGGAAATAAACAACTTAGGTGCTTCCATCTGATAATGATAAACGTCCTCATTGTGTTTCAATAAATTTATATTAAACGTATAAAGTCGTACTCCCGGCGCATCCACCAAAATTTTATATTAAGAATAAAGAAAACTCAATTTCTTTATTCTTAATATTGAAATGTACCACAAAGTGAACGCCGTTAAGATCCAAGAAAGAAATTATATATTGTATATAATAATGTAAACTGAAAAAATAAATTTTATAAATAGAATAAGTTAACAACTGCAACAATAAATATTAATTCTATTAATTTTAACGAGACATAAATAAAATAATAAATTATTGTATGTAACGATCGAAAGAATAATTAAATCTACAATTTCATTGAAAACCCTTTACTTTTTTATAAACCATCAATTTTTAATATAAACCTTATAACAAATATTTTTCTTTCGAACTTATTTATTGCAGTTTCCGTTGCAGCCCTTAATGAACCTTTCCACACTCGGACGATTCTCTCAATCTGTACGCTTCGAGTTTATTCAGGACGATAGTAATGCTGTTCCACAGAAGTACTCTGCAGAAATCCTAGCGAATTCTAATTATAATCGCTTTGTTGTGTAATGACGTGCGGCATGCTGTGCTGCACAGAAAACCTTATTACTTTATTTAGTTGCTGCTCTGTAGTCTGCGTGTTCTGCACTGTATGGAACTTTAGGTATTTCGCTTAGACCTCCAGAAAATTCGTGAAATTTCCAATGATTTTCCTCTCTTGTGGTATATGTTTACAAAATATTTAATAATAATAATAATAAGTATGCATATATTTCTGATAAAATAGACAGTGATTATGAAAATTATTTTTATAATAATGTTTGATTTTGGAGACGTTAACTTTATGGTATATCTTGAATATATTGAAGAAGGACACTTTATTTTACCACTCTATTGATAAAAGTTATTAATAAAATAGGAAAACAAAGTAATCGTGTCTCCTTCTTCATTAATATAGATTATGATTTAATTATTGTTACAATATAATTATAATTATTAGACATTGTAGGCATGTATACTTTCATTTGAATGTATCTTATTTCTCTTGTCATTTTGGTGTCTTCATATGATTTTTCGTGAGAATTTAAGTATTTCATTTTTTTAATGTATAAATTCGGAATATGGATCGACCCACTGACATAAATCTTTTTCTTGTAATTTACACTTCATATAATCTTGACAGATAACAGTGACGCGGTTCCATAAATAGGAATTTTATTTATAGACGCCTTTCCCCCGACAGCCTGTGTGCAATCAAAACGCGGACAGTGGAGTTTGTGTATTGTGGAATGAAGTGTAATGTTATCGAAGCGACATGCAATCAATATTTATTCGATACATTCTCGGGCGCATTCAAAAAAGTCTAATTCTAAGCGAAGCTTTTGTAACGAACATAAAAGCGTGAAAGTTATTTGTGTAGCGTGGTTTTAGTTGTAATGGTTTTAAAAAGGTTCAAATACAGTATGCACTCAAAAAGAGTCCAATAGAAACAAAAAGTTTTATTAAGACTACAAGAACAAATCACTTTTGAAACAACTACTTCTCTAGCTAATACTTCGACAGACATTGAATAATACAAAAGTAATTTGCGTGTTACAAAATAGCAAGGCTATCAAAGCAACACTAGTTTTAACGTATTTATTTCTGTAAAATGAACTAAAAATGATTGAATGTACGTTAAAATAGTTTGTGAGTGACTATACTATGATAATTCATCAAAAGTTTATTTGAAAGTGTATTATTGGTTACATTACCTGGAAAAAATTATATCACTCAAATGGTCACCTCACGAGTTGATGCATAACTGCGCTTGTTTTACAGAATTTTGAATTGTTGCTCGCCAAACATCTGTCTCCAAATTGGCGAATTCTTCTTCAATGTTAGCTTTCAAGTCAAGGTTCGTAATTTGTTTGAGGTAAACGCGAGATTTTAAAACAAGAAGTCTGGTGCTGTTAGATCTGGCGATCTGGACGGCTAGTTCAAATCTCCAAAACGGGAGATCACTCGACTTGGTGTCTCAAAATGTCCATAGTTACCTGAGCTGTGTGACCGGTTGCTCCGTCCTGTTAAAACCAACAATGATCAAGACCCAATGCAGCAACTTGCGGCAAAAATTCGTTTAGTACCCGCCTATAACGCTTGCCATTTACGGTTACGGCGTCATCGACGTCTTCAAAAAAATAAGGACCAATCATTTTTTCACTGTAAATGCCGTACCAAACAGTCACTTTAAGGAGTTTCAATGGATCTTCTTGCATTACATGTGGATTATCTGTGTCCCAGAAAAAGGAAAAACGACGACGAAAATTTACGTTGCGTTAGAACAAATAAGCAGTAACAATAAATCCATGATCTTGAGGTGTGTATCGCTCCATGGTTTGTTGACAACTAATTCTCTATATATCTACATCATAAATGTCAAAGCACACTGACATTTGGCGCCATCTGCAGAAATGCGGCCAATTCAAACTATGACATTACTTTTGCGCCACCTTGTATAAGCAAATAATACATAAATGGTTACTTGCAACAGCATTTTGAAGCAGCATTGATGATCTATATTTATGGGTTTGAGTGGAAGATCCTTTTAAGAAGTGAACTCCGCCCGTCCTCCCTTCGGCCAAAATTTTTAGTATATTATATTATTTTGTAATGTATTTTTTGTGATATTAATTTTAAAAGAATAGAGTACAAAGATATAATATAATATATAAAATAATAATAGTCAGATGATGGTAAAACTACAAACACATGACAGGTAGATGACCAAGTGACAACATACAGCAGGCAGACAAAGAACACCAGTCGACGAATAGATAGAAGAGACATGATTAACATATATAACAGATATAAATATACTGGATATACTATTGATAGACTATAATTATACTACAGACATATAGAAGATAATCAGCAAACATTTAAGAGACAGTTGGCATGCAGACAAAAATCAAATATAAACAAAGTTTAGACAAATCAAATATGACAGATCAATTGCAGTTGATAGACATATTTGATAGAAAGCCTAGGGAGAGGGTGAAAATCTTTTAACAAGTAGACTACAGAAATCAAGATGTATCGTAGTCAAAATAGACGGATAAAAAATAGGTAGATGACAAGCAGATTTCATTTATATATAAGTCATGCTGACATAAACAGCCAAAAAATTATGTCTGAAAAAGATGACAAAAAACTGAACAAAAGCAATTATGGATGATTCTGGATGTCGAAAAGGATACTAGCCTCCTCAACATCATTGTAAAGAAAGGGTTTGAGTGGAAGAACATATTTAATTGTGAAATCCGAACGTGTTTCATTTGCCCAAAATTGTGTGTTTTTATTTCCATTAATTTGTTAATATGTATTATTTTAAAATGGAGACCGATGATAAATAAATAAATAAACAATATACAGACAACAGTTGACTGATGGATAGAAGAGAGTTGACAGAGATATTACTAACAACGAACATTTTTTATACGCACAAAAATCAGAAAATAAACATAGAAATACAAACAGCATTTATCGTATAAAAAAATTAAGATAAATAATAAATAACTCTTAAATTTTTACCTACGAGAGATATATATTAAAAAAACAGATGACTAATGTCAATGACAGACCAATGACCTACACTCGATAGACAAACAATTAATTTGATAAAAATAATGTTTAATTAAAAGCACAAATGATCTTACAAGCTAAATAATAGCCTCAGGAAAAATGTTAAACATGGGTTCTTTACGAGAATAGCCTCAAATCAATTACCAAAATATGTTGACACGTATTGTCAAATAATAATTTTTTGTTGGGATAAAAAGGCCACATTTGGCCAATCATTGATGGTTATCATCATCATCAATAGAGTATTTATAGAGGAACTGTTGCCAGAAGAATAGAAAGTTTTAATGGAAGAACACATATTTTGTGAATTCAAGCCTTTCCAAAAACAATCTAAATTATTGTAAAAAAATATTATGTATAATATTAGAAACAGTTGTATGAGTATACTATAGATAGACTATAGAACAATATATTAATTTATGAGGCTGTTATTAATTGAAAATTCATATTCACTTTTTAGACGTTAAACACAAAAAAAACACTTTCTAAATTTTCAAAAAACACTTTATTGCATTAAACTCGCAACAATTGTTTTGCCACACTGTGGCTTCTCCAGGCAAAGAAATGGTATCCTTACAAGTTTGTGTATGGTTTAAATAGTAATTAAGGTGGTGGGAAGGAGGATGGAGGATTTTTATTTTTAAAATTAAACATGTTGATTGATGATGATGATGGTTTGGTCATTCAGTAGGAGGCCGGTGTTTTTTCTTTTGTTAATTTCCAGGTTTTCTAAGGAGTTTAACTTCCTTCCTTTTTTTCCTTGGTAGAGTATTTTGAAGTCTTCGTTGAAAGAATGTCCTTCGTTTAATAGATGATTGGCATACATTGACGTCCTCTTGTTATTACCGTAAGAGGTACGATGTTCTTTAATTCTTTCGGATAATGCTCGTCCTGTTTGCCCGACGTGTGTTTTGGGGCAGTCTCCGAATGTCAGCATATATACTCCACTGTGATGAGTTCTAATGTTAGTTAGTTATCTTTATTGTTTTTTATTAAAATGCCTAAATTATTGTTGGTTCTGAAGGATACATTTATATTTTCCTTTTTTAGAATGTTTGCGATTTTTAATGAGACTGGTCCTGCATATGTT
Source organism: Ontholestes murinus (assembly GCA_963969525.1). Classification (NCBI taxonomy): domain Eukaryota; kingdom Metazoa; phylum Arthropoda; class Insecta; order Coleoptera; family Staphylinidae; genus Ontholestes; species Ontholestes murinus. The sequence continues at coordinate 11,820,848 of OZ018392.1, forward strand.
ATTGAAGTGAAATAAGTATTTTGTATGTCTTTATTTAGTAGGTATATTGAATTTAAAATTTGTTGTTTTTTCTTTTTGTTCAAAATATAGAACAATGGATACTAGACAGATCACAGATACACAAGAAACAGATTCAGATATACTATTAATACACTACAGTTATACTACTAGTTGATATGTAGATAACAAATATACGTTATTTCTAGACATAAAACCGATGAAAAGTTGATAACAAAAAAATGACAAACAAAAAAAGGTTACCGATAAGCAGACTACAGATAGAAACAGTTGTACAAAAGAAATATTCTCTGATAGTAGATGTAGACTAAATGGTCTTATTGGTCTTATATGGACGATTGATAGACCATGTATAGACAGATAGACATATACATACATATACGGTGCCAGATAAATCATGTACAGTTGATAATGGGCTAAAGAAATTCAATATTAAAGAAAGAGTAGATATATAGACTATAGACAGGCAACATACACATGGACAATATGCTATAGATAACAACAGACTAACAATAGTCATACAAGTTACAAATATATAACAGGTAGATGGCCAAAGACTACATACAGAAAGCAAACAAAGAACAGACAGTCGACGGATAGACAGTAGAGCGATGATAGATATATAGACAGATATACTTACACTAGATATTCTTATGGATATACTATAGTCATACTACACACAGGTAAAAGAGTATCAATGAACACTTAACACTTAAGAGACAGTTTAGATGGAGACAAAAATCAAATATAAACAGAGTATACAACAGTCATACTATAAGTAGTAAACAATAAGCATGCAGTATCCCCGATACTAAATCGACGACAGGAAAATAATCAAATAAATAGATCAATTTCAGTTGACAGAAACATTTGATAGAAATACTATATAGAGTGAATGTCTATAGTAGGCAGACTAGACAAAAAATAGACAAATGACAAGGGGATTAGCTACAGAGGACAGACAATTTAAGGATGTATAACAGTTGACTGATGGATACAAGACGGATGACAGATATATTACAGGCAATAAACATTCTATACACATACTACAGTTATTCTACATACAGAAAACAGATAATCAAGAGATACATAGAGAAGTATGACGTTTTTGAAAAATCATAGTTCATAGAATTTTTAATTAAATGAAAATTTTATTAGTTTAATAGGTAGGTATGGATTTGCCATTTCGTGTTCATACAAATAAAAGGTTAAAAAACAATGACATCTATGGACGTAAAATGAGACGATCGAGGGGGCACTCGATGTCCCCTCGTAGCGAACTGAGTCCTCCAGGAAAATTTTCTCTCAAAATACCGTAGGTTCCCTCGAGGTGTTACAATTGGCCCCGTATTGCTTAAAAGACTCTTCTAATGTGAATATCACGCCTTGTCAACTCTGGAATAAAAAAAATCTTCCATAGCTAACTCGAGCCACATTTTGTTCTGAAACTTTTTTCTCCACCTCGAGGTTCTACACCTACTTCAGGACAGAAAGCCTAGTTTCGATGTAAGTGCCATAAACAAATACCCGTTGCTCTAGCGTCCACGTTTCCATAACGACTAAACTAAACAAATTGGCAAGGTCGGGTGGTCAAATATCAACACCTTTGAAAACGTTAGGCTTCCCTGTCGGAATCTGTACAATCAGCATGTACATCATACAAAAGATTATAGAGAGTTTATAAATAAATAACAAATATATAACTCCTTAACTTTGATCTAATGAGAGAGCGTTCATAAAAATATAACAGGTTAAGAAAATGTACTAAATTAATGACCAATAGTTGATTCATAAATTATAGATAGTCAAAATGTAACAAATAAATGATAGATAGGCTGTATGCAAGAAACAGATAAATAAAGTCAGACTATAGAAAAGTAATGACAGTTAAAAAACGAACAGATTACATGCACATAACAGCAGGCTACAATTAGAAGGCAGATAGCCGAAAGATAGATACCAGAAAGATCACAGATACATAATAGATATATCCTGGAATATATATTTATAGCATACAGACTATAGATATACTATCGGCATGCATCAGGAAATCAACAGATATATTTGCAAAAGCCCAAACTGAATAGAGACAAATAAGACACAAATAACAAGCAAAGCAAAGTCTATAGCAATATCATAGACTTTTGTTGGTTTACAGTTAACCGATAGTCAAAAACAGACAAAAGTTAAATTACATAGACTACGCAGTTTCATTATAGATATGCTAAAGCCATACTAAAGACACAATAGACCGATGATCTACTGATTACTAAAGGACAAAAGTGACAGAAATATAACAAAGAGATGTCAGGTAATCTACAGATATACAGAAGGCAGATTATATTGACAGACAGTAGATGGACTACAATAAGTCAATATTTAAAAGTTCTTAAAATTGTGCAAAAATCTCATTATATTTAAATACGTTTTCGTTAATAATTTGCAGTATGTTAAGCATAAATTGTTAACGTGTGGCTATTTTGTCTCGTTTCTATTTGTATGTCAACAGATTATAATTAGGATAATACAGATACAGTACTAGTTCCGAACTAATGAGAGGTACAATAATGCTTTAGGTTAGTGCACACATGTAGGTGGGTCGTTCAATAAGTGCCCCATATTTTTATTTTTAGAAACAATTTATTTAAAAGTGTTAAATTTTGGTGGCAATATAGTTTCGTGTTTATTCTACACGTACTATTTTTCAACATAGTTTCCATCAACTATACGGTCTTACGCCAGCGTGAAACAAGTGCCTGTAATCCCTGCCGGTACCAACTCTTGATCTGTGCGCGAAGCTATGCTTTCACCGCTTGAATTACGCTCTCATCATCATCGAAGTGTCTTCCATGTAAACCGGCTTTAAGAGGTCCGAAGAGATGAAAGTTTAACGGCGCCAGATTTGGGCTGTATAGTGGATGGGGCAATGTTGTCCAACCTAATTTGGTAACGTGTTCCCGGGTTCTGCGGGCGAGCATTATCGTGGAGGATCAAGATTTCAGCCGGATTCTTGTTATGCCTAACATGCCGAAAACGTTTCTTGGGTTTGTCCAAGGTCTTCACGTATGCTTCGGAATTAATGGTTGTCTCACTTGACATCACATCAACAAGAATGACCCCTTCACTGTCTAAAAATACAGTAGCCATGACTTTTCCAGCAGAGGGAGTTGACTTGAATTTTTTCGTTCTTAGTGACAGGATGGTGCCATTCCATTGAGTGTCTTTTGGTTACCGGCTGAAAGTGGTAAATTAAACCTAGGTTTCATCACTTGTCACAATCCGGAACAGAAACGCTTCCCCCTTAGCATCAAACCTCGCTAACAAATCAGATGACATGGTTGTTCTTTGCATCCTGAGTCCTGCTGTGAGACTTCTTGGGACCCATTTTGCGCAAACTTTTAAATATCCGAGAGTCTCGATCATTGCACACATACACACTGTTGACTGACAGTTGAGAATCACTAACAGACGCCATTTTGAAAATTCACTACAGCTCTGCAATCTGTTGGAATGATTTTAAATTTCATCCACCGGAAGGAGAAACATTGAACTCGATGTACAAATTTCAGTTTTAGCTCATTGTGTAGAAAAAAAAAATATGGAGCATTACTTATTGAAAGACACTCGTATATTCCAAACCACGTGAGGTTTTTAAAAGGAAACTTTAAATATATTGTTTTGTCGAATTTCTGTAGAACTAAGGAGACAGAATAATAATAGAATAAATTGAAAAAACAAATATATTTTCAAAATTGCCCGTTTTTTAAGGAGTAAAAAAGTATATATTATCTCCCAAGCTCATTTTACCACATTCACCTATTCCTCCTGAGTCTGAATAAATTCTCTGGGCGGAATAACGCTCTCAACATTTCAACGAACACATAACGCAGTTATGAGTTTTAATTGCGTTACTTTACGAACAAATGCTCGCGACGATTCGCTAATTCAATTTCGCGAAACAACGAATTGTGCGCTAATAAGCGAAGACTACAATAACAGCATAAATCATTAATTTTTACCACCTAGAATCACTATTGAATTAATACTGTTGGCGTGAGTTACACGGGCTGATTTATAGAAACCGCAGGTTTACCGTCACTTGACCGCACGTGCACACACGTCAGAAATGGCGATGGATTAATTGCAGGATTGTACATATCACTTGAAATTAATACAAGATTAGGATAATATCTATGTACGTAGTGAAATATATTAGTAACAACTTATAAAGAAATAGATATTGAAAATATGTAAGGTTATTATTGTTTGATTTATTAATTAATCAATTAATTTATTAGCGCTTAGACTGATTACAGTTTACAAAAGTCTTATACAGAGATACAAAAAGAATAATCAATTGTACACACTCAATTTGTAACTTAATTAATTGAGACAACCAATATACTATATTCAATGTAAGATGGCGCAGTATAGAATAAGATAATATCACTATCACAATAAACACATTAAAATCAGTGGATTTAGTTTGAGATTTTATATTCCTTTATAGATAAGATAGTTCGGAAATAAAAGGGAAATAAAGATTTTGGGTGAATAAAGGCTGTCTTTGGAGGACATAAAATGCACTTCCGACTATCAAGACTTGATTGATGAACACGGATAGAAAATCTTATAAATTCTTGAGTGGATCATTGAAAGCTTGACGCTACGCTTTAATCGTTTCCTTTTATTTTTGGAAAAGTAATTGATGTTATTAAATCGCATATTCAAATCAATGAACTGAAAAATTAGTTGATTTTTTTCTATTAGTGTCAACAGGTATAAAACATAATAAGGTTAAATTAAAAATGTCTAATATAAAGAATGAGAATATTATAATTATAATAAAGAAGAAAGACTTTAAGTTTGATAATGAATAGCTTATATTCAAAAGTATAGTCACTGTAATTGTTTAAAATATAGTGGTAAAACAAAGTTATTGTGTCTCATTTACAAATAATAAAGAAGTATACTAGATTATAGTTATGTTTATGTAATTAGGAACTAAAATAGGGATTCCAATTCTCCAGCAGTTATTCCAATGGGAAATAATAATTAAAACCATAAACATAAAATATAATTTCATTTCCTCCCTTATTGGGACATGTAATTTTGTCTAGACCACCTTTTTAATAATCATCCGCATTTTACAACACTCTCGCCGACAAGAATTACAGCAGGATAATTGCGTACTAGACTGGGGCGCGGGCGAAGAAATAATTTGGAGTTTTGCGGTTTCGGGAAATTCCAGAAGGGCAGAAGGCTGTTGACTCTGGGCGTTGCCGGCCGGAATTAATATCAGATTGTCCCGGTTAAATAGCCATGTGGGAAATACTAAGCACCTTATTTGAGGATGCAGCAAATACTGGATTACACCCAACAATTTATTAGTCCTCGCGGGGGCATTTAATTACTTGTTCATAATCTACGGTAATATGATCTACACTAATTTGCATATAGGGTATATTTTCCTGGAAAAAAGAGGAGATAAGGATAATAAAGAAAAAAAAAATTAAATTAACAGACACCTGATAAAAGAACGACCAATATTTTAAATGTCAGAGGATAAATAAAAACGTTGAGAGTATTTTTATTTACCCTAACTAAACTACAACATAGTAAAGGTCGCCACTCTCATTTTCATAAAACTCAATATTCTCATAAACAATTATGGTATTTAGCACGAAAGAGGGATTCTCACTGCCTGACAGATATAAGAGTTACAGTGGAAGATCATCGCAACTGCATGAACTTCGCCCAGCTTCATCCATCCCAAAGTTTTGTATATTTTTGTATATTCATATGTATTTTCTTTTGAAAGAAACTAAGGTCTAATAAACATAAAAATAAACTGATAATTTCACCTAAAATCCTATATTATTGTCACCATAAATATAAAATGGTGATATGGCCATCATAGTACTTTCCCCATATTTTACAATTAATTGTTATATGATTTTCATTTAACTCATATAGTTTATTAGCCATAGGAAAAAATGTAAAAATTATTAATTTTTAATTTTTTATGAATTATATAAAAAACATGCTTTAATAAAAATTGTTCAGTTTTTCATTCTCTTTAACTTTTGTTAACTTAAGTCTAATTTTTCAAAATATCTTAAATATCAAAATTTGTTTGAATACCACTAAATTTCGGGTTGAGTAATGTGAAGTGTTGTATATTATGATGAAACGGAAATAAAATTCCTTTACTTCACATATTATTTTTATTAATACCATAGAACTCGAAATGTACATCTAGTATTAATAAACATAATAAGTGAAGTAAGGAATTTTATTTTCGTTTCATCATAATTTGTTTGAATAAACCAATTAAATTAATGTTATATTTATTTACGTTATGCAACTTTCAATTAAAACTCTTGCTTTTGTTTTACTGAAGGGTTGGTTACAGGCCACCCACCCACCCTACATATGCAATAACTTTAATTACAAAATTTGAAAAGTCGAGAATAAAAGTTATTTGAAAAGTATTATTACTGAAAAGAAAACCTTACAATTTAAAAGAGGCATACGGGAATATTCAGAAAATGTTAAACTAAAAGCTAAACATTAAAAAAAAACATTTTGGAAACTTTAATTAAAAGTATTACAAATAAAAAAAAATAGAATTTTTTGTAATTTAAGAGCGAAATTCTTAAAATTTTGAAGAAAAAATTGCTAGAGATACTAGAATTATTTTTTTTTTTAAAACTACGAAAATAAAAATAAATCCGAAAAGATAATTGATGAAATATTGATAAATTCTCGGAAAGAAAAAGTACAGAAATACTTATGAAGAATTTTTAGAAAAAATCTGGAAATAATAATAATATTATATTCCTGTGCTCAAAATTTATTGTATTTTTTATGTATGTATCTATTAATGTATTTTGTTAACAGGTTATCCAAAGAATCATAATAAATAAATAAATAAATAATAATCTGGAAAGGAAACGGTTGAATAAAAACATTATAATTGAGAAAATACATTACAAAAAAAATCTGATAATACAATGTTGCAATTTCTAAGAAAAGTTTGTGGAAAATTCTATAAACTATAAAAAAACTTCTAATCTGATACATTTTACAAACCAGAAAGAGAAACCCTAAGAAAACTCTGAGAATTTAAAATTAAAAACTCATTTAGAATTCAATAGAAACGTTAGAATTGTATGGAAGAAAAATATCAAAAAGTTATAGAAAAAAGTTCAAGAATCTTCAAAAATAAAATTCCCAAAAAAATTTGGTAAGATAATTCGGAAATGGTAATAATTTTTCGTAAATAGAAAAATAGTTTCCGAAAAATCCAGAAGTCCAGAAGAAAAAGTTGTGTGGTAAGTATTACTGAAAGAAATATCGTACAATTTAAAAGAGGTCTTTGGGAATATTCAGAAAATGAAAATTCAATTTAATTTATAGAATTAAAATATTACTCATAAACATTTTTAGAAATTTATTGTATTTTGGAATTTTTTACAAAATTCCCATATGATAATTTTAAAAATGGTGATAAATTATCTAACACGGAAAGAAACATTGCTTAAAAATTCTAGAAATCCTTAAAACAATCATGGATGGTTGTTGAACCTCTAAAAAAATTTCAAAGGAAAATTCCACAATATTTTGGGAATTAAAAAGGAAAAGAAAAATCTTACAATTTAGAAGAGATATTTCTAAAAAAATATGTAGAATTCAATAGAAATTTTTTTAACAAAAATGAAAAATATACGAAATCTAGAAATTTGAAAGAAATACTCGTATTCTACAAATAAAAACAATCCACTGAAATCAAAACCATCAAAATAATTATACACGGAAAAACATGCCATGGGCTTCAGATATTAGGAGTAAGGTGTAAAAATTGCAAATTGGAAGAGAATAAAAGCAACACTGACGAGAATGATGTGCCATTTATTTTTTTGAATTTTAGAAAAATGAGAGAAGAGTTCTTACAAAATAAGAAAAAAATCTTACAAAATCAGTAGATATGTGCAGGAAAAAATACAAAAAATTAGAGAGACACAATAAAAAATCTCTGATAAAAAAGTATTAAAAAAAGATCCCGAAAAATTTTGATAAGATAATTTTAAAAATAGTGATAAATTTTCTCGAATATTCTATAAATCCCAAAGAAAAGTGAAAGATATATTCTAGGAATTCATTTCTTAGAGAGAGAACAACATCTTTATTCGAACAATTATATACAATTTATGGAAACATACAAGTAAATAACAATGTGGTTAGTCTGTCCGTTGGGCTATCGACCATCGGTCTTTCTGCCCTGTCTTGACTCTAAGTTATGTCTAAAAAAATTAAATAGTCTTGCTAGCTAGCTTAACAGTCTGGGTGATTCGAACTAATGAATTGATGAATGGTGATTGATGGGTGTTTATGTTTGGGGGGGATATTGGGGTTTCGGGGGGTACAGAATTTATTGAGGAGGGTTACATTAAAGGGATTTTTGGCGAATTTTAAACTAAGGCTATTTATACGTTGGGATATTGGGATGACTTGTGTGGTTTCGTAAAGGAGGGCGTTAGAAGGATTGTGTAGGGGATTGATGGGATGTCTTAGTTTGGTAAGGGTACGTAGGGCTGACCTTTCGGCGACGTTAAAGTGGTGGAGAGTGGAAGGGCGGATTTGGTTAAATAGGATCGCACTATAATCAATAAGAGGTCGACAAATCGTTGTGTAAATGTGTGTGGCTGTTTTGGTGGAAATGCCTTGATTTTTGTAAGTGAGTGCACGGAAATGTCGAGCTCTTATTTTGATTTTGGATTTGATTAATTGTGCGTGGGCTGTAAAGGAAAGTTTGGAATCGAAAAGGACGCCTAGGTATTTACAGGTGTAGGAGGGGTGGATGTAGGTGTTGTTAATATTAATGGAAGGGGAATGTGGTGTAATTTTGTGATGGGGAATAAACAGTTTGGATTTGGAAGGGTTTACTTTCATACGCCATTTGGAGCACCAGGATTGTATTGCATCAAATGATGATTGGAGGGATAGTTGGGCAGCTTGGAGAGTCGGGGCGTGGGTAACCAGGGCAGTGTCGTCAGCAAAGAGGAGGGCGTATTTTGAGGGATGGAAGTAAGTTGGGTTGGGGTTGTAGATGTCATGACAAAATATATTATATAAAAGGGGTGAGAGAGGAGATCCTTGTGGTACACCTTGATGGATAGGAAATGGGTCGGAATAGGTTTGATTGAATCTAACTTTGCAGGTTCTGTTAGAGAGGAAGTTATGGATAAGGATTATTAAATGACGTGGAATATTTAGAAGGAAACACTTATAAATGAGGCCAATATGCCAAACCGAATCAAATGCCTTTTGTATGTCGAGAAAAAGAATGGCTGTTTTATGACCTTCGAGGTGATTGGTTTGGATATTGGAGGTTAGAATGGATAGAGGATGAGTAGTTGATTTTTTGGGCAGGAAACCAAACTGGTATTCGGGTATGTGGTTGTTGGAGGATTGGAGGAGTTTTTGTTTGATAAGGGATTCGTATAGTTTACCTATTACTGGTAGGAGAGTAATGGGGCGGTAACTGGATACTAAGGTAGGATCGGTGTCAGGTTTGGGAATACAGATAGCAATTCCTTGCTTCCATTCTGTAGGGAAAAATTGGTGGGAATAGCAGTAGTTATAAATTTTTAATATGAACATGTGGATTTCGTGGGAAAGTTGTTTAAGGAGTAGACGAGGAATTTTGTCATGACCGGGGGAGGAATTTTTACCAGAGTGCAACTGTGTGTAGTAATCTGTCTCGTCTAGTGAATCGTCGATTGGAGGGGGCAGGGGTATTTTGTCATAGGAATTAAACCAGTCAGTAACTGTATTGAAAAAGTTGTCGTCATATTCGTGGCTGTATGATTGTTGAAACGTCCTCTCTAACTGTTCTGCAAATGCATTTGCTATTGATGTATCGTCCGTCAGTATTGAACCGTCAGTTGGGTCTTTAATATTAGCAATGCTGTCTGATTTTTTATACTTTGAAAGTTTCTTTATTTCTGACCAATATGTTTTTCCATTACTGTCATTTATTCTTTGGCAAGCTTCCAGCCATGTATGCTTTTTGTATTCTGAAATTAGTATTTTAATTTCTTTATTTAATTTGTTAAATTTGTTTTTGATTGAACTGTCCTCGTAGAATTTACTGTCTCTGTATAGTTGTCTCTTGTATTTCAGCAGTCTAAGGATGAACTTGGGCAGGGGATATTTATAATGTTGTTTTTTTAGTTTTGGGGTATGTAATAAAATAGTTTCTGACAGGGATGAACAAAATTGGGAAATAATGTGAGGATTAATGTCTTGTGTAAAATCAAATGTCGATGTTATGTCGTCAATTACCTTTTTTATATTACAACTCTGGTAGTGATGGATATATTCCGGAGGGGATGGGGTGGGTTGGGATTGGGTATTGAAATCAAACTGTATGGATAGATGGTCGGAACATAGATCTGGGATTAATTTTATGGAGTGGATTAAGTGTCGGATGTTGGATGTACATAGGATTAAATCGGGAGTTGATGATTGACTTTCACTCATGATAAAGGTTGGTGGAGTTGGGATTTTTGTAAAATTGGAATTGGAGAGGAAGAATTGGATTTGACGGGATTTCCTTCTATTGACGTTAAAGTCACCAATTATGATTACGTGGTCGTAAAGCGACGCCTTTGTGAAAATTGTATCGTCAATAGAGGAATGTGGGTGGATGTAAACTAAAAAAACATGAAGGGTAAAATGAGTCGTTGGTAGGGTGAAATGGAGACATTCATTCAATTGATTATTAATGCGAGGAGGGTTGGCTTTTCTATATGTTAAGGATGGGTGAAAGGAAGCTATAGAACCTCCTCGTTGGTTTTCATTAGTAATAGTGGAAGGTATTAGTATACACTTCCAGTTATTAAAGTTGAAATTGTCTGTAGTTTTAGTTTCAACGAGGAGGTTTATATGGATTGGATTATTGGATAGGTAATGGGCAAGTAAATGGGATTTGTTACGAAGGGAATTAATGTTAGAATAAAGGATACGTATATTAGCCATTGTTTACCTGCATACTACCTGTGTAGACACCAGAGATGGGAAGGACGGGGGGGATGATATCGGGGAATTTCAGGTCGAACATAACAATAAACATGCGATTTCCTGAAAATGATGCGTGAGTTTCAATGTCGAATGATTCAATGAATCTTCGTCTGAGTTTATTCAAAAGTTCGTTGCGGTCAATAGCTGAGGGCCTATTAATTTCCGTGGCGTAAGTGTCTAATATGTAATCGTGTAATGAGAATGGTTTATGAGCGCGAATGTGTTTTGTTACTGACCTGTCCATGTCTGCAGTTTTTTTGTTAGTTAAATGTATCTTCACATTCGGGATTCCCTCGATCGGTTTGGTGGGCCTTTTCTTGCATTTTTGGGACCAAGCTGCGTGTCCTTCTTCTTTGCACGTCGTACATTTTTCAGGGAGTGTTGTTGTGCATGCGGATGTGTTGTGGGTTCCTCCACATTTCGTGCATTTGATTTCGTTCGGACAATCAGCTGTTTTGTGGGTAAATTTGCAGCATTTGCTGCATGGTGTTGGTATTGGCTCCGGCGCTGTACTTTCCACAACAGGATATATTTTACACATATACGGGAATTTATTTAGCAGTAGCCGGCTATATGATTCGTGTGAAGCAGTGATTATTCGAATCAAAGACGTTTTTTCGTTTGTCTGTCTAGAAGTAATTCGTTTGCAGTATCGGTGGTTTATTCCCATTTCATTTAGATGTTGACTTATCATGTTGTCGTTTATTTCAAGTTCAACCGACTTGATAATGCAGCTGTACGATGGAGCAGCCGCGTGGTCGCGTTTTTCTGTGTTTTCGCTCGGCGATGCGACCGCGTGTTTAGTTAAAACTTTTTCGGCCTTTAGTGTGTTGAGATCGTTAATAACGCTTTGTTTCTCGTAATTTGCTTTAAGGATAAATCCGAGTTTCGTTTTAATAATGAGTACGTTTTTGTTGAAATCGTGTTTTAACCAGACTTGTACCATTTGAATGCGGCTTATGTCTTGTGTGGTGGTGAGGTGGAAAGTGTGTTTAAATTGGTTTTTAGGGTTTGTATTAGTGGTAGATGTTTGTGTTTCGTCATTGTTTGATTTTGCGGTGCGTTTTGAAGGTTGCGTTACCTCTACACATGACGAGTCGGAATAAGATGGTTTGCGGGGCCTTCCTCTGCCTCTCTTCTTGGGGGTTTTGAACTCCGCTTCCGAATCGGAGGCTGAAGCCATAGTGGTTTGGTGGAATTACCACTATTAATATAAATATAGTTTGTTTGCACGGTTTAAACACTTTGTATATAAGAACTCTGGAGCGAACGTCTGCACTGTACGGCGACTAGCAAGCGAGTGTGTTTTCGTGATATTTTTCCAAATATGAAAAATTTTAAAAAACCGTTCAAACAAAAGTTAAAGGGAATAAAAAACTGAACAAGTTTTATTCGAACATATTTTTCAGAAAATTTTTAACTTTGGAGAAAAAAAAATAAAAATTGAAAATTTTGACATTTTTTGCAAATTGCTAATAAACTATAGTAGTTACATGAAATTTATATAATAAATATTTATAGAGAATTTAAAACTAAACAAATTACCAAGAATAACTTTTTTGCGTAAACCTCATAGTTTTCGAGTAAAATATAGGGAAAGTACTATGATGGCTTCATCACCATTTTAAAATTTTATGTTTGTAAAATACAATGTATAGAAAATGTTTGCTTAGAAATTTCGATGTATAAAATATTATTTATTAAGAAAATTCGATGTACAGAAAACTCTTTGTTTAGAAATTCGATTTATAGAAAATTCTTTGTTTAAAAAATTCAATGCTTATAAAAAAATTGTTTAGAAAATTCAATGTATAGAAAATGTTTTGTTTAGAAAATTCGTTTTATAAAAATTTCTTTGTTTAGAAAATTCGATATACAGAAAATTCTTTGTATAGAAAATTCAACACTAATAAAATTTTATATTTAGATAATTCAACGTATCGAACATTCTTTGTTTAGAAAATTCGATGTACAGAAAATTCCTTATTTAGAAAATTCGATGTATAGAAATTTCTTTGATTAGAAAATTCAATACTTACAAAATTTTATGTTTAGAAAATACGATGTAAAGAAAATACGATGTAAAGAAAATTCTTTGTTTAGAAAATTCTTTGTCTAGAAAATTCTTTGTCTAGAAAATTCGATGTATAGAAAATTCTTTGTTTGGAAAATTCGATGTATAGAAAATTCAATGCTTATAAAAAAATTGTTTAGAAAAATCAATGTATAGAAAATGTTTTGTTTCAAAAATTCGTTGTATAAAAATTTCTTTGTTTAGAAAATATACAGAAAATTCTTTGTATAGTAAATTCAATACTATTAAAATTTTATGTTTAGATAATTCAACGTATATAACATTATTTTTTTTAGAAAATTCGATGTTCAGAAAATTCTTTATTTAGAATATTCGATGGATAGAAAGTTCTTTGTTTAGAAAATTCAATACTTACAAAATTTTATGTTTAGAAAATACGATGTTGAGAAAATTATTTCTTTAGAAAATTTTATGTATAGAAAATTCTTTGTATAGAAATTTCTTTGATTAGAAAATTCAACACTTAGAAAATTCGATGTGTAAAAAATTCTTAGTTTAAAAAATTCGATTTTATGTTTTGAATGTATAGAAAATATTTTATTTAGAAAACTCGATGATTAAAAAAATCTTTGTTTAGAAAATTGGATGTACGGAAAATTCTTTGTTTGGATAATTCGATGTATTGAAAATTCTTTGTTTAAAAAATTCATTACTAAAAAAAATATTATTAGAA